>SJYX01012197.1:61512-149611 GCA_006410675.1 Oreotragus oreotragus | reverse complement strand
GAAAAGACTCTGATGCTGGGAACGATTGAAGGTGGGAGGAAAAGGGGATGACAGAGGATGAGATGGTTGGATGGCATCACCAACTCAATGGACATGAGTTTGAGAAAACTCTGGGAGTTGAGATGAACAAGGAGGCCTGGCATGTTGTGATTCATGGGGTCACAAAGAGTTGGACATGACTGAGAGACTGAACTAAACTGAGATATCATTTAAATGAACCTGGAAGTTTCTTGTAAAAGATGACCTCAGAAGGAGAAGTTCCTTTAAGAGTGAGATGAGTGTTATTTTGTATTTGTTTCTTTATTTACCCTTGACCTGAAGTTTAAATGGGAATTTCAATAAAAAGGACTTTTCTCTAGTTTTCTGCTGAACCCATAAAAGGAGAATAGCAAAGAAAACATAAGCTGTCTCTTCTGGTTTGCACAGCTGGCAGCTGGCAGTTCAATATAATAACCTGGAATAAAGGAGAAACAATGGCAAATTTTAGTAGGAAAGACTGTTTGTCTTCAAGACTCTTCAAAGTATTGTCATGGAGTTGTGTTTAGAGAAGGGATAGGAAGCATTTAATAACTCTTTTGAGAAGAAGTACAATGAAGCCAGAGGCAAACATCCTTCGGCTGACATCATCCGTCAGCATGTGATGCAGTATTTACAAGTCTGAGTTTTATCTACAAAGCAGCTGGCATAAACCTCTACAGATTTCCTCAGTGGCAATATTGCTTTCCACACAGATCGCACGGATGGAAGATTTTTCCCTGCGGTTTTCTTTTGGCCCAGAACAACAAGGCTTTTTCAACACAATGGTAAGATATTGGACCTTAGCACCAGGATAATCAAGTTCATACCCTCAGTTCAGTTCAGTCACTCAGCTGTGTCTGACTCTGTGACTTCATGGACTGCAACACTCCAGGCTTCCTTGTCCATCACCAACTCCCAGACCCTACTCAAAGTCATGTCCATTGCATCGCTGATGCCCAGCACATAATGAACTGGGTATCGATCCATCTCACTGAGTTCCAGACTAGTTCTTTTTAGATTTATTTTTAATTAGAGGATTACGTTACAGTGTTAAGTTTCTGCTGTACAACAACATGATTCAGCTATAAGTATACATACATCCCCTCCCTCTTGAGTCTCCCTCCCACAACCCGCATCCCACTCTGCTGGGTCATCCCAGAGCACTGGGCTGAGCTCCCTGTGCTATACAGCAGCTTCCCACTAGCTGTCTGTTTGACACACGGTAGTGTAGATATGTCAATGCTGCTCTCTCAGTTCATCTCACCCTCTTCTTCCCCGGCTATGCCCGCAAGTCCGTCCTCTACATGTGCGTCACTATGCCTGCCCTGCAAATAGGTTCATCAGTACCATTTTTCAGATTAGCTTTTTTTTTTTAATTTTTATTTTTACTTTATTTTACTTTACAGTACTGTATTGGTTTTGGCATACATTTTTGGGAATTCATGTACAGATTAGTTTTTTAAAAGTAAAAGGATAGGAAAAATAAAACCCTATCCTGCAAATGTAAAGAGGCTTTTCTTAACATGCTTTATTCAAACGCCATTAAATGTATGAAAAGAAAAACTTTAGTAACATTTTAGATCCCAAAAATCTATTCATACAATGAAACTTGTACCAGAAGTTGTGTACACCTTAAATCAGATTATGCTGCTTTTTGTATTCTTCGAAAACTATAAGAATGCTATTAGAAAGTATCTGACTTCCAAATATTGAGGCCAGCTCTGAGACAGCCTTCTAGACCTTCCTACATATTTCACAATCAGCTACTATCTCTAAAGCAAAAGTTCCCAGCACACTTCTCACATTTCCTGCTGCTACTGGGCTCCTGACCTGTTTCCTGTTGATAAGTTTTTAAGAGCGGTTCAGTATCCTCAGGAAAAGAAATAGCTCATTGTGTACCCTGGGGAACTCAGATCTACCAGGAAAGGTCATGTTCCTCATTTGACTTTTCCCTGCAATTTCTTCAGAATTACCTAAATGCATAAGAATCTAAAAAATAAAAAGTCCTCTTGTGTTAGAAAACCCATTCACAGGGTGCTACCTCTCTGATTTTTGACAGAAAATTGTTCTCAGAAAGTCATATTTTCAAAGTCATGTTATGATTATTTCCTATTCTTAAACTTTAAAAAGGAGAAAACTTATGGAAAGAATAATGTGTCATATTTCTTTATGTTCTTTTAAAATATTTTACTCACTCTGTGATCAGTATTGTGGGTTTTGTTAGGCTGAGAAGACATCGAGGAAAAGGTTGGAGAAGAATCAGCTCAAGAATTAGTAGAATTAGTTTCATATGAAATTCTCCAGGCCAGAATACTGGAGTGGGTAACCATTCCCTTCTCCAGGGGATCTTCCCAACCCAGGGATCAAACCCAGGTCTCCTGCATTGCAGGCAGATTCTTTACCAGCTGATCCACCAAGGAAGCCCTTTAATCTATTAATAAATGTTAAATGAAAGCTATTCAGTGAATTAAAGTCATCGTTGTAGCAACACACACAGTTGTTGACTTCCCTGGTGGCTCAGATGGTAAAGAATCTGCCTGCAAATCAGGACACCTGGGTTGGATCACTGGGTTGAGAAGTTCCCCTGGAAAGGGGAATGGCAACCCACTCCGTTATTCTTGTCTGGAGAATTCAGTGGAGAGAGGAGCCTGCTGGGCTAAGGTCCATGGGGTCGCAACAAGTCAGACACGACTGAGCTGAGTGACTAACACACTTTCAATAAAGATTTAACAATATTTTCTATCTCATAGAATCAGTGAAGATTTAACAGTATTTTCTATCTTATATAATATGCATTTTATTAAACAAATCTGTTGCTTTGAGCATTTTATGCTAGAAGTTTGGAAAATGCAGAGGAATGAAGTGTGGTTTGTTTTTTCCCCAAAATAAATAAATAAATGCTATTATTTTTTCTTCCTCCTCACCCAAAATGACACTTCCCCTTAGGTTGCAGATTTGAAGAGAAAACACTGTTTATTACCCAGTAACCAGGCAGCTGGGCCCACTAAAGCAATGACATTTAGAGACACTTGTCATCCATGCTGAAGTAGTCTGTAATTGTGTAAGATGCCAGGGGTCAAAACCAAATATGTGCTAATTTTACTCAGTTCACAAAATCACTTGACTTTCTCGTGAGGCAAGGCTTGAATAATACTTAGTTGCTTAACTAAAAGCTTAATCCCTGTCTCTTGTTATGTGCTTATTATATTAACCATGTTCATTAAACATCTGTACTGGTCATAGAAAATATTTTGTAATATCCACAGGTCCCCAGTGTAGGGGTTTCTCTGCAATTTGTTCACAAAAGAAGGTTGTTTTTTTCTTGCTTTCATTCACCTATTTTTAAAAATTAAATCCCTTCTCTGCTTTGCAACATATTTTTAATATCCCTTACATTATATATTACAATGTAGATTATGAAACTAATTTCACATGTACCTCATTTCATTTAACAGTAACACCCTGAGAAAACTGTAAATATGCTCACTTTATGCCTAATGAAATAAGCTTTGTGAAGTAAAGGGATTTGTCTGATAATAAATTACAATAAGGTGTCTTTAACTTTCACTTTATGGCCACAAATGTAGTTCTTTCTGCACGACACAATAAATTAATGCAAAATTTGTTCAACAATGAAGAAATTTCCTAGCTAACCAATGGAAAACTGAAGGGAAAATTCGTAAGAAAGAAATCTACAAGCAACGATTGATAAGTGGCACAGTATTATGGGAATAAACACAACCATCTTCTCTTTATTGTGTATTTGCTAATTTTATGTCATTTTCATCATGAGATAGATGTTTGTGAAAAATAAAAGTGAAGCATCCCAGCTTCCACTGTTGAAAAACAAAGAATGATAACAGATTATCCCTTCTAGTGTTAAACCCCTAAAACTGACTTCTCTCTAATCCAGTGAAGTCAGTGTGTCGTGATGGTGTTATCTGGAATTTCTGCTACATGTGTGCACATTGTTATTCTGAGCAGGGGACACCTGCACAAGAAGCCAGCTGTGTATATAGATGTCACAGTGTCCCTTTCATTTGCCACGATCTGATTAGATAACTTACCCTATCACAATTCAGTTGACTATCCTTAGCCATATGCTGAAGACATAGGCATAACTAAAAAGATTTAAAATTTAGAATGTTAAAACTATCCTCCTGAAGAAATCATGCCTCTCCCAGACTTCTTAGTTTCCTCAGATAATGAAATAATCAGTGTTATTGCAAAAGCAACTAAAAACTCTCAATAAGACACATATAACCACAACACTGACTGCTATCATATTTTGTGGAAGGGCACCTTGAAATTGAGTCTTTCCCTAAATCATAAGTCCGTTCTAAAATCCCCAACACTTTCCATTATTTATATTTATTATTATTAAATCTTCAGTACCTGGGGGAGTACATGACTTAGCGACTAAACCACAGCAACACCTGGAAGGTATAACAGGGACTAAATGGACAGAAATAGGAACTGGACCCACACAAGGCCAGGTGCGCATAAAGAGTCTAGAATTGTGTTCTGCAGAGCAGAAGCTTCCAGCTCTCTGAAGGGGGCCTGCAGTTGCGGTTGTAGCTGGAGAACCGTTCACCTCCACCTCCGACTCAGAGGCTCATGGAGACTGTGCACCTTCACCATGGCTGCGGCTTTTTCACAGGCGCATCGTCTCAGCTCTCTGCAGTCCTTGGAAAGAGCCTTCCCATTGAGGATGGTCACACAGTCCCTGCTTCTCAGGCTGGTCAAATCTATCATAACCTCAAACCTCAAAAAAGAAAGAAAAAAGTTATTTTATCATACTTTATTTCTAAAATAAGGAAAGTACATAGGGAGGGTCCTAAGCTAGATAAAGTTATAGAATAGACACCCAGAATGAGTTTACTGAAAAGATGGGACCACCAACCTCTTTCCTCTCAGCCCCTCAACTTCCACATACATTCCAGGGGCATCAGGTCACTCAAAACAAGAAAAACTATTTCTGACTAAAATTAAAATACATGTTGTCATCCAAGTTATCATATGATTTTACTGCCATCTGAAAAATTATCTATCTTCTCTATGACTCAGTTTATTTAATGGTAGAATAAAAAATAATCACATTGAATATGTACTCTCTCCCGGAAAAATAAATCTTATATAGTTATACAGGGGTTTCCCTGCAGCTCAGATGGTAAGAAATCTGCATGCCATGCAGGAAATCCAGGTTTGATACCTAGGTTGGAAAGATCCCCTGAAGAAGGGAATGGCAGCCCACTCCAGAATTCCTGCCTGAAGAATTCCATGGACAGAGGAGCCTGGGGGGCTACAGTCCATGGGGTTGCAAAAAGTCAGACATGACTGAGCGACTAACACTTTTCACTATCATTATACAGAAAGATGTCTGCTCAAACATGGCTTTAAATTGTTATATATTTTTAAAAAATTGATTGTTATATATTTTAAAATTAATTTTTATTGGAGTAAAGTTGCTTTACAATGTGTGTTAGTTTCTACTGTACAACAAAGTGAATCAGCTATGCATGTGTGCATGCTAAGTCACTTCAGTCATGTCCGACTCTTTGCAACCCCATGGACTGTAGCCTGCCAGGCTCTGCTGTCCATGGGGATACTCCAGGCAAGAATACTGGAGTGGGTTGCCATGCCCTCCTCTAAGGCATCTTCCCAGCCCGGGAATCAAACCCACATGTCTTACATCTCCTGCATTGGCAGGCATGTTCTTTACCCACTGAGCCACATGGGAAGCCCAAATCAGCTATATGCATACATATAGCCTTTCTTTTTGAATTTCCTTCTCATTTAAGTCATCACAGAGCACTGAGTAGAGTTCTGTGCTAAACAGTAGGTTCTCATTAGTTATCTATTTTATACATTAGTATCAATAGTGTATATATGTCAATCCTAACCTCCCAATTCATCCCAATTCACCCCTCCCATTCCCCCTTGATATCCGTATATTCGTTTTCTATGTCTGTGTGTCTATTTCTGCTTTGCAAATAAGATCATCTGTACCATTTTTTAGATTCCACATATATGCATTAACATGCGATATTTGTAATATATTTTGATGATATAGATATTACATTTACATCTTGAAGAATATACCATACTCATTCCTATCTAAATGCACATATAAGTTAAACTAATTTTTGATAATATAATTGTTTATCTTGTAAATCCTCAGAGACTGTATTTTGAAAATGTGCTCCCCATTTCATTGCACAGAAAACCAAGAGATCTAAGGTTTTACTTTATCTCTAGGTATTGACAAGTTGTAGAGTTGTGTGACCTTACACAGGTCACCATTACAACCCGGGCTTCAGTTTTTCATCTAGAGTAGAGCTCCCTCTCTCTCTCTTTTTTGCTTTGTGTCAACGAATCCCATTTGTTCTCTCTCCCTGACTTACGAGCCATTCTAACAGTAAGGACTATATTCTGTATTTATCTTTGATGTCCTCCTACACAGTATCTTGTCACTCAAGAAAAATCTATTAAATGCTTTTCCCATGTAACGTGCTAAAGGCTTACAGTTCGGAGGAGTAAGTGGTTCCATCCATCCACAGCCAGGCCTTGCCGCTGCCGTTGCGGGATAGCCCTATCCAATAAGAGTAGAAAAACTCAGAGAAGCTCTGAGGCATGGCAAACTCCTGTGAAAGGCATACAAGAAAACCTTTAGCTTTAGAGATGTTATAATATACACATGGAAATGCGCATATACGGGCTGGCTTGCATTTTAATACAGGAACAGCACATGAGTCCTGCCCACGTAACTAATAAGACATTTACAAAAAATAGTGTGCATCCTGAAGTCAGCTAATTTGCCCAAGTTAAAGAATTATTTTGTGTTAGTAAACATGGGTTTCCCTGTTGGGTTAGAGGATAAAGCGTCTGTCCACAATGTGGGAGACCTGGGTTCGATCCCTGGGTAGGGAAGATCCCTTGGAGAAGGAAATGGCAACCGACTCCAATACTCTTGCCTGGAAAATCCCATGGACTGAGGAGCCTGATAGGCTATAGTCCATGGGGTCGCAAAGAGTTGGACACTACTGAGCGACTTCACTTCACTTCAAGCATGGACTGAATACTGATGTGCTAAAACCAAGAAACACATCAGCCAAGATTTAGAAATGATCCACTCTTTTCAAGTCACAGGATTAAATAAGATTGATATAAAACAATGTGGGAGACAGATTTGGAGACATTTGAGAAATGGAAGAATCTGGAAGGAAACGTGCAGGAATGTGAAGAATCTTTACAAATATATGTGACAGGGACAGACCAGGAAGGAGAAAAGAATAATACAAAAAAAAAAAAAGTAAAAGAGAAATTTATAAGGATGACATATCTCAGATGAAGAAGAAAAATATACATTTTTGTGTATTTATATATAGAATTCCTTTTCTACTGTCCATATTGATGATTTCCCTCTATCTATTCTCATTCTCATCTATATTCTCATTCTTTAACATGAAATTTATCTAAATCTGTTATAATTATACATTTTTATGTCTTTCTTTTCTACAATACTATGAATTCCTTAAGGACATACACCTCATTTTATTTATTTTCACATTCTTAACCCCTCAGATAATTAATGGCACATAATAGTTCAATAAAAGTTTATCACAAATGTAAATGAAGCTATTGCTAAGCAACAATCATAAAACAGGCATATCAAAGGAACTGTAGCTGAAAATATTATCACCAAATAAATCGTGACCCCTTCATGTTAAAAGTTCTATAAATAAATCATATGAAAGTGATTTAAATATATATAAATATACAAAGTACATGGGAGAAAATTACTATATAACTTTCATAATAATATTTCCAACCACTGAATATAGTGTTCTTCAGTGGTATATCTGAATCCTCAGTATATGCTGGAGGTGGAGGAAACAAAGAAAAGAAGAAAAATTAACAGAGTTTATGCCAGGTTACACTGGCTTGGCCAAATAAATTACCTCATTTTCTGCCTAAACTAAGCCATCAAGAAAGGATGAAAAAGATCATTTTAGTAGATGAGAGAGACTGCAGAGTTTCATTCATCATAGATTTCAGGAAGTGGAAAGGAATTAAGATGCAACTAGAAAGTTGTTCTTCCCCGACGGCTCAGCGGGGAAAGAATCCGCCTGCAATGTGGGAGGAGACCTGGGTTCAATCCCTGGGTCGGGAAGATCCCCTAGAGAGTGATATGGCAACCCATTCCAGTCTTCTTGCCTAGAAAATCCCATGGACAGAGGAGCCTGGCAGGCTACAGTCCTTGGGATCGCAAAGAGTCGGACACAACTGAGCATGATGCACAAAGACAAGTTTACAGAAAGATGTTAAGAGTTTGCAGACTTAGTTGAGTATTAATTTTAATTAAATAACTCTATTGATAAACTACACTGTACCATGACCCCTGCTGAAACAATGATAGATAAATAATGGTCATACTGCTTGAGGAATTTAATTCAAAGTCAATAACAAATGTAAGAGAAAAGGGAACCACAGCATTTTAATAGTGAATGTGAATTGTATGTACCTATCAATAAATGCCAATTTTATTTTCATATTTTCCTTGACCACTCTATGTTAGGGTTATAAACTTCCAGAGGGCAAGATATTTATTTGCAGATTATGATTTAATTACATGGTTTCCAATAAAAAGTTTTGCCACTTTCACAGAAAGACAGGAAGTGTTATTTTTGTTCCTCCGGTATGGCACCAATATTGCTCCCTTCTTACATAAGCCAAAAGAGATTAAGAAATTGAGACATTCTTTATTTGAGTACTGACTGATGGTGAATTAGAAAGGCTTTCTTTCATGTTTCTAAGGAGTGGCTATTTGTGGAGATCATTCTATAAATGATGACGCAGAGGATCACTCAAAGCAATGAAAATAAGATTAAGCCTTGATTACAATAAATGAGAGAGTCTGTGGACCTTGATTGCTTAGAATCTTTTTATTAAATTAATTTTTCTTGGAGTATAGTTAATTTACAATATTGTGTTAGTTTCAGGTGTACAGCAAAGTGAATCAGTTATACATATATCCACTTTTTTTTAGATTCTTTTCCCATATAGGTCATTACAGAGTACTGAATAGAGTTCCCTGTGCTATAGAGGGATTTTTATATATATAACAGTGTGTATATGTTATTTATTTTATATATAACAGTATGTATATGTCAATCCCAATACCTCTTTCTGAGAATACTCCAAACACTCACCAAGCCTCAGGACCTTACCAGTACTTCCTGTGTGTTTATCTTCAGCATAGTCGAGTTCTCAGCAATGCAGAAATATTCACAGCCCTGCCAACTCTTACTTTCTTTATAGAACTGGTAGCATTTGTCCCCATGCCATTTCCATTTTTCTGGGCAAGGGCTACACCTGTGTTCTTGAAAAGAAACCACAGTTAGTAAGTTATTTTCTACCCTGTCTTCCTTCTCTTAAAATCACATAATATTTGATGACCCAAGAAACAATTGACTCTTTCTCTCTCTTAGATATTTAATTGCCCAGGCAATGATAATTACAAATGTTTACTGAATACCCACTGTACGCCAGGAACTATAGTTGGGTTTACAGCAGGAACAAAAACAATACAGTGGGAGTTAGAACAGACATGATCTGCTTTCATGGGCAATGGACTGTAGTTATAAGTGGTTAGAACTTTAAATTTCTTGCCCTGTGTAATTCAGCATAAAAAAGTATATTCAATTTCATAAAGAAACTTTTCATCTGTTCAGAAACTCAATATGCACTGGATTTGAGAAACCATTGAAGTTTTTATAATTTTCTTCCTCAATATCCTTTTATACAGTAGTACAAGGATTTTTTAATGAAATATATAGCAATAGGATATGGATGATTTTCTCACTCAAATATAAGTAAATAAAATTTTAGACAAAGACCACATAAATACTAAGCCAAGCATAAATTAAACCAGCAAATTTCCATGAGTCTGAAGTTAAGATGGACATCAAAATCAGAGAAGCAAGTGCACAGACCAAGGGTGAGATGGACCGAGTGGGTAGCAACTATAAATACAAGAACCAGTCTCTCAGAGCCACGGTCTAACACCTATGTAGGCACATGGTCCTGGGCCTTTAAGAGTTGGGTATCTGAAACCAAGTCCCTTGTGGGTATGCAGTGAGATGAAAATCCCATCATTCCACAAAAATATCTTTATTTTAAAAGCAATCCAATGTCAAAATGTTGACATCTTAAAATCTGAGGTCAACACGCAAATGGTTATTATATTCTTGTTTGTATTTTTCTATTTGAAATATTTCATAAGGTAATCCTGTATTTTATTTACTTGTAATGTTATTTTGGTTATTCAAAGTTAATTGTACTTATTACTTTAAAATGTCTGAACTTGATGAATCCCGTCCTGTACTGTAGACACAGTTGAAGTACATGATCTCGATAACTAGGGATGACCTGGCTGTTCAAACCCTTTATTAAGTTTGCCAGATGACTTGCTGAATAATCCATGGTTCCCAGGTACACTGATGGGAGAATCAGCTCTGTATGAACAAAAGTGCTGAGAACAGAGAGAAGCTCAGTGATAAGGACTGACCTCCAGTTTTGTTATAGAGCTCACGACAGAGTTTCTCAGCCACGTGATGCAGAGTTTCTGCAAGTTTCCTGTTTTGGCTTCGGAGAGATTGCAGCTGTCGGGAGAGATTCCCCAATTTTTCCTCCTTTTGCAAAATGCTGTCTTGCTGAGTGTTGGAGAGCTGGTAGAACTGAAAAACTAAACCAAATTACCAAGTGAGGCTGGACAGCATATTTCTTCACTTTTATTTCTATTGTCTACACCTGGGGAAAACAAAACAGTACGTTGTTTGAGATCCCAGGCTCAGAGATCGCATATCGCCTACATTCAAGTTTGGACTCTAGTCTATAATAAATTATATTGCCCTGGGCAAATGAATTTCTCTATATCCTCATCTGAAAAAGTAGAGTCACAATAACCGTTCCAAGCTTCAGGGATAAATTCCTTAAACATATTTGCTGTTCAATAAATCTTTCTGTGTATACTGTCAAACCATCACTCAACCTAAAAGTATAAATCATTTATCTATTAATCATTATATTGAGTACTGTCAAGGTACCATATATTTTTATCACATTCATAGTAATATTATCATTTCTATATTTTATAGCTTTGTAAACTGGGCTCAGTGAGAACAAGTAATTTTCTCAATATGACTAGGCTAGGAAATTTCAACTTAGCTTTAAATTCCAAGTTTCTAAATCTAAGTAGAAACATCCTCCATGAATCATGAGAGTCACTTTATATCACTGAAAAGAATATTGCCTGCAAAACAACAGTTATATCAAAATTGGGGAGCCAGGGTAGAAACATTAAGATACACTTAAAAAATTTTTTTTTAATTTAAGATTATAACCAAGTTCTAAAATTTCCTATAAAAACTTAATTTTTGACATTAAAACCTGCTTTTACTGTTGACAATTTTCTTCAACTGTTCAGGACACATTGTTAAAGGGTCCCATCTGTTGAAATAAATTTATCCCCTTTCTTTTTTGAGTTTTAAACTTAATTTCTACTAGTTTGAAAATTAAAGACTTTTATACATGAATTCTTCTTTATTTGATTTCCACAAGTCTCTGCAAAATGATTCCATAACTTCTTGGACTTCTTTATTACAATAGTATGTGTGTGCGTGAGTGTGAGTGTGTATTAGTCACTCAGTCATGTCTGACTCTTTGCAACTCTGTGGATTGTAGCCCACCAGGCTCCTCTGCCCGTGGAATTTTCCGGGAAAGAATACTGAAATATTCTTGGAAATAGGTTGCCATTCCCTTCTCCAGAGCATCTTCCCGACCCAGGGACCAAACCCAGGTCTCTGGCATTGCAGGCAGATTTTTTACTATCTGAGCCACCAGGGAAGCCCACCCCCTCTTTTTTTAAATAATATTTAATATTAAACATTATAGTGATTAAAGACTTGGTCTATTCTCTGTACCTTGAGGAGGTTAGATATAAATTAAATCTTTCCCTCTGCATGGCCCACTGAGCCATAAACGCCAGAAACAAAAATCAATGTAGTTACAGTCTTTTGTGAAATGGAAAAGAGCTGAAGTGTACATTCATTAAAAATTGCTGATGTTAAACATTGATGTGAGTGAGTGAAGTCGCTCAGTCGTGTCCAACTCTTTGCAACCCCGTGGATGGTAGCCCACCAACTCTTCCTAATTGGGATTCTCCAGGCAAGAATATTGGAGTGGGTTGCCATTTTCTTCTCCAGGGGATCTTCCCAACCCAGGGATTGAACCCAGGTCTCGAACCCTGGTCTCTTGCATTGCAGGGAGACGCTTTAACCTCTGAGCCACCAAGGAAGCCCAGACAAAAACCTTCTTATCTCAAATAGAATGTAAACGTTTAGCTGGAAAGTGAGTGTCATATTTTAATGCTTCTTCCACTATACTCATCATTTACAGGGTTTCATCCAAATAAGGACTTATTCACAGGCTCCAGAATCAAAGTTAAAAAAAATAAGTATTTCTCATCCTAGACAAACCTTGAAACCAGGATCCTCCCCCAAGTCAGAGTGCGGACTTACACACAAGCCCCAGAGCTGCCAGGCCAATCAGCAGCACCAAACAGAGAGTCAGCAGGGTCAGGGCCACTGGACGCCAAGCAGAAGGACACTGGTGCTCTGCAAAGACAGGGAACAGGAGCAAAGACAGGGCTTCACTTTTTCTTCTTCTTGGATCTACATCAGTAGCAAGGGAGTAAGAGGAGTTGGTTCTAGCAGGTTTCAGGGTCTAGATAACCATTCCCTTGGTCCTGGGAAATAGCAACAAGGCTCCCGGCCAGGCCTGACTTAATCCCTGCTAGATTCTTTCATTAGTCCCGCTCACTTCTACCTTCCTCCTCGACTCAGTCCTACTTTGCATTGAATCAATGTACGCATTATTGTTAACCTTCTTTTGTCAAAATTAAAGTTGCAAAAGACTCTCACGAAAATGCCTTAGCAAAGAACAATTTTTCACATCATCAGAAAAGAAGTAATATGTTGTTACTTTTTGCAAAACACTCCCTTTCCCAGTTCGGAAAAGCAAATTGCCTATCAGTAATGGGGCACTGTTGGTAAATAATCCTCCTGCCAATGCAAGAAAAGTGGAAATGGCATCCTATTCCAGTATTCTTCCTTGGGAAATGCCATGGGCTGAGAAGCCTGGCAGGCTACAGTCTTTAGGGCAGCAAAGAGTCAGACACAACTGAGCTATTGGACGGGCACACACAATGAGAAGTTATTGTTTTACTGTTTCCTTTTGGAATTTCTTTGTTGAAAGTCCTTCTTATTTTTCTTGTTCATTCATTTGATTTTATAGCTCCAAAAATAGATGATAAATGCAACATGATCATCAGTTTTTCAATGACGGATTTAAGTAATCTCAACCTTGTACCCATTAAGGAATGGGAAAAACAAAACAAACCTCTAGCCAGCATCTTTCCCTTGTCTACAGCCCACAAGCTTGCCTTCTGGTGATTGCATAGGTTCTGCTGAGTCAGGGATAAGCTCATCACCTTGTGAGGCCAGCTATAAATCTAAATAACTAGCAATATCTGATCAGGAAGACCACAGTCAGATGCAACTATCCTCTAGCATTGTGATAAAAATTAAAGGGCAGTTAAACTCTCAAACCCTGGTCTCTTGGTGACCTGTGAGTTTCACTTCATTGGGAATTCAAATTAGGTTCAAAATCAGAAAGATTAAAGACATATAAATTCATTTCCTCTTTAGCAAAGTCCCCTGCATGATAAATTTCAGATACAGAGATTTGTACTATGCATTATTTCCAAATGGGGAATGATAACTATTAATAGTAAAGATAGTATAGAAGTAGAAAATACAACCACTATCCTCTTAGACTTACCACCAAACAGGGAAACTAAGTAAAAATCAGGATCCAGTCATTGATATATTTTAAAATGTGAATTTTATTTTAATTTTATGATCATATCTTTTCACAAAAACTTTCACTGGTGTGCATTATTTTTAGGACAGAATCCATTATCACTTTTCCTAAAGATAGATGGCTCTTTTTAAAAAGTGGGCATTTTATTATTGTACTTCTCAACTTAAAAACTGCCAATAGGGGGAATTCCCTGGTGGTCCAGTGGTTAAGAATCTGTTTGCCAATGCAGAGGACATGGGTTTGATCCCTGGCCTGGGAAGATCCCACGTGCGTGGGGCAACTAAGCCTGAGAGTGTGGCAACTCTTGAAGCCTGGCATGCCCTAGGGAGCCTGTGCTCTGCAACGAGAGACTACCACAATGAAAAGTGCATGCACCACAAGAGAGTGGCCCCTGTTCAGTTCAATCAGAGAAAGCCAACACCCAGCAATGAAGACCCAGCACAGCCAAAATAAATGAAAATTAAAAAAACAACACCTGCCAATAGCTATATTTCACTTAGAATAAAATTCTACAAGCATCTTTTTCATCTGGAGCTTATCTAGGTCTCTCATCCATTTCTGAACTATCCTCTTCTCACTCAAACAGTCTAGTCACAATGACCTTTTGTTTATCCTTGATCTAAACCACTGTGTCCCTGTCTTATAGTGAATAGTGAAGTCGCTCAGTTGTGTCCAACTCTTTGCGACCCCATGGACTGTAGCCTACCAGGCTCCTCCCTCCATGGGATTCTCCAGGCAAGAGTACTGGAGTGGGTTGCCATTTCCTTCTCCAAGGAATCTTCCTGACCCAGGGATCGAACCTGGGTCCCTGTCTTAGTACCTTTGTATTAGCTCTGTTTATATTTCTGCATTAATCAGTCCTCAGGTGGGCTACTAGTAGCCTACCTGAAATCCAGCTTCCCATTTAAATGGTGCTTCCTTGTAAGATGTCTTTGGGAGTTCATCTATAGCACATCATCCCATTATGTATGTATGTAAAAAAAAAAAAAAAGATTACTAAGTGATATTCCATCACCTTTCTTTGCTTTTGTCTACTTCCTCTGCTTGAATGTACATTCCATTAAAACAGAGATCTTGTCGGGACTTCCCTGGTGGTCCAATGGTTAAGAATCCACCTTGCAGTACAGGGCACACAGGTTTGATCCCTGGTCAGGGAACAAGGATCCCACATGCTGCAGAGCAACTAAGCCTGGGGGCTGCAACTCCTGAGTCTGCGCGCCGCAACCAGAGGGTCCGTGCATTGCAGTGTAAGATCCTACATGATGCCTGGGTGCCACAACTAATACTTGAAGCATCCAAATAAATAAGATAATACAAATAATAAAAACAATGGTCTTGTCTTTCTTGTTCACCAGTGTATTTCCAGCACTGAAAATAGTACCTGGCCTGATAAGGGCTGAATACATATTTGAGGGCTTCCCTCACAGCTCAGTCTGTAAAGAATCTGCCTGCAGTGCAGGAGACCCAGGTTCAATCCCCGGGTCAGGAAGATCCCCTGGAGAAGGAAATGGTGACCCACTCCAGTTTTCTTGCCTGGAGAATCCCCTGGATAGAGGAGCCTAGCAGGCTACAGTCCATGGGGTCGCAAGAGTCGGACATGACTCAGCGATGAAACCACCACCACCACATATTTGAAGGAGCAAATGCATGAAGGATGAAATTATGAAAAACTAATATTATCTATGTAATTTTTACAGAGGCACAGAGCATTTTCTAACATTAAACTTTACAGGTTGATTTTTTAATTTTTTTAATCTATTGACTTTTCAGCAAGATTTCTGTCAGCAGAGGGCAGACTCAGCTAAATTCATCTCCTGGCCAAACTGGTTTCTAGACACTGACTTAAGTGACATGCTGAAGCATAAGCAGATATAGCAGAGACTTGCTTTTTCCTCTGTTTCTTTCAAGTGGCTGGTCTATCAGGTTTGGTCTAAATTTTTCTGGAAATTGCTAGCTACTCATGACAACATCCTTAAGCATATCTCAAATCAGCAGAACATGGAAGAGTAAGATCAGAGATACAGCTTAAGCTAAACATCCTCCTGCAAACCCTATGTCTCTTTAAAGTTCTATATAGCTTATGTAGTTCAAGAAAATTAACCGGATGAATGTTTCTAGATTCCAGAGGCAAGTATATATGTAGACCCACCACCATGGTAGCTTTATTTCTCTCTCTTATCTATTCAGTTTAGTCATGTCCAACTCTTTGTGACCCCATGGACTACAGCACGCCAGGCTTTCCTACCATCAAATATATTATATATCCTACTTACTTGGGGTAGCAGGGAGGAACTGTGGGAGAAGAACTGACCCAGCACTAGAAAACCAGACTTCCGTGATAGTGAGACTATAGTATTGAAAGTTTTACTTATTCCTTTTCTTTGAAGTTATTTTTCCTCTAGGTATGTTTTTTTCTAACTGTGAATTTAATTTTCCCTAGTTTTGTTCCAAGCACCCTGATCATAATGAAGTCTCTCTCTCTGGGGCCACTCCCATCTTAAAATAAGAAAAATAAGCTGCCTGGAGGTGCGTTGGTTTAGCTTGGCTTTATTTTTTGGAGGAGAACTCCTATGCTGTCTCCTGAGGCTTGCTTAGAAAAAGGTGCTGTCAGGCCAAGGAATGATACNTTCATGGGGTCGCAAAGAGTCGGACACGACTGAGCGACTGAACTGAACTGAATTGAACTTATTGCCTGCTGAACACTTATTGGCTTTATCCTCTCTATTCTATAAGGGTCTAAATAATCTGATGTCTGACTATCTTTTTAACTTCATGCCTTAGCTGTCTCCCCCTCATTAACCATGGTCTTGAAATACTGGCTTAAAAAAAAAATAAGTGTAGTTGATTTACAATACTGTGTAAATTTCAGATGTATAGCAAAATGATTCATATATATATGTGTGTGTGTATATGTATGTATATATTTGGTTTTTTATTCTTTTCCATCATAGAGTATTACAATATATTGAATATAGTTCCCTGTGCTTTACAGTAAGTCCTTGTTGTTCATCTATTTATAGTATGGATCTTTTAATCCCATATTCCCAATTTGTCCTTCCCCTATCCCTTCCCCTTTGGAAACCATAAGTTTTTCTTTTTCTATGTCCTTGAGTCTGTTTCTGTTTTGTAAATGAATTCATTTGTGGTATTTTTTAGATTCTACATGCAAGTGATCACACAAACACATCAAGGTCAGGGACTTTGCACATACAGGTTGGCTGATATGCTTTGCCTTGGGAACACTGCATGGTGGGGTTTTTCCTGATAATGAAGCAGAATATAGCCAGAGCACCTTCCTTTCACTCTTAATCACAACATATAGCTTTTCTTTTTTTCTTGAAAGTACTTACTGATATTGAATATATCTCATCTGTTTATACGTAGGCTCTCCACGTCCAGGTGTTTGTAAGTCCCGTGACTCAGGGTTTTGCTTGTTTTGTTTTGGCCACACCACATAGCACGTGATCTTAGTTCCCTGAGCAGGGATTAAACCCTCACTCCCTGCATTGGAAGGCAGAGGGAGGCTGAACCACCAGACACTGGAGAAGTCCCCATGAATTAGAAATCTGCTTGTCTCATTCATACATATATCCCAAGAAACTAGGCTTGTTTCTGATTCCCTGTAGGTTATCAATAAATATATGTATAAATGACAGATTCATGTCAATGTATGCCAAAACCAATACAGTACTGTAAAGTAAAATAAAGTTTAAAAAAAAAAAGATTATGAAGGGGAGGGTGGGACAAATTGGGAACATAGCACTGACCTATATACATACATATAAAACCACATGTAAGATAGCTAATGGGAGGCTGCTGTATAGCACAGGGAGCTCAGCTCAGTGCTCTGTGATGACCTTAAAGGGTCGGCGGGGGGTGGGGGGGGGGAACGGTCCAAGAGAGAGGGGATATATGTATACATATAGCTGATTCACTTCATTGTACAGCAGAAACTCACACAACATTGTAAAGCAATTATACTCCAATAAAAAAAGATTATAAGTAAACAAATACTTTAAAAATAATAAAACATGTACAAGGCAATGGCACCCCACTCCAGTACTCTTGCCTGGAAAATCCCATGGATGGAGGAGCCTGGTGGGCTGCAGTCCATGGGGTCGCTAAGAGTTGGACACGACTAAGCAACTTCACTTTCATTTTTCACTTTCCACTTTCATGCATTGGAGAAGGAAATGGCAACCCACTCCAGTGTTCTTGCCTGGAGAATCCCAGGGACGGGGGAGCCTGGTGGGCTGCCGTCTATGGGGTCACACAGAATCAGACACGACTGAAGCGACTTAGCAGCAGCAGCAGCACAAACATATATAAGACCCTTCATATACTATAGTCTAAAACTACCTATATAAACCCCAAAAGGATAAGCATTCTGTCTTTATCTGTGTTCTGTGTCCATTTTCTAAGCCAGCATCTTAACGGTCCTGTCTATTGGGGGAAATAGATAAGAAAGCTAGCAATTATGATTCTTACGAACTAAGAGCTAAGCAATTGGTGATTCCAGTTTCTAATCCCAAATCACAATCAAGTTGTCTTTAAATTGCCTTTGGAGAGCAAGGAAAAACAAAGTATGAGGGGTACTATTTTCACATGGGAGATTTTTCTTGTATGTGTGTTTGCTTGTGCGTATGTAGCATTATCTCTTTTTTTCTACCCACTGTGGCTCTTCTTTCTCCATTGTATTTGCTTTTGTTAATGGGCCACTAATGTTTTGGTTAGCCATGTTTATTATATTTTCTTGTTTTCCTATACCTTTAAACTCAGTATCATCTTTAAAAAGAAGAGAAATATAGCAAAATGTGATGTAGTACAAGTCAAATAAGAAAGTGTCTAGACTGCCGCAGTACCACTACAAACAGAACATCTCTGATTTTACTGTTTTATATTTGGAAAGTTAATATATAATTTTATCTAGAAAAAAAGCAATTGAACTCATCAAATATTTGGAATTTCTTTATCTGTTATATGGGCTTTCCAGGTGGCTCAGTGGTAAAGAATGCAGGGGTACAGGAGACGCAGGTTCAATCCCTGGGTCGGGAATTTCCCCTGGAAGAGAAAATGGCAACCCACACCAGTATTCTTGCCTGGGAAACCCCCCTGGACAAAGGACAAACTGTGGCAGGCTATATATAGTACATGGAATCACAAGAGTTAGACGGGACTGAGCGACTGAGCGCGCACACACACACCCAGTGTATTCCACTCATTTTTTTTTTTTTCAAAGGGGAGGCCACCTGAGATAGGGCAACTGAATTTCAGAGGTGAAAACAATCTCCAAGTTTGGGCAGAAGTACCAGATTCAAATTCTGCACTCCATCTAATGAATCAATCATCTTACCTTGTTGCTCTTTAGGTACCCTTAGCTACAGGGTAACTAAAAAATGAAAATAGATTCCATGTGGTGTGTGCTCTGAACTGAGTCAATATGAATCGATCAAAAAAATTTAGCAAAATCAGGCAGGGTTCATGGGGTGATGGTGCCCTCTGCTGCTTTGTATTATGAATTTCAAGGCAAGTTAGAGGAAGTTAACGTTTTACTCATTTGTGAGTGAAACTGAATTTTTGCAGGCTGCATCGGACTCCTAATAAAAATGTAACTTTTCAAAAAAAATTGTGGCTTTCAGTCTGCTTAAAGTCATCCATATTTTTTATTCCTAAAAATTTATGGCTTTGGGAGTTATTCTATTGTGAGCAGTCGCCCCATGGACTATAGAGTCCATGGGATTCTCCGGTCCCGATTACTCAAATGGGTAACCTTTCCCTTCTTCAGGGGATCTTCCCAATCCAGGGATTGAACTCAGGTCTTCCTCATTGCAGGTGGATTCTTTACCAGCTGAGCCACAAGGGAAGCCCCAGTAATTACCAGATATGTTTTTTGTATATTTAATTTTCAATGCCTGACAATGTGTTAGTTCCTGGAGGCAGGAAGCTTGTCTTGTTCACTACAAATTCCCAACATGTAAAGTAGTACATCATATATTAAGAGAATAAAACTGTATATATGTAGCTATTTTTATTTTCTTCCTACACACTAGATTATGAGCACCCTGGGAATAAGCTCTCTCTATATTAATTACTACCTACTCTGTTAGCACTCAATAAAGAAGACTTATGTATGAGACCTGTTAAATGAATTAATTCTCACCCAAAAGTGAGAACAATTTCTAATCGACATCTCTTTGTCACAGTAAATTAGAATAACTCGGAGAAAGCAAAACAGCCTGAAACTATTATTCAGATATTTAGGTCACTTAGCTATATAAGCAGATATTTTGAAATTGTATATTAGGCATCCTATATCATTTCGAATATATAATCCGCATGCTTAATAAGATAGGCATAATATTAAAGCTGTTCACTTAATTTTTTTAATGTTTAAGGTTTGTTATAAATAAATAAAAGACAGTGCTGTAGAAGAGTATCCCAGAAAAGAATTTAATAAACACAAATAGTTTGATACTTGTGAATATTTTCAGGTAGATTCCTGCTGTCAGCCTTATAGGATGCTTTAGTAAACAAATTATTTATGTTCTCTAAAAGGAAAATGGAGTAAAAAACTAGGGAAGAGCTGAGTTATGTTCACTGGAGTATAACTTGGACCATTAAGTTTAAATGGGTTCTACAAATGTCCAGTTTAATAATTGCCAAAGTCTCTGAGATTTTCTTATGGTCCATGTAAGTCAAATGCCTAATGCTCTTACTTAAAATTCTGAGATTTCCCAACTGTGTATATGCTTGGGACCATGTACTTCTGTCTCATTTTAAAAATTTGCTTCCAGGAAATGAGTGGTTCATTAATTTTCTGGTTTATGGCATCCTTCACAGATTAATACCTTGAACACCACTGGAATGAGTCTGGCTGATCATGGAGGCTGAGTTTGAGGGGATTTTGGAAGTAAATAGAGGGGCAAAGAAGGTACATTTAGAGACATAAGGTATAAAGATTAGATGCTTTATTTTAATCATTTATTTTAAAAAAATATTTGTTTATTTATTTGGCTCTGCCCTGGTCTTAAGTATAGCGTGTGGGATCTAGTTCCCTGATTAAGGATCAAACCTGAGCCCCCTGCATTGGTAGTGTGGAGTCTTAGCCACACCAGGGAAGTCCCAGGATTAGATACTTTTTTTTTTCCTTTGGGACTACAGAGAATGTAGGACAGAAAGGTTTAGATTATCTGGATCATTTCACTATATACTCTTGAAAAAGAAGTCCCAATTCAGATAACTAAACATAAATACAGTGATGATTGTGTGTCTGTTTCCAGTCTTCCATAATAAGAAAATTTTCTTTATCAATCTAATATTGGAATTTCTTAAATGTAAAGGAGAAGTAATTTTAAACTTGATGATATAAGAAAAGAATGGAAAGAATAAATGATGCAATAAAGATGTGGAATATACCAACTGGATACAGAGTACAGGGTAGGTGTTCCCCATGCCTGACAAGTAAATGCTTATATTGATCCTGTTAGATTACTAAGCAAATAGAGGTAGTAAATATAGCAATTAATGTATGATGCATTTATAAAGTGACTGTGAGTGGGTAACATAGACTAATATATATGAATGTGACATAATGCTACTGAGTTATTACATTGGGACAAAAGTAATTGCAGTTTTGAACTGTGAATTTTGAATCATTATAACTAGGTCCAAAGACATCTTTATTAATCAGAATAGGAGCTATTACAATCAACACGTTTTTGCCAACAAGAAATAAGTTTGTTTATTCCTGTAGCACAAAATTCATACTTCAGGATTTGACAACTCTTGGAAAGGATTTTCTGCCTACTGCTGGTTGTGAAAGCATTTTCCCTGCAAAATATTGTCCAGATGCTTGAAGAAGTGGTAGTCGGTTGGCGAGAGGTCAGGTGAATATGGCAGATGAAGTGAAATTTCATAGCCCAATGCATTCAACTTTTGAAATGCTGGTTGTGCGACATGTGCTTAGGCATTGTCATTGAGAAGAATTGGGTCCTTTCTGTTGACCAGTGCTGGCTACAGGAGTTGCAGTTTTCTGTGCATTTTATCGATTTGCTGAACATACTTCGCAGATGTAATGGTTTTGCCAGGACTCAGAAATCTGTAGTGGATCACACCAGCAGCAGACCACCAAACAGTGACCATGACCTTTTTTTTTTGGTGCAAGTTTAGCTTTGGGAAGTGCTTTAGAGCTTCTCCTTCATCCAACCACTGACCAGGTCATTGCTGGCTGTCATATAAAATCCAGTTTTTGTCACACATCACAATCTGATTGAGACAGTTCTCAATTGTTAACATTTTGTTATTGTTGCATACAGTAAGAGAAGATGACTCTTCAAAATAATGTTGTTGTTGTTGTTTTTATTTGCAGTCTGCTTACGAGGCACTGACTTATAGAGCACTGTCACCTTCCCAGTTTGCTTCAAATGCCAAATGACCATAGAATGGTCGACACTGAGTTCCTCGACAACTTCTCCTGTAGCTGTATCAGCTTCAATGCTTGCTCTCAACTGGTTGTTGTCACCTTCCGATGGCCAGCCACTATACTCATCTTCAAGGCTCTCTAGATACTTTAAATTTGCTCATTTTGCTTGTTAAAATTTAGAAACTTGAACAACAGAGCTAGGAAAGCATATATATTCTGCTCATCTCTCCAAACCAGAACAGTCTAACTCTGTGAAATACTCTAAGATAATTCTCTATTTGAAATAATATTTATTTATATGCCATCTCTTCCCATTAATCCAAATGCCCTGCAAGCCCTAATAACTCAGAAAATCTCTACAAATAAGAAACTGAAGAACGGTTGAACAATACTCATTATGGTTCAGGAAACAAATGCCAAGTCAAGAGAAGATCCACAGGACACTGTTTCAACAACAACAGATAATTCTAAGCAATGTTTATAAACACAGTTAAACCTAAGTTAAGAAGTTATTTGGTCAATTTACTATATGAGATTAAGAACCTCTATCAAAAACAGAAACACCTGTAGGAGCCTATTAAAACAACACCAACTAAGAGTAGAAATAGTTAACATTTCTTGAACTCTAACCAAATCCTAGGTACTGTATGAGTTATTATATAAACATTATTTCATTAAATCCTCACATATCTATGAACTACTAGAAATAACATGAGAATTTATGAGCTATTGGAGTTATTCCTATTTTTCAGTTAAGGAAATCAAGCTAATAAAGATGCTAAATAACTTTCCTTATATAGCAAAGATATACTTTAAAAAAAAAGGGATTTGAAATCAGGTAGTCCAAATTTAGAGTACAGTCCTTTAATGAAAAATAAACATGGCATAAACATAAAGTTATTTACATCAGGAATCAGTAAAGTTTTCCAACAAAGGACGAAAGAATAAATATTTCAGACTCTGTGGATCACTTACAGTCTGCTGCATAATCATTTTTGTGTTTTTTTTTTAAACTTTGTATTTTGTATTAAGGTATAACAAACAATGATGTGATAATCTCAGGTGAACAGTGAAGAGACTCAGCTATATATACATGTATACATTTTCTGCCAAACACCCCTCCCATCCAGGCTGCCACAAAACATATTTGTTTTAATAAAACTTTAAAAATGTAAAAACCAGTCTTAACCCTCAGGGCATACCTAAATAAACTGTGGGCCAAGGCTGTAGATGTAGCCCTAATTTAAACAATAACAAAGATAGGAACATGCATATGTTTGGGATTAAGAAGCAGTACATAAAGTGAGAGACATATCCCCAAAATAGATCAGATTAGGGCAATTTCCTCCAAATCTAAAGTTTAGGAAGACAAGTTGCCAACGTCTGGAAGAATTGGAGACAGAAATAGTAGAAGTGACTGAACATTGACTCATAGGCCCTGTCAGCTTGGCTAAAGAAGACAGCTCTGTCATCAACTTTGAAATTTCTATACCAGACACAGAGGCAAGAAATTCATCTTCCAATCTTGACCAGATTTTTTTCCCCCAAAGATCCTTTCAGCTCAACATGTTTTTATTCAGAGATACCAGTAGTTCCAACAGAAAGAGAAACTAAAGTCCCTACTTAGGAAATCCTTCTCTTGGACATTTGCTTAAAACCAAATGGAATAACAAATACTGTGCCAACTATAAGTTGGCACTTGCCATTTACCTCAACAAGGTTTAAATCATGAGCCACTGCAGCTGCTGACCTTCAACACCCCCTGAAAGGAATTCAGAGTGGAGATCCAGAATAAAGCACTCTGTGTTCTGGGTGAAACTGGCAGAACAGGTCAGGAGAAGATTTTATGATCCCAATTCTTGCATCTCCTTGTGTTTAGAAAAACACTAAAATCATTAATGGTGACATCTGTTCTTCATGACTAGCAGCAAGCATCTGCCACAATGTGTGCTTGATTGCACGCACTCCTCTTCTCTAAAATCATACATAACATTGATCTTCATCCCCTACCTCTTTGAAGCAATTTCTCAGAGCTACCTGAACTGCTGCCTCCTAGGCTATAGTCCTCATTTTGCCCCAAATAGAACTTAAGTCCCAACTCTCATGTTGTGCAATATTTTTCAGTTGACAGCAGGATTTACCTTCCAACCTGATAGATACAAACAAAACAGACAAAATGCATGAATCAGCAGTTTTTAAAACATTGGATATTTAATAACAAAGAAGGACAGTGATCCGTGAGAGATGCAAACAAACAAGGTGAGTACCAGGACTGCCCCAGTTTATCATGTTTATAGAGTTTGCAGGCCACACAAGGGAAAGGGGAACTGAGGCATTTGCTGGAAACTCCCTGAATTGCGAAAGACTAAAAGTCAGCAAGAGTTCAAAGGAAAGTACAAGAGAAAGGAGAGCTGCACAGAGAGAACCCCACAGACTTGCAGAGAATCTCCTACACATCAGAGCATAATGTAAGAGAATTACCAGAGGGACTGGAGAAATGAAGTGAAAGTAGCTCAGTCGTGGCTGACTCTTTGCGATCCCATAGACTATACAGTCCATGGAATTCTCCAGGCCAGAACACTGGAGATTAGCCTTTCCCTTCTCCAGGGGATCTTCCCAATTCAGGGATCGAGCCCAGGTCTCCCATATTGCAGGTGGATTCTTTACCAGATGAGACGCAAGAAAGAACCATCAAAAATAAACAAAAGAGGACTTCCCTGGTGGTATAGTAGATTGGAATTCACCTGCAAATGCAGGGGATGCAGGTTTGATCCCCAGTTTTGGGAGATTCCACATGCTGAAGAGAAGCTGGGCCCATATACCACAATTGCTGAAACCCTGGTGCCTTGAGTCTGTACTCTGTAACCAGAGAAGCCTCCACAGCGAGAAGCCCATGCATTGCAAGGAAGAGTAGCCCCTGCTCACTACAAGTAGAGAGAGCCCAGGAACATCAGTGAAGACTTAGTGAAACCAAAAGTAAATGAATTGTTAAAAAAATAAATAAATAGACAAAGGAAATAATGCCTAAGTTCACATGGGGCAGGAAACATGGCCCTTTCCCAACAACAAGACTAGACAGGATCACAGCTCGTGGATTGTTGGGTAGGATACTCAGAAAATTCTTCCTTCACAATGGAGAATAATTAACCCCAGACAGAACTTCTTTGGTACTGCCTGATAATCGTAAAGGCAATAGCCAGAAGCATCTCACTGTTTCTATGTAACTTAAATTGCTCCACAATAAAACTCAGGAAGATTTATCAGAACAAAAAAATATCTAACTTTGACCTAATATAACATCATAAGTCAGTTATGCAGTAGACCCTTGAATGACACAGATTTGAAATGCATGAATCCACAAATAATGCATTTTTTTTTCACTAAATCCATACTACCATACTACTCAATCTGCATTTGGAATGGAGGATGCAGAAGGCTGACTATAAAGTTATACAAGGATGCAGGGAACCCAAAGCCAGTGCTCTGTGACAATGTAGAGGGGCAGGATGGGGAGGGAGATGGCGGGGAGGTTTAAGAAGGAAGGGACATATGTATACTGATGGCTGATTCATGTTGATGTATAGCAGAAATCACCACAGTATTGTACAGTAACATCCTCCAATTAAAAATAAGATTAAATTAAAAAAATAAAGTTATATGAGGATTTTCCACCACATGAAGGGTTGGTACCCCTACCCCACCACCATCACTTAAGGGTCAACGGTACTCCAATAAAAAATAAAATTACAAAAAAAAAAAAAAAAAACCTCAGAGTCTAGAATTAAAAGGCACAGACATTAAAATAGTTAATATGTTTTTCATATATTCATAGATTTAAAGTGCTCCATGGGGACATGGAAGGTTCTTTTTTTTTTTGCTTTGTAAACGCATGGTTTTGAAAATTAGTTTTTATTGGAATATAGTCACTATTGAGTTAGAGGCTGTGCTTTGCTGGAGTTGGAATGAAAGTTGGACTGTGAAGAAGGCTGAGCGATGAAGAATTGATGCTTTTGAACTGTGGTGTTGGAGAAGACTCTTGAGAGTCCCTTGGACTGCAAGGAGATCCGACCACTCCATTCTGAAGGAGATCAGCCCTGGGATTTCTTTGGAAGGAATGATGCTAAAGCTGAAACTCCAGTACTTTGGCCACCTCATGCGAAGAGTTGACTCATTGGAAAAGACTCTGATGCTGGGAGGGATTGGGGGCAGGAGGAGAAAGGGACAATAGAGGATGAGATGGCTGGATGGCATCACTGACTCTATGGACGTGAGTCTGAGTGAACTCCGGGAGTTGGTGATGGACAGGGAGGCCTGGCGTCCTGCATTCATGGGGTCGCAAAGAGTCGGACACGACTGAGCGACTGAACTGAACTGAACTGAACTGAACAGTCACTATACAATGTTTTGCCAGTTTCTGCTGTACAGAAAATGAATTGACAATATGTTTACGTATATCCCTTCTCTTGGGGATTTCCTTACCATTTAGGTCACTACAGAGTGTTGAGTAGATTTGTCTGTGCTATATAGTATGTTCTCATTAGTTATCTATTTTATGCATACTATCAGTAGTGTATATATGTCAATCCCAATCTCCCACTTCCTCTGTACCCCACTTCCCCCTTGGTATCCAAATATTTATTCTCTACATTTGTGGACAAGGAAGATTTTTTTAAAGCATACTTCTGGAGATGAGAACTACGAAGTGCGAGATGGAAAATATGTGTATATTAATGATAGACACTCAGTACAAGAGATTCATGGACCTGATGATACAACAATAGAAACTATGAAAACTGAAACACTGAGAAAAAATAATTTTAAAAAGGAAAATAAGGTGTGAGGACAGGGAGGGAGGGAGGGAAGAAAGCAAGCAAGCAAGAAAGAAGAATCAGTACACCGCTGTTGTTGTTCAGTCTCTTTCCCACCCTGTAAACTGCAGTATGCCAGGCTTCCCTGTCTTTCACTATCTCCCGGAGTTTGCCCAAACTCGTGTCCATTGAGTTGATGATGCCATCCCACCATCTCATTCTCTGTTGCCCCTTTCACCTCCTACCCTCAGTCTTTCTAGGCATCAGGGTCTTTTCCAATGAGTTGGCTTTTTTCATCAAATGGCACTATGGCAGCCCAATATTCATATATTTGGAGTCCTTGAACAGTGTGTGTGTGCATAGGGGCAGGGAGAAGGGAAGAGAGAGAGACGTGGAGTGGAGGCAGGGGTGTTTGGGGAGGCAGGGCAGAAAAAATATTTGAAGAGGTAATGCCAAGCAACTTAAAATTTTTCAAACTTGATGGAAAAGAATAAAGATTTCCTCACAAGCAGACCTTCACTACAGGAACTGATAAAAGTCCTTTAAGAAAAATAAAAATATCACATGATGTGATATGGATCTAATAAAAAAAAAAAGGACTAAAAGCACCCAAAATCTTTACTCCATGGGTAAATATTTAAGATTTTTTGCTTATTCTTTAGATGTCATTAAAAGATGATTTATTATTTAAGCAAAAATGATAACAGATATAAAAATAAAATGTACGGCAATGTTAATATGAAGACTGGAAGAAAAGCCATGGAAGAATACTAGCTTAAGGTTCCATTCCTAGATGATTCCTATACATGAAGATGTATAATATCTCTTCAACTTCATGCGTGCATGCTGAATTGCTTGTCTTGTATGATTCTTTGAGACCTGCAGCTGGTGATGCTCCTCTATCCATGGGATTTCCCAGGCAAGATTACTGGAGTGGGTTGCCATTTCCTCCTCCTGGGGATCTTCCCAATTCAGGGATCCAACTCACTATCTCCTGCTTTTCCTGGCATTGGCAGGAGGATACTTTACCACTGAGCAACCTGGAAGCCCCATCACTTCAAGGCAGATTGAAGTAAGTCACAATTTGTATATAAATCTTGAAACAACTACTAAAATAACAACAAAAAAGAGTAATGTTAATAAGCCGCCAGGAAGATAAAACAAGATAGTAAGCAATATTTCAGTTCAACGCAGTTCAGTCACTTAGTCATGTCTGACTCTTTGTGACTCCAGGGACTGCAGCATGCCAGGCCTCCCTGTCTATCACCAACTCCCAGAGTTTACCCAAACCCATGTCCATTGAGCTGGTGATGCCATCCAACCATCTCATCCACTGTCGTCTCTTTCTCCTCCTGCCTTCAATCTTACACAGCATCAGGGTCTTTTCAAATGAGTCAGCTCTCTTCACATCAGGTTGCCAAAGTATTGGAGTTTCAGCTTCAACATCAATCTTTCCAATGAACACTCAGGATTGAACTCCTTTAGGATGGACTGGTTGGATCTCTTTGCAGTCCAAGGGACTCTCAAGAGTCTTCTCCAACACCACAGTTCAAAAGCATCAGTTCTTCAGCACTCAGCTTTCTTTATAGTCCACCTGGCTCAGATGGTAAAGCGTCTGTCTACAATGCAGGAGACCCAGGTTCGATCCCTGGGTTGGGAAGATCCCCTGGAGAAGGAAATGGCAATCCACTCCAGGACTATTGCCTGGAAAATCCCATGGACAGAAGAGCCTAGTAGGCTACAGTCCATGGGGTCGCAAAGAGTCGGACACGACTGAGCGACTTCACTTCACTTCTTCTCACATCCACACATGACTACTGAAAAAACCATAGCCTTGACTAGACAGACCTTTGCTGGCAAAGTAATGTCTCTGCTTTTTAATATGCTATCTGGATTGGTCATAACTTTCCTTCCAAGGAGTAAGCATGTTTTAATTTCATGGCTGCAATCACCATCTGCAGTGATTTTTGAGACCCCCAAATAAAGTCAGCCACTGTTTCCCTGCTTCTCACCTATTTGCCATGAAGGGATGGACCAGATGCCATGATCTTAGTTTTCTGAATGTTGAGCTTTAAGCCAACTTTTCAGTCTCCTCTTTCACTTTCAAGAGGATCTTTAGTTCTTCTTCACTTTCTGCCATAAGGGTGGTGGCATCTGCATATGTGAGGTTATTGATATTTCTCCCAGCAATCTTGATTCCAGCTTGTGATTCCTCCAGGGTTTCTCATGATGTACTCTTCTTATAAGTTAAATAAGCAGGGTGACAATATACAGCCTTGTTGTACTCCTTTTCCTATTTGGAACTAGTCTGTTTTCCCATGTCCAGTTCTAACTGTTGCTTCCTGACCTGCATACAAATTTCTTAAGAGGCAGGTCAGGTGGTCTGGTATTCCCGTCTCTTTTAGAATTTTCCACAGTTTAAGGTGATCCACACAGTCAAAGGCTTTGGCATAGTCAATAAAGCAGAAATAGATGTTTTTCTGGAACTTTCTCATTTTTCTGATGATCCAGCAGATGTTGGCAATTTAATCTCTGGTTCCTCTGCCTTTTCTAAAACCAGCTTGAACATCTGGAAGTTCACGGTTCACATATTGCTGAAGCCTGGCTTGGAGAATTTTCAGCATTACTTTGCTAGCATGTGAGATGAGTGCAGTTGTGTAGTAGTTTGAGCATTCTTTGGCATTGCCTTTCTTTGGAATTGGAATGAAAACTGACCTTTTCCCAGTCCCTTGGCCACTGCGGAGTTTTCCAGATTTGCTAACATAATTAGTGCAGCACTTTCACAGCATCATCTTTTAGGATTTGAAATAGCTCAACTGGAATTCCATCATCTCCACTAGCTTTGTTCTTAGTGATGCTTCCTAAGGCCCACTTGATTTCACCTTCCAGGATGTCTGTCTCTAGGTGACAAATCACAGCATCATGATTATCTGGGTCGTGAAGATCTCTTTTGTATAGTTCTTCTGTGTATTCTTGCCACATCTTTTTAATATCTTCTGCTTTTGTTAGGTATATACCATTTCTTTCCTTTATCGAGCTCATCTTTGCATGAAATGTTCCTGTGGTATCTCTAATTTTCTTGAAGAGATCTCTAGTCTTTCCCATTCTATTATTTTCCTCTATTTCTTTGCACTGATCACTGAGGAAGGCTTTTTGATCTCTCCTTGCTATTCTTTGGAACTCTGCATTCAAATGGGTATATCTTTCTTTTTCTCCTTTGCTTTTGGCTTTTCTTCTTTTCACAGCTATTTGTAAGGCCTCCTTAGACAACCATTTTGCTTTTTCTTTTCCGTGGGGATGGTCTTGATCCCTGTCTCCTGTATAATGTCATGAACCTCCATCCATAATTCATCAGGCACTCTGTCTATCAGATCTAGTCCCTTAAATCTATTTATCACTTCCCCTGTATAATCATAGGGGATTTGATTTAGGTCATACCTGAACAGTGTAGTAGTTTTCCCCACTTTTTTCAATTTAAGTCTGAATTTGGCAATAAGGAATGCAGGAGACCATGGTTTGATCCCTGGGTCGGGAAGATCCCCTGGAGAAGGAAACGGCAACCCACTCCAGTACTCTCGCAATCACTTCCCCTGTATAATCATAGGGGATTTGATTTAGGTCATACCTGAACAGTGTAGTAGTTTTCCCCACTTTTTTCAATTTAAGTCTGAATTTGGCAATAAGGAATGCAGGAGACCATGGTTTGATCCCTGGGTCGGGAAGATCCCCTGGAGAAGGAAACGGCAACCCACTCCAGTACTCTCGCCTGGAAAATCCCATGGGGGGAGGATCCTGATAGGCTACAGTCCATGGGGACACGACTGAGAGACTTCACTCATACTCAAGTATTCACTCTTGGCAATAAGGAGTTCATGATCTGAGACACAGTCAGCTCCTGGTCTTGTTTTTGTTGACTGTATAGAGCTTCTTCATCTTTGGCTGCATAGAATATAATCAATCTGATTTTGGTGTTGGCCATCTGGTGATGTCCATGTGTAGAGCCTTCTCTTGTGTTGTTGAAAGAGGGTGTTATGACCAGTGCATTCTCTCGGCAAAATGCTATTAGCCTTTGCCCTGCTTCATTCTGTACTCCAAGGTCAAATATGCCTGTTACTCCAGGTGTTTCTTGACTTCCTACTTTTGCATTCCAGTCCCCTGTAATGAAAAGGACATCTTTTGGGGGTGTTAGTTTTAAAAGGTCTTCTAGGTCTTCATAGAACCTTTCAACTTCAGCTTCTTCAGCATTACTGGTCAGGGCATAGACTTGGATTACTGTGATATTGAATGGTTTGCCTTGGAAACAGAGATCATTCTGTCATTTTTGAGATTGCATCCAAGTACTGCATTTCGGACTCTTTTGTTGACTATGATGGCTACTACTCCATTTCTTCTAAGGGATTCTCACCCACAGTAGTAGATATAATGGTCATCTGAGTCAAATTCACCCATTCCAGTCCATTTTAATTCGCTGATTCCTACAATGTTGACGCTCACTCTTGCCATCTCCTGTTTGACCACTTCCAATTTGCCTTGATTCATGGACCTAACATTCTAGGTTTCTATGCAATATTGCTCTTTACAGCATCAGACCTCGCTTCTATCACCAGTCACATCCACAGCTAGGTGTTGTTTTTGCTTTGGCTCCATCCCGTCATTATTTCTGGAGCAATATTTAATTAACATCAGAGTAGATAAGGAAAACAAGAAAGGCAACAAAGATGAGTTGAAAAAAGTGAAGATGATGTGAAGATGATATCAAATGATAGACTTAAATCTAATTGCATCAATGTCACAATAAATGTAATCATTTAAACACACAAATACAGGTAGAAATTGTCAACGTATATAAAAATAGCAAGACTCAACTCTCTGTCACCTGAAAGAAACACACTCTACAAAGACAAAAAATGATTAAAAGTGAAAGAATAGGGACTTTTCTGGTGGTAGAGTGGATTAGAATCCACTTGCCAAAGCAGGGGACACAGGTTGGATCCCTGGTCCAGGAAGACCCATATGCCGTGGAGCAGCTAAGCCCATGTGCCACAACTACTGAGCCCATATGCTCCAACTACTAAAGCTTATGTTGTGCAGTAAAGAGAAGTCACTGCAGTGAGAAGCCCAGGCACCAAAAAGAAGAGTAGCCTCTGCTTGCTGCAGCTAGCGAAAGCCCACAGGCAGCAATGAAAATCCAGTGTAACCAAAAATAAATTAAAAAGTAGAAGAATGGAAAAAGATGTACAAAGTTTACATTAATCATAGAAAAACAGAACTGCCTGTATTCGTTTCATTCAAATAGATTTCAGAGCAAACATTATAAAGCCAAACTGATTTTTTTTTTTTTTAAGGTAGAGGAACGTACAAGTAAACAATGTCAGGAATGAGAGAGGTAGCATCACTACAGACTCTAGAAATATTAAAATAATAAGAAAATATAAAGAAAAATGTTAGGCCAAAAACAGGGAAAAAAAAAAACAAACTAGAAACTTGGATGAAATGGACAAATTCCTCAAAAGACAGACCCACCAAAGCTCATTCAAGAATAAATAATTTGAATAGCACTGCATCTATTAAAGAAATGGACTGTTTAACTGTAAGTAGTTAAAAATCTTATAAAACAAATAAAAAATTTTTCCCAGATGACTTTAATGCTAAATTGCTTCAAACACTAAATAAACAAATAGTACCAATTTTACACAAAATCTTTCCAAAAATTGACATGACAGAGTACTTCTCTGAAGCCTAAATCTGACAAAGCCATTACACGAAAAAAAATTACCTATCAGTATCCTTCATAAACATAGTTGCAGAAATCCTACGCCAAACTTTAGTGGATCTAAAATTTGGTGATATATTAAAGTGATCATTTTAACCCCAAGAATAATTTTAATCCCAAGAATCCAAAGATGGCTTAGCCTTGTATAATCATAGAGTGTAATTTACCTTGTTAGAAAAAAAAGAAAACTATATAATCGTATCAATAGATATAGGAAAAATATTAGACAAATCAATGTGTTAGTCTCTCAGTCATGTCCAACTCTGTGATTTCTTGGACTGTAGCCCACCAGGCTTCTCTGTTCATGGAATTCTCCAGGCAAGAATTCTAGAGTAGGTTGCCATTTTCTTCTCAAGACAAATCAATACCCATTCCTAATAAAACCTCTCAGTATTATAGGAATGAAAGGAAAATTCCTCAAACTGGTTAATTTCATTACTGAAAAATGCACAGAACCATATTTAGTAGTATAACATTGAATGACTTATTCCAAAAATCAAGAACAAAATAAAGATATGTACTCTCACTATTCTTATTCAATATTTTACTAGAGATTCTAGTCCATGAAATCAGGCAAGGAAAAGAAAAAGAAATTATCCAGAAAGGAAAAAAATTAAAGCTTTTTTTTTCCAAATAAAATGATTATATATATAGAAAATCCAATCAAATACACACAGAAAAAACTTACTAGAAGAAATAAGTGACTTTGTCAAGGTTTCAGGATATAATATTAATATAAAACTTTATTATATTTCTATATACTAGCAGAAGAGTTTGAAAATAAGAACTACAAATGATAACAATACCATCTACAATAGCATAAAAAATGTGAAATACATGATGATAATTTAACAACATCTATACAAAGAACATTAAAAAGCATTACTTGAAGAACGTAAGGAATACCTAAATAGAGCAATACACCTTTTTCATGGGTTGAACAAATCAATATTTTTTTTTAGTTTTACTTTTTTTTTTAATTTTTATTTTTACTTTATTTTACTTTATAGTACTGTATTGGTGATAACAAATCAATATTTTTAAGAATTTAATTTTCCCTAAATTTATGTATGGATTCAGTGCAATTCAAAATTTCAATTTTTTTTTAGAAATGGACAAGCCAATTTAAGGCAGAAATACATAGTGGCTGTACTAGTTTGCATTTCCACCAACAGTGTAAGAGGGTTAACGATAACCCTGTATGCGAGACAGCAAAAGAGACACAGATGTATAGAACAGTCTTTTGGACTCTGTGGGAGAGGGAGAGGGTGGGATGATTTGGGAGAATGGCATTGAAACATGTATAATATCATATAAGAAACGAATCACCAGTCTAGGTTCAATGCAGGATACAGGGTGCTTGGAGCTGGTGCACTGGAATGACCCAGAGGGATGGTATGTGGAGGGAGGTGGGAGGCGGGTTCAGGATTGGGAACATATGTACACCCATGGCGGATTCATGTTGATGTATGGCAAAACCAATACAGTATTGTGAAGTAAAATTTAAAAAAGAAAGAAAAAGATTTAAAAAAACACACAAAAATACAAAAGCATAGATTAACCAAATAACTCTAAAAAAGAACAACAATGAATAATTACTACCATGTGATTTCAAGATATATTGAAGAACCATAGAATTCAAAATATCATGGTGATGTCGTAAGCCAAGTATAATAAATAAATAAATGGAAAGGAATAGAAAGTCCTGAAATAGACCCAGGCGTGAATGAATAATTGTTGACAAAAGTGCCAAGGCAATGTAGTGAAGGAAGAATAGTCTTTTCAGCAAATGTTGCAAAAACAATTGAAAACCCATAAGAAAAACAAAAAAACTTCCATACATCCATAGGTCACTTAAAAATTAACCTAAAATAAGTTCTAGATTTCCATGTAAAATCTGAAACTCTACAATGTCTAGAAGAAAGCGTAGGACAAAAATGAGAAAAATGCTGTGACTTTTAGTTAGGCAACAAGTTCTTAGAAACAATGGAAACAGGAAAATTGACTTCTCTGAAGTCTGGCAGGGAAGGACTTGGAACAAGCTAGGGAAAAATATACAGAGGGAATTACAGCTTTTGCTATCAAGGTGCCAGGCAGCTCTGCACTCAACTAGTAGTAGCAGGCAGTTCCCAGGGTGCTAATGGTTTACATCTAAGTGATGAAGTATAGCTTAAATTCCAGAAGAGAATTCAAAGGTCTTCTCCCTCTTTTCCTCCAGATCCTTCAAATTCACTGTGTTCTCAATAGATTCGCCTTCTTTTGACATATACTGAATGCATTTAAAATGCAGTTTTCAGCAAAAACAGTTCCCCTTTGAATATATGCACAGGTCCCTGAAGGATACATATGGGAAACAGCTCCCTGAATTCTAAACCTGCAGGCAGGGAGAAAAAAAAAAGAAAAATTAGATTTACTGCCACCTTGTCTTAAAGCTTCAAGTCAGTAATAAAAGTGGGAAGGAAAAGGTAAGAGAAGATCCGAATGGGTAAATGGGCAAGTTGCTGTGTGAGAGAGTAGGAGAGAGAGATTCGGAAATTCCCCAAGATTCTTTCCAGCAAGAAGAGGACACTGCATGGAATGCAGCAGTAACTTCACTAGTAGGTTCAGTGAAGAATAAGAAACTTACAGACTTCCCTGCTTGTTTAGTGGATAAGAATCTGCCTGCCAATGCAGGGGACACGGGTTCGATCCCTGGTCTGGAAAGACCTCATACGCCTTGGAGCAACTAAGCCCATGTGTCACAGCTACTGAGCCTGTGCTCTACAGCCCAAGAGCCACAACTACGAAAGCCCGTCCCCCTAGAACCCATGCCTGGCAACAAGAGAAGCCACTGCAGTGAGAAGCCCACACACCACACGGGGGAGCAGCCCCTGCTCGCGGCAACTAGGGAAAGCCTACGCAAAGCAACAGAGACCCGGAAAGCCTACACAACGCAACAGAGACCCGGTGCAGTCAAAAATCAAAGTAAATAAAGAAACAACACTAAAAAAGAGCAACAAACTTACAAGTGGGGCCTCAAAGGAGTACCATCTTCCCAAAGCCACGAGTAGTTGGGTTTCCTCATTGACAACCCCATCCAGAAGGGGAAACTGGAATGGGCAATCATTTGCTGGATGAATTCCTGTGGGGAGTAACATTTCTGTGTTGATGAATGAGTGGATGTGGACTTTTTAGATTAGATTCACAAAACTAAAGAACTCAAAACTTTGACATCCTCTCCATGGCTTTACAGTGATGTCTAGTGGAGCCTAGAAATACTTAGTAACTTGCCCACCCAAGGTCACGCACGTATCCAGTGTCCACACAAGGCAAGAAATCATGTATGTATTCTGATTCTTAAGCAAGCACTCCTCTGCTACTGCTGCTGCTAAGTCGCTTCAGTCGTGTCCGACTCTGTGTGACCCCATAGACGGCAGCCCACCAGGCTCCCCCATCCCTGGGATTCTCCAGGCAAGAATACTGGAGTGGGTTGCCATTTCCTTCTCCAATGCATGAAAGAGAAAAGTGAAAGTGAAGTCGCTCAGTCTGTCCGACTGTCAGCGACCCCATGGACTGCAGCCCACCAGGCTACTCCGTCCATTGGATTTCCAGGCAAGAGTACTGGGGTGGGGTGCCATTGCCTTCCCCGAAGCACTCCTCTAGTGAGGGTCTAAACCAGATCTACTTACCTATGACCCAATATTCCAGCCTGACGCACATCCCACACATCCATTGCACTCACCAGTTCATCTGTGCTATTAATCTTCAGCAAGTGGGTGTTCAAAGACAAGCAGTTCTCCTGGCTTTTTTCCCAATTAAAAGGGCCAGAGGAAAATTGGTAACAGTTTTCTTCATGCCAGAGCCAGTCTTGGGGACAAGGGCCTAGGAAATTTAGTATATCTAATCAGTGAGTTATGCCTGAGAAAAGATATTAATATTTCTACAATTCTTAACTCAGTTCACCTCTCAGGACTCCCACATGCATGCCATCTCTTCTTAGTCAGAATTACACCAGACTCTGCAAATTCCTAAATAGCCTAGAGTCTTTATTTCTCCTTTTTTTTTTTGAGAAAAAAAATGCATTCTGATTAAAAAGTGAGGCTATTAAAAAGCAAGGCTTGAGCTGGGGTGTAATATTAGATACTGATCTATTTTTTTAAATTATGTTTGGAACTATGGAAATGAGAGGTGATGAATATTTAGTAGCTATTCTGTTACTAAAAGATGTGCTTATATATTTTAAAACTTCAGCTCTTTGAATAGCAAATTTAGGCTTAGATCCTGTAACTCTTACTTCTGGACAGGTAGCCCTATGTGGCTTTTGAGTACTTGCAATTTTTTTTTTTTTTTTTTTGGAGAAAAAAAAATGCATTCTGATTAAAAAGTGAGGCTATTAAAAAGCAAGGCTTGAGCTGGGATGTAATATTAGATACTGATCTATTTTTTTATTATGTTTGGAACTATGGAAATAAGAGGGGATGAATATTTAGTAGCTATTCTGTTACTAAAAGATGTGCTTATATATTTTAAAACTTCAGCTCTTTGAATAGCAAATTTAGGCTTAGATCCTGTAACTCTTACTTCTGGACAGGTAGCCCTATGTGGCTTTTGAGTACTTGCATCGTGGCTCATCTGCATTGAGGATTTGCAGTATGTATAAAATACACCTAATTTTGAAAACTTAGTATGAAAAAAAAGAATGTAAAATATCACATGAATAATATTTATACTGATTAGTGTTGCAATAATATTTCATATTGAATGAAATAAAATATGTCACTAAAATTAATTTCATCTCTTTCTTTTTCATTTTTCATGTGGCAGCTATTGGGGTGGCCAAAAAGTTTGTTCAAGTTTTTTCTGTAATATTTTATAGAATAGTGGAAGCTTTAATGGCACCCCACCCAGTACTCTTGCCTGGAAAATCCAATGGACGGAGGAGCCTGGTGGGCTGCAGTCCATGGGGTCGCTGACAGTCAGACAGACTGAGCAACTTCACTTTCACTTTTCTTTTTCATGCATTGGAGAAGGAAATGGCAACCCACTCCAGTATTCTTGCCTGGAGAATCCCAGGAACGGGGGAGCCTGGTGGGCTGCCGTCTATGGGGTCACACAAAGTCGGACACGACTGAAGTGACTTAGCAGCAGCAGAAGCTTTAATGTTGCATGTGTGGTATACCCTGTATTTTCTTTTGGACAGAGCTGCTTTAGGGAGAACAGTATACGGAGGCAAAGTAGGCATCTCCATTTCAACAAGATTTCAGTAGGTAGAGAGTTTTCAGCAGCAAAATTCCCAGGAAGTCAAAAAACCTTGGGGCTTAGGTGACAGGCAAAAACATGACAGTGTCTGTGTGTCCGTGTGTGTTAGCCGCTCAGTCATGTCTGACTCTTTGTGACGGCATGGTCTGTAGCTTGCCAGGCTCATCTGTCCATGGGATTTTCTAAGCAAGAATACTGGAGTAGGCTGCCATTTCCTTCTCCAGGGGAACTTCCCGACCCAGGGATCGAACCCAGGTCTCCTGCATTGCAAGCCGACTCTTTACTGTCTGGGCCACCAGGGAAACCTGTCTCTGTGCTTGCAGATATTTTAAACACTTCCCGATTCCTTCTCCTCCTTTCCCTCTTCCTCTCATTTCCCCTCACCTTTCTCTCCCTCTCACCCTTCCCTCCTTTCTTCATTACCATCATCACCATCTCTTCTGTGTGTTAGTAATACTTGGACCCTCTCTACTAAGAAACAAAGCCCTTTGTTCTATGCTGTGACCAAAAATACAAAACTCAAATCCTTGAGAAAGGCAACATTTCAATTTCACGTTGTGGCATAAAATCATCAGATAATTTTGTAAGAATAGGCTTTATCAGAGAGGACAAAATAGAAGGGCACTGAACTACGAAAGGAGAAAGTGAATGAGAGAGGACATACAGAACACCGGGCTGAAAGCAAAGAATGCAAGATTCTTCTCAATTTGCATAGTCCTGTCTTACGATGTTGAAGGAAAGAGAATATTGGCTTTCTTGAACTAAAAGAAAAGCCTAGGTAGCTTTTCCAAGTCATTAAAAAGTGAAATAGATGAATCTCATAATGTATTCAAACCATCTGTATTTCTTTAATTATTTTTTATTTAACAAACACAAAAACTTCTAGGTTCCATTAATGGTTGGCAGTAATTTTTATGTATTGGCTCATTTAATCCTCACAACAACAGTGTATATAAGTTCATTCATTTTCTTCATTTGAAAGACAGAGAAAATGAGAATTTGAACTTGGGCAGTCTAAATCCAGCATCTGTGTGTTTTATCAGTATATCCCATGTGTGTGTGTTCAGTCACTTCAGTAGTATCTGACGCTTTGCGACCCGCCAGGCTCCTCTGTCCATGGGATTCTCCAGGCAAGAATACTGGAGTGGGTTGCCATTTCCTCCTCCAGGGGATCTTCCCAACCCAGGGATCGAACTGCGGCTCCAGCTACTCCTGCATTGCAGGTGGATTATTTACACACTGAGCCACCTGGGAAGCCCCCATGATATCACATTACCTCTCGAGCTCCGGAGTTTTGAATGAATTGAGGAAATACTTCTTGGTGCCCATCAAGACATATTGATACAGTGTTTTGAGGTAAATCTGGAACTTGCCACTTTTAACAAGCTACTTGAGTGACAATTATGTACACTAAAAGCTGAGAACCACCGCTAATTCCAGTGCTAAAATATCTGTTACTTGGAAGGCACTGCATCTTTCTAGCTGGCTGATCTCAAGCAAACTACATATGCGAATTTGTCAGCATCTCGGCCTCTTCATACTTTTATGGAGAATCGCAGACTTGTCAGTAAGAAAGATAAAACTTGTCTCAAACTTGAGAAAACTGGCATATTTTTCTGCATAGTATTTTATTGTTGCTTTTGAGAATCTTCTCAAAGCTGCTTGATGAAAGGCATGTCTGCCAGCAGAAGACACATCATCTAGTATTTTTGATTAGTTGTCTAATCTTGGCACCTCTGGAAGATGGTTCTGAACAGTCCTGACATAGTTTTAATCCCATAAAACTGATAAAAACAAGACTAGTTTATGGCCCCACCTGTGCAATAAACCATTTTTGATATGTAGCTATGTCTGCTTATATAAATATCCCTGTCCTTGATATATTACATTCCTTCCTTTAAGCATTATTTGAGATGGTTTTATTTCCTCAGCTGTTCTTTCCTTAAAGAGATTCAATATACAATTGACACTTGTTTTAAAAAATCAGCTTGTCTAAAAATTTCTGCTTATTTTGGAAATTTAAATAACCCTGGCTGGAAGAAGCACAAGCTGGAATCAAGATTGCTGGGAGAAATATCAATAACCTCAGATATGCAGACAACACCACCCTTATGGCAGAAAGTAAAGAGGAACTAAAAAGCCTCTTGATTAAAGTGAAAGAGGAGGGTGAAAAAGTTGGCTTAAAGCTCAACATTCAGAAAACTAAGATCAGGGCATCTGATCTCATCACTTCATGGGAAATAGATGGGGAAACAGTGGAAACAGTGTCAGACTTTTTTTGGGGGGCTCCAAAATCACTGCAGATGGTGATTGCAGCCATGAAATTAAAAGACACTTATTCCTTGGAAGGGAAGTTATGACCAACCTAGATAGCATATTAAAAAGCAAAGACATTACTTTGCCAACAAAGGTCTGTCTAGTCAAGGCTACAGTTTTTCCAGTAGTCATGTATGGATGTGAGAGTTGGACTATAAAGAAAGCTGAGCACGAAGAATTGATACTTTTGAACTGTGGTATTGGAAAAGACTCTTGAGAGTCCCTTGGACTGCAAGGAGATCCAACCAGTCCATCCTAAAGGAAATCAGTCCTGGGTGTTCATTGGAAGTACTGATGCTGAAGCTGTAACTCCAATGCTTTGGCCATCTTATGCAAACAGTTGACTCATTGGAAAAGACCCTAATGCTGGGAAGGATTAGGGGCAGGAAGAGTAGGGGAAGACAGAGGATGAGATGGCTGGATGGCATCACCGACTTGATGGACATGGGTTTGGGTGGACTCCGGGAGTTGATGATGGACAGGGAGGCCTGGTGTGCTGCGATTCATGGGGTCACAAAGAGTTAGATACAACTGAGTGACTGAACTGAACTGAACTGTACATACTTTGGGCCTCCCAGGTAGCTCAGTGGTAAAGAATCCATCCGCCTGCCAATGCAGGAGATGTGGGTTTAATTCCCGGGTTGGGGGAGGAAATGGCTACTCACTCCAGTGTTCTTGCCTGGAGAAATCCATGGACAGAGGACCCTGGTGGGTTACAGCCCATAGGGTCACAAAGAGTCGGGCATAACTGAGCACATATGTACTGAAGGTATTTGTAAACTGCAAAAGTTTTTATGAAACTACTTATCATTAAACTTACCTTTGATCTATAAAATAAATGCATGGGTATCTGTAAACTGATACTGTGTAATCTTTAGTCAATAAACTTACATGGGTGAGACCATGAGCTATACAAGCAAGAAGCTGGAGAAATCTCTGTTTATTAAGTGGCAGTTAGGTGCTAATGTCAAGAATAAGATTCTCAGGCACCCCACTAAGAAAGAAAAGTACTACCAAAAGTGACTCCATTTCTCACTTTCTAATGCTCCCTATGACTAAAAGCACATACCTGATTTAAATACACACTGTTGAAAAACTAAACAGTATGCATGGATTAGTTCTGTATTATCAGAGTTCACATTATCCTCTCCTTGTTACAGATGCTACTATTTCTACCTGCCTCCTAGATTCTTAGTTTACTTCATCGACTGAGATCAACTCAGTTCTTCTCATATGCACTGACTTCCTGGGTCCCTTACATTTTTGTCTGATTTGAAGTATCTACTTAACACAAGCCAGCTCACCTCTATTGACTCAACTTATGTTGATGTAGTTGTATACTTTAAGAAACAGTCCCATAGAATAAAGCTAATGAAGAGGTGGGAATCCCCAGGACAAAGGAGACCACTTGGGAAAAGAAATCAGTGATTACGATACATTGGAATGGAAAGAAATGAGAATCTGTACAAAGAAGTGGAAGGATTCTGCCAGAAAACCTCAAAAGTAAAATCTTAAAAAGAAAGATAAGACTCTTGTGAGGAAGGAAAGCTTAAACCCACCAGAAAGTGTGGTTGATTAAATCAGATAATCTCAAGAATTTGACATGTGATAGAGTGAGGATGACATGGAATAGGGGCTTCCCTGGTGGGTCAGAGGGTAAAGTATCTGCCTGAAATGCAGGAGACCTTGGTTCGATTCCTGGGTCTGGAAGATCCCCTGGAGAAGGAAGTGGCAACCCACTCCAGTACTCTTGCCTGAAAAATTCCATGGACGGAGGAGCCTGGTGGGCTACAGTCCATGGGATCACAAAAAGTCCGACATGACTGAGCAACTTCACTCTCCAGAGCGAGGATGACAAAAATAGCGGACCTCTAATGTAGAACCTGATGAATGAAAAATGATACATACATCCATACACCAATATTGTCCTCGGGACATTTCAAAAGAAAGGTTAAGATTTACAGATAAGCTTCTATTGTCTCCCTTGACCCCCTCTCTCCCTCATACCTGAATAGTTTGCTGCCTCTTTCAGAACTTCTTGGAGATTCAGGTTCTGGCGATGAAGTTCCATTTGTTTTTTGGATTTCTCATCCAGCTTGTGGGCAAGAGTTTCTATCATTTCTCTGAGTTCCTTCTGTGACTCCTGGGAAGATTTTTCTGATTGGCGCTGGGCTAAAACCTGTCCCTCCAGGATATCTTCCTGGTGAGTAATGTTTGCTTGCTGTTGCTTTAGGAGATCAGACACCTGGGATACTAAATTAGAACTAAATTTAGATTTCAATTCCAATTCCCAATAAAAAAAAATCCCTCCACTGGATTTTGGGGAAATCAAAGAACAGAATCAAGCCATCTGTTTTGACAACGAAGCAACCCAACTTTACTCAAATTATGGATTTGGAAGTTATTTGATATTTCTACAATATATATACATATATATACATTAACGTTGGAAAATGTCTCAGACACTTGTGATAAAAAACAAACAAACATGAATTTACTTGTTACTGAGAGTTACACACAAGTTAGAAGAAATCGCAGGTTAGGTCATTCATCAGTGGCATAAGTAAAATGTAGATAATCTAAAATAGGCAGACACCAATAATACTCAGTGACTATTAGTAGCTGCTGCTGCTGCTAAGTTGCTTCAGTCGTGTCCAACTCTGTGCAACCCCATAGACTGCAGCCCACCAGGCTCCCCCATCCCTGGGATTCTCCAGGCAAGAACACTGGAGTGGGTTGCCATTGCCTTGTCCATTAGTAGCACTTGTCATTAATGATTTACTCTACTGTATCTTAATTCTGTGTCTTAATTGCCTTCTCTCCACCCTTCCACACTTCCTGATTTTACATAAAAACTGTGGCACTCACCCTGTTTTTGAGAAACTCTCCCATGGGATTATTTTAAGCTGCTTTCGCAAGAATATGAAAACAATTTTTCAATTTTAGCTTGTTTTTTTTTTGTTGTTGTTGTTGTTGTTTGTTTTTAGAAAGGGTGGAGATGAAAGGAAGTTTGTGAAATCAAGCAGGCAACAAATGTTAAGGGTCCAATGTCTCAATTCTATAAGTTTGATGGCTCAGTACAAAGTAGACCCATACTTCACCCTGTTAAAAAGTGGTCAGAACCTCAGAGGAAGACTCTTCCAGTGACCACCACTGAGTCAAGGGCTCTTCTCCCACATCATCAGGAAAGGATTTACAGGTCCAAAGTGTTCATAGATTGAAAACCTAAGTGGTTTTTGACCTTAAACACCAATTGAGGAACAAATTAGCACTTCAAAGGCCTTCATAACTTGGATTCTAGGATTCTAGAGAGCCAAAATAGCTCAAAACTATAACCTAAATACATAGGTGGATTAGATGTATGATCATCGCCATTTTTTTCCTTTCCTGATCACTTTCACCTTTTCATTTCTTTTCCTCTTGACATCCCCTCTTTCCTAAATGGCCATATTGTAAACCCAAAGACTGCTTTATTCTAAATATTGTATTTTTGAAGACTGTGTTTCTGAGTTAACTTTAAATTGGTATTCACTTGTATTAAAACTCAATGTGAACTAAATGAAGTATCTTTTTATGGGTCCCTCAGGTGATCTTTTGGGTTAGTAACTTCAAATTATTTTCTTCCTCATTATTCTGGGATTTAAATGGACTCTATCCATGAAGTTCTGGAAATAAAATCAAACGAAAACCTAATATCCATAATCTTTACCCCATGCCTCAATCTATTTGAGGGAAGAGCACAATAAACTCATTCATCTTCCCATTCACTCCTAAAAACAGTCTGCCTCAAACGTATCTAAATCAAGGTGGTTTATAGTTACTATGAAACCAACTAATAAACCGTGTTTATAAGCCCTCTTTTTTTTTTCTCCCTTCTTTCCCTGCTTCAGCACTTACATTGCAGTATCAACAATATAACAGTCACCAGTAATCCCAGACAAAGGACCCCTAGAGTCACAGCAGCAGGGTACCACCTCCAAGAGGAAATAAAACGAAGACCTAGAGTGATTCAGAAAGAGAAAAATGATGGAGGTAAGTGGTCAAACAATTCTTTGGATCCAGCTTGTACCTGGCACTTTGCACTACTTACTTCTAGTCTTTCCAATGACTCTGCAAAGAACTCACTATCCACATTTACAGGCAAAAAATATGGGCAGTTAGAAACTTTAAGTAATTTACCCGTGGTCACACAACTGATGAAATTTAGGAGCTGGGATTCAATATCAGCTATTTGACTCCAAGGATCTGATTCTAGTTAAGTTCAATTTTTTTTTCTTTTTTCTTTTTGGCCTTACCACTCTAAACTTCCCTGCCCAGGGACCAAAGTCATGCCCATGACATTGGAAGCATGGAATCCTAACCACTGGATTACCTGGGAATTCTCCAAGTATCTGATTCTAAAGCATATACTTTGTCTCAAGAAACTCTCAGTTCAGCTTGGTTGGATCAACGTCCTCCACAAGGCAGAGAGTCTGATGTTTCCAGTATAGACCATGTGTATGTATGCATATATGTGCACACACACTCACAGACTCCACACACATAACCACAGTTATAAGTAACATATAATAAATGAATATTAGACATCAAACAAGTAAATTCTTTAGTCAGTTTACCAACTGAGAAAGCCTCAAAGAACTAACACATAATTTTATGCTATTTAGTTTTTATTTCATTAAAAATAAACACATCTTGGACCTGGGGTTATTGACCAAAGAAAAAATATAAATGAAACTCTTTATTCACTTGATTCATATTAATATCACGTCCTACATTCACACCAGCTATGAGAAAAAAATTCCCCATTATTTTAAAAGCAAATCATGTAGCTCACAAGCGTATGAATATCTTATTATGAAGTCCATCACTGGAAAAGCACAGTTACTACTGGTTCAGAAGGAAAACATTTCAAATAAAGGATTTGGACTCCTCACCTTGTAAGATAAACAAATAAGGCACTGAAAATATTAACTCTCTATATGCAAATAAGGAAACTGACAATTCAGTTAGTTGCCTAAGATCACACAGATGTTAAGATCCAAACAGAGATCTTGAATCCAATTGTGAGTAGCTACATGGCTTGGACCATCACATCACAAAAGCTCTAGTGTGAATGTATAATGACTCAAATCAGTCAATGATCAAATATTACTATTTTCACTGAGTTCTCAAGAGTCAAAAGCACTCTACAGATGAATCAAACCAAATAGAAGTTTTGACAGGAAGGAATATGGTTCATTCACTGATTCAAGAGTGATTAAGCTCCTAGAATATGTCTGGCAAGTTGGCAGAAAGGAATTTGAAGATAATTATGTGTCTTGCAAATAATTGCTCAATCCTAGCATTAGGAGAAAATATCTGGGTAAATCTTTTAATCGACATTTCCCTCTGGTCAATATTCCTCCCATATTATAGCTCAGTCTTAACTCTACCACTTAATAGCCACATAAAACTGGGTAATTTAGTTAATCCTCCTGATCACCATTTGAAAGTGAAAGTGAAGTGGCTCAGTCATGTCCAACTCTTTGAGACCTGTGGACTGTAGCCCCGTGGACTGTAGCCCACCAAGCTCCTCTGTCCATGGGATTCTCCAGGCAAGAATACTGGAGTGGGTTGCCATTTCCTTCTCCAGGGGATCTTCCCGACCCAGGGATTGAACCTAGTTCTCCTACATTGCAGGCAGACGCTTTAACCTCTGCACCACTAGGGAAGATCACCAGTTAGTCCTCTGTAAAAGGGAGATGATAGTAGTCCCAAGCTCAAGGTGTAAAGCTTTAATGCGTATAAAGTGACTATCACAGAAACTAGCCTATAGCAAATGATCAATAAGAGTTGGTTATCATCACCCTCTACTACATCATCATTCATACCAAGTTAGCTTATCATCATCTTATTTAATAACCATTATATCTGACTTGTTTTCCTTTTAAGTAAATGTTATTAACTCTAATATTTTCCCACACTCAGGCATTGTAGTTTCCTACTCCTATATTTGGTTAGTTTACATGTCTAAATGAACTCTGTCCTTGTATTCATTTACCCACCTCTAGTACCTTTTGCTGTCTCACCATTTGGCTTCTGATCAAGTTGATCTTTCATACTCTTGTGGTCATCAACAGTCATTTTCAAATGTATTCCAAGAATGAGAGAGTGAAGCTGTTGAGGACTTCTACAAAGTAAAAGTTTGTGAGTTCCTGCTGGAGTGTTTAAATAGCTACTGATATCTGGTGGAATGACTCAATCATTGGTAGGAGGAAGGAGCAGCTTTGCCTCATATTGGGAAGTTGGCTGACGCAAATTCTTGAGATATGTCTATTGCAGGAGGGGAAAGTGGTGAATCTGATAGTGTTTCAGGATATTTCACCAAGTAATTTATGAAAGGGAAAATTGTATTTTCCATGAGCCTTAAAAGGAGTGGATTTTTACTCATGCTTCAGATAAGAAAACTGAAATTTAAAAGAGAAAGTCCCATAAAATTTGTAGAAGAGTGTGAATTTAGACTAGATTTTTATTCCAATATCCATAAATGTTTATTTCACTATAACAGACTATCTTTACACTGGGGTCTTTCATAAGTCTCACATTTTCTTTTTTAATTTTGATTTTTTTTTTTTTTTGTCAGCAATAGGCTTAGGAATTTGGCAGCTAATCACATGACTCATCTCTCTAGCCATGACAACCTTGGTAATTTTAGAACTTAGGAATACTATTTCATACAGTGGCAGTATAGAGAAATTTTCAGCAGATGGAGCTAGTTTGTTTTTTTCCTTTATTATTCCCTTGGTCTATAATCTAGGGGAATGTCTTTAGCTATAAATTGAGACACTACAATGTCTACTTGATAATGTAGATAAAGCTGCTGTAGAGTTCCAAAACATGACAACCTTGGTAATTTTAGAACTTAGGAATACTATTTCATACAGTGGCAGTATAGAGAAATTTTCAGCAGATGGAGCTAGTTTGTTTTTTTCCTTTATTATTCCCTTGGTCTATAATCTAGGGGAATGTCTTTAGCTATAAATTGAGACACTACAATGTCTACTTGATAATGTAGATAAAGCTGCTGTAGAGTTCCAAATAAGATTCTGAGTGAAAGTGCTAAGCTTTGTATTTCAAACACAGTAACAACTCAATAAATGATAGCTATTATTATTAGCAGTAGTAACACTCAGTTTAGTTCAGTCACTCAGTCCTGTCCGACTCTTTGCGACCCCATGAATTGCAGAATGCCAGGCCTCCCTGTTCATCACCAACTCCCGGAGTTTTTCCAAACCCATGTCCATTGAGTCGTGATGCCATCCAACCATCTCATCCTCTGTCGTTCCCTTCTCCTCCTGCCTTCAATCTTTCCCAGCATCAGGGTCTTTTCAAATGAGTCAGCTCTTCACATCAGGTGGCCAAAGTATTAGAGTTTCAGCTTCAACACCAGTGCTTCCAATGAACACCCAGATTCCTTTAGGTTGGACACTGATTTCCTTTAGGATGGACTGGTTGGATCTCTTTGCAGTCCAAGGGACTCTCAAGAGTCTTCTCCAACACCACAGTTCAAAAGCATCAGTTCTTCAGCACTCAGTTTTCTTTATAGTCCAACTCTCACATCCATACACGACCACTGGAAAAACCATAGCCTTGACTAGACGGACCTTTGTTGGCAAAGTAATGTCTCTGCTTTTGAATATGCTGTCTAGGTTGGTCATAACTTTCCTTCCAAGGAGTAAGCGTCTTTTAATTTCATGGCTGCAATCACCATCTCAGTGATTTTGGAACCCCCCAAATAAAGTCAGCCACTGTTCCCACTGTTTCCCCATCTATTTGTCATGAAGGGATAGGACCGGATACCAGATCTTAGTGTTCTGAATGTTGGGCTTTAAGTCAACTTTTTCACTCTCCTCTTTCACTTTCATCAAGAGGCTCTTTAGTTCTTCTTCACTTTCTGCCATAAGGGTGATGTCATCTGCTTATCTGAGGTTATTGATATTTCTCCCAGCAATCTTAATTCCAGTTTGTGCTTCCTCCAGCTAAGTGTTTCTCATGATGTACTCTGCATATAAGTTAAATGAGTAGGGTGACAATATGCAGCCTTGACATACTCCTTTTCCTCTTGGGAACCAGTCTGTTGTTCCATGTCCAGTTCTAACTGTTGCTTCCTGACCTGCATACAGATTTCTCAAGAGAGTAACTCATACTAAACGGTCCTGTGTCTCTATGGTTTATAGAAGAAAAGTTTGTTTCGTTTAGCTCTTCCACCAGCAATGCCTGCAGTCTTTGGTTACGTTGAGATTTTAGTAAAGCAATGGGTCAGATTTTGGGTCTCTTTCTTACTTTAGTTTTCACTTCTTTTTTCATGTGTTAATTGGCAATTTATGTTTGTTCTTGAACACATGTCATCATCTCCCTTAATTTTTTTCTATGANCAATATACAGCCTTGACATACTCCTTTTCCTCTTTGGAACCAGTCTGTTGTTCTATGTCCAATTCTAAGTGTTGCTTCCTGACCTGCATACAGGTTTACATACAACACAGTTGAATTTTTCATCAAAGAATACATTTTGTATGTATTTGCCTTAAGTCACAAACATTTCTGTGGAATCTCAACAAAGATACTATATGTGCTGCTGCTGCTGCGTCACTTCAGTTGTGTCCGACCCTGTGCGACCCCATAGACAGCAGCCCACCAGGCTCCTCTGTCCCTGGGATTCTCCAGGCAAGAGTACATTCTCTAGTGCATGAGAGTGAAAAGTGAAAGTGAAGTTGCTCAGTCGTGTCCAACTCTTTGCAGCCCTATGGACTGTACTCTACCAGGCTCCTCTGTCCATGGGTTGCCATTTTTTCACTGATAAAATTCTCACCTATCCCCCCTCCATCCCTGACAACTTCCTAACCAGAAAAGAAATGTCTCCTTGCAGTTATCCTTGCTTAAAAAAAAAAAAACACCTTATCTATGAGAGATATTTTTTGAATTATTTATGGGCAAAAATGGTGTGATAGCTAATATATGCTTTAAATGATACCAGGAAAAATATATATATAAAGAAGGGACTATATAGGGGGGCTTCCCTGGTAGTCCAGTGGCTAAGACTCCATGCTGCTAAGGCAGGGGCCCTGAGTTCAATCCCTGGTCAGGGAACTAGATCCCACATGCTGCAACTAAGACCTGGTAGAGCCAAATAAATAATTTTTTTTTTAAAGTAGGGACTACATAAAAGAAGATTGGAGAAAAGTAAATAAATAAAATAGGAAAGCATTAGGAAAACTCACCAATATGATAGTTTAATTAGGATTTCATTTCTGTCCCTCAGTTTTTTGCCTTCCCTTTTTCTGTACAGGGTACCTGAGACCAAATTGAAAATAGTTTGTCTATCACTTAAAGTGCCATTCTGTGAGACAGTTCAGGAAGGAAAACTCAGCATGTAGCCAATATGTCCTCCTCCAATCAGCTTGTAACAAATCAGCGTTACTTTCCTTTTAACTAAAGACCCATTCCACTTCCCTTGATTGTGAATACCAGGAAGTAAGATTAAATACATTACTGCATTTGCCACAGTGACTGTTCACATAAATAGAATCTCAGGAAATTATTTTAATGGTGATTAATAAATACTGAAATGGCACCACAATGAAGTGGAAACCTTTTCATTTCTCACTGTGACAGCTATTTTGGAGGCCATCAATATTCTAGTGGATTAATATGAGCCATTATGGGCTTCCCCCATGGCTCAGCAATAAAGAATCTGCCTGTAATGCAGGAGACACAGGAGATACGGGTTTGACCCCTGGGCTGGGAAGATCCAGGGGATTTCCTGGAGGAGGAAATGGCAACCCACTCCAGTATTCCTTCTGGGAATATACCGTGGACAGAGGAACCCAGCAAGCTACCATCCATAGGGTCCCAAAGAGTCAGACACGACTGAGCACAAATACATTAGAAGATGAGACGTGTAGGTAACTTTGTTGAAGGAAGGGGCATGACACATGTTTCTTAGAGCATATCCCATCCTCCTAGCCTTTACGGGATGTCCTGGGAAGTAGTGTATCAGAAGGATGCATGTGAGTACACAGTTAAAATACCCAAAGAAACACACAAGACCAGAAAGAACTACAGAAGGCCTAAGATTGAGCTAGATCTCTCAGAGTTCTGATATTCACCTCCACACTTCACTTATGAGACCCAGAAAAGCATAATCATCCATTGTCCTTTGGGCTAACACTCAGCAATCTCCCTAAGCAGTCTGGGACTTGGTGTCGAGCTCAACAAATCCTGTACTTCCTTCAAAAACAATTTTTTTTTATGTTTTAATAAATCCTCTCAACTTAACATTTAGAGGTTGGATTGTCATTGTCAATTTCCTTTTCCACCTCCATTTTCTATACTCTAACATGCACTATCAGTTCAATTCAGTTCAGTCGCTCAGTCTTGTCCGACTCTTTGAGACTGCATGAACTGCAGCATGCCAGGCCTCCCTGTCCATCACCAACTCCTGGAGTTTACCCAAATTCATGTCTGTTGAGTCGGTGATGTCATTCAACCACCTCATCCTCTGTTGTCCCCTTCTCCTCCCGCCTTCAGTCTTTCCCAGCATCAGGGTCTTTTCAAGTGAGTCAGTTCTTCGCATCAGGTGGCCAAAGTATTGGAGTTTCAACTTCAACATCAGTCCTTCCAATGAATATTCAGGACTGATTTCCTTTAGGATGGACTGGTTGGATCTCCTTGCAGTCCAAGGGACACTCTCAAGAGTGTTCTCCAACACCACAGTTCAGAAGCATCAATGTTTCAGCACTCAGGTCTCTTTAAGGAACAACTCTCACATCCACACACGACTACATGGACTTTTTTGGCAAAGTAATGTCTCTGCTTTTAATATGCTGTCTAGGTTAGTCTTAACTTTTCTTCCAAGGAGCAAGCATCTTTAGTGGCATGGCTGAAGTCACCATCTGCAGTGATTTTAGAGCCCCCCAAAATATAGTGTCAGTGTTTCCCCATCTATTTGTCATGAAGTGATGGGACCAGATGCCATGATCTTAGTTTTCTAAATGGTAAGTTTTTGACTTTCCTCTTTCACTTTCATCAAGAGGCTCTTTAGTTCTTCTTCACCTTCTGCCATAAGGGTGGATTTGCATATCTGAGGTTATTGATATTTCTCCCGGCAATCTTGATTCCAGCTTCAGCTTCATCTAGTCCAGCGTTTCTTATGATACACTCTGCATATAAGTTATATAAACAGAGTGACAATATACAGCCTTGATGTACACCCTTCCTGATCTGGAACCAGTCTATTGTTCCATGTCCAGTTCTAACATGCATTGTGTTGATTTTCAATTCCATTGGTGTTATTCCATCTCTCTATTTAAACTATAAACTCTTGAAAAGTAAGGATTGATTGCCTTCTGTTAAGGAAATCTCATTCTTTTCTATACCAGGCATACCATGTAAATTATGTTATATTCTACAAACAGTTAACAGTTAGCACATGAGGTTCTTAACTATCAAGACATCACCAGCATGAACCAGATTTTTAAACTACAAAGAAATTTAAGGAAAATCTATCTCAATTGTATTATTTTGAGAAAGTAGAACTAAAGCTGTCCCCCCACACCGCAACTCTATTAAGTGGTTTGCTATCTTTTTTCTGTCTGATGCTACACAAAAACTCAGTTCACTGTTCTTTCGTTATATCAGATCATAAAAGACATAGGTGATTTCTGAGTGGTATTATAAATGCAGTATGCTGCTGCTGCTAAGTCACTTCAGCCATGTCTGACTCTGTGTGACCCCAGAGACAGCAGCCCACCAGGCTCCCCCGTCCCTGGGATTCTCCAGGCAAGAATAGTGGAGTGGGTTGCCATTTCCTTCTCCAATGCATGAAAGTGAAAGGTGAAAGTGTAATTGCTCAGTCGTGTCCGATTCTTCAAGACCCCATGGACTGTAGCCTACCAGGCTCCTCCATCTGTGGGATTTTCCAAGCAAGAGTACTGGAGTGAGTTACCATTGCCTTCTCCTAATGCAATATGAAACTCTCTCAAAGGATTCAGTGAGAGAGTTTTCAGATCACCAAGACAGAGAATATCAATTTCACACAAGACTTTAAACATGTTGTCTGGTAGAGGATACCTGCATTCACTTTCAAACCTTTTCTTTTCATTTGTTTGTATTTTTGGTCACACCTCACCCCTTGCAGGATCTCAGTGTCCCCAGACAGGTGCCTAAAGTCTTAACCACAGGACTGCCAGAGAAGTCCTTCAGACTTTTTCTTGTGTCTCTTGAAGAAGGGACACAAAGCTCACATGGAGGTGCCATCATGTGGACAGTGTGAAAAACTAGATCAGTCACTGTCTTCCATGTGATCTAGCTCCTCAGCACGGCCATGCTGAGATCCATGTTTTGCCTTCTGCCATTCAAGCCCATTAGAAATAAGTGGGTTCTTTTTTTTTAATTGTGATAAATGTTATATAATATAACCTTTTTACCAATGTAACCGTTTTTAGGTGTACAGTTTCATGGCATTAAACACATTCACATTGCTGCTTAACCTTCACACAATCCCTCTCCATAACATTCTCATCTTCTCTAACTGAAACTGTATCCTTTAAACAATAACTCCTGCAATGGTTGATTTTATGCATCAGCGTGACTGGGTCACAGCTTGACCAGCTATTTGGTCCAATATTCTTCTGAGTGTTTCTGCATGGGTGTTTTTGGATGAGATTACCATTTCAATATGGGCTTCCCTGGTGGCTCAGATGGTTAAAAAATCTGCCTGCCATGCAGGAAACCCAGGTTCAATCCCTGGGTTGGTAAGATCTGGAAAAGGGCGTGGCAACCCACACCAGTCTTCTTGCCTGGAAAATCCCATGGACAGAGAAGTCTGGTGGGCTACTGTCCATGGGGTAGCAATGAGTAAGACACGACTAAGCAGCTAACACTTACTACTTACCATCTCAATCAGAGTAAAGCAGATTTCTCTCCATGTGAGTGGGTTTCATCCAATCAGTTGAAAGCCTAAACAGTACAAAGGACTAGCCTTCCTCCAAAAAAAGGAAAAAAAAAAAAATTCTCCAAGAGATAGCCTTTGGACTTGGACAGGAACTCACCACTGACTATCCTAGGTCTGGACCCCGCCAGCTCACACTACAAATTTAGACTTGTCAGCCTCCATAATTGAATGAGTCAATTTCTTATAATAAATCTCTTTAGGTATATATACAAATTCTATTGGTTTCATGTCCCTGGAAAACCCTGACTCATACAACACCCCACTTCTTTTTCCTCCCAGTTCCTGAAACCACCATCCTATTTTTTGCCTTTATGAATCTGACTACTCTAGGAACCTCATACAAGTGGAAGTTTATGATATTTGTCCTTTTATATCTGTCTTATTTCACTTAGCATAATGTCTTTAAGAGTCATCCAATGTTTTAGTATATGGGTTTTTCAGGTGACTCAGTGGTAAAGACCTCACCTGCAGTGCAGGAAATGCAAAAGATGTGGGTTCAATCCCTGAGTCAGGAAGATCCCCTGGAGAAGGAAATGGCAACCCACTCCAATATTCTTGCCTGGAGGATCCCATGGTCAGAGGAACCTGGCAGGTTACAGTCCATGCAGTTACAGAGTCAGGCATGACTAGAGGATGGACATAGCAGCAGTAACATTGTAGCAACTGTCAGAATGTCCTTCCTTTTTAAGGCTGAATAATATTCCACTGCATAAGTATGTCACGTCTTGTTTATCCATTGATTCACTGAGGGATTTTTGGCCTTTTCCTCTTTTGGAAAGATCTACAATCTTTATGTGGCAGATAGGTGGACAGACCGGATAGACTGTAAGTGGTTCTCTTTATTCCTGTATAATCTCTTCTTCTTAAATGTGGGTGGAATTTGTGGCTTGGGATGAAGTAAAGTTGATGTAATGTACGTGATCACGTATATGTGGTTACATAAGGTATCGTGTTTATATCAAGAAACAAACATGCATGAATTCTGCCTAGGGGAGCCGAAAGTTAAGCCTTTCAGTGAGAATGCAAGCCAGCAAGGACCTTGAGCACAGCCTCATGAGACCCTAAGGCGAGGCTCTAACTAAACTGTGCCCACATTTCTGAGCCACAGATATTGTGAGATAATAAATGTATATCATTTTACATTGCTGCTTACATAATTTGTAGTAATGTGTTACATGGCATATAAAACCAGCAATTCTATGATAATCTTAATCCTCTTATTTTGTTAAACTTCCTTGAGTCTAGTCCTAGTATTACTGACTTTCAGTGCCTCTGAAGTCACCACTCAATACTTAAACTGCAATACTGGTTTGTAAGATAGAGACGTTATATTTTGTCTTCCTGGTGGAGCTTGCAGTAGTTGTAAGATAGAACTGGTTTCTCCTGTTATAGTATCTATTTTTGAAGATCCACTGTTCAGCTCTTCATAGCTCATCCTAGATGCCTGAGTAGTAATAGTCCTAGCCTCTGTTTCATGGGGGAGGGGAAGCGGCAGGAGTAATTCTAAGAAAAATAACAAGGTCATTAACAGAATTCCATTTGTTCTAAATTGTTAGGAAGCTGGAAGGCAAAGAGATGATGGCAATCACAAGGCAGGAAAGTGCAACTGGGGTGAAAAATGTCATGTTAATAAGAAAACCTGTTCATGCAGGTGACGGCTGGCATGACTGGGAGAGAAGAGGGCCAGGGTAGCACAGGGAAATATTCAAGAACAGGAATCCCAGGAAAGCTAAAACAAGGTCATGGTGACAATACATGAAGCAGGAGGACATGTTTTCCAGTCTATTGAGGGTAAAAGTCATTGCTAAAACTGAGTGGAAATCAAAATAATCTTGGCTAACATCCACAAAATATTTTTTTCATATCCAGGTTGTATATGTAGCCTGGCGGAATACAGTCCATGGGGTCGCAAAGAGTCAGACATGACTGAGCGATTTTCACTACATTCACGGTGTATGCATTTCATACACATTAACACATTAAATCTCTTTAAGTGTATACAAGTTAGTGTTAGTCACTCAGTCATGTCCGACTCTTTGCAAACCCATGGACTGTAGCCCACCAGGTTCCTCTGTCCATGGGATTCTTCATGCAAGAATACTGGAGTGGGTAGCCATTCCCTTCCCCAGGGGATCTTCCCAACCCAGAGTTTGAATCCATGTCTCCTGCACTGCAGGCAGATTCTTTACCATCTGAGCTGCCATAAGTGTATGAAGTAACCTGATGCTTTCAAATTATGGTTCTGGAGAAGACTCTTGAGAGTCCCTTGGACTTCAAGTAGATCAAACCAGTCAATACAAAAGGAAATTAACCCTGCATATTCACTGGAAGGACTGATGCTGGAGCTGAAGCTCCAGTACTTTGGCCACCTGATGCAAAGAGCTGATTCACTGGCAAAGATCCTGATGCTGAGAAAGATTGAGGGCAGGAGGAGAAGAGGGCAGCAGAGGATGAGATGGTTGGATGGCATCACCAACTCAATAGACATGAGTTTGAGCAACTCCGAGAGATAGTAAAGGGTAGGGAAGCCTGGTGTGCTGCAGTTCATAGGGACACAAAGAGTTAGGCATGACTTAGAGTAGTGACTGAACAATGAACAACAACAACGATTATTATTATTACTACTATTGTCTATTTTACATAGGATGAAACTGAGCCAACAGAGAGATGTAACATCTTGATCAAGATCCCTCAGCTAATAAGTGACCAAGTATTTCACCCCACAATGTAGCTGGAGTCTTAGCCATGATGCCCCACTGTTTCTTTGACAAGAGTAAGAGAAGAGCAAGTTTAATGACGCTACATCACACTCTGAATAGAAATGCCCTAATCAAGATGCCTTCATGTCTCTGATTGTATTTTCTCTATGAAACAGATGTAACATCTTGATCAAGATCCCTCAGCTAATAAGTGACCAAGTATTTCACCCCACAGTGTAGCTGGAGTCTTAGCCATGATGCCCCACTGTTTCTTTGACAAGAGTAAGAGAAGAGCAAGTTTAATGACGCTACATCACACTCTGAATAGAAATGCCCTAATCAAGATGCCTTCATGTCTCTGATTGTATTTTCTCTATGAAACAACATCTAGGGCATGTCTCGAGGGTATTCCATTCCTAGTTCATGAATCGGAAAATTGAGAACTGAGAAATTATATAATAATTTAGTGAAGGGCCAAGATTCTGCCACCTTTGTCCTGTAAAATGCCTCCTACCTGGCCCCTCTTCTGCTGAAATTTGGAACATACTGTTATATTTTTTAAAAATGACATAGTGCTCATTTATTTCTGAAAATGAATGATTTTGGATCATCAGTATTGTACCAACTTTTTCTCTATTTGAATTCCTTGGCTAAGAAAAAAAAAATTGAGCTTATCTTCTCCATTCTCATATCACATTGTTATGCTGTCTGAGGGCTTTTAGAACCAACTGCCCCCAATGGTCTTCTCTCAATAACTCAGTAAAATCAGATTTTCAGAGTTGAAAGGATACAAAAGTTGCTTTTTTCTTTCCTCTCAATTTTTATGAGATAGATCCCTGTAAACAAATGTCCAATTTTCCTATGAAATAATTTATTTTAAAAATAATTCTTAATATTTTGTATTAAAAGATTACTGGCTTAAGCACGCATGATTCATACAGCATTCATTTGTCCCTAGAGAGGTGTATCTCTATAAATATTCTATGTCCTTTCAATGGGTACTTATTTTGGCTCTGACTTTAGATTATATGAGAAAGAGAGAGACATATAGATCTTGAGTCTTGTTTTAGAAATGTCTGTTTGATTTTTCACTATTTCAATGAGAATTGAGGTCAGTGTGGAGGGTAACTTCAAGGACAGCATCCAGAAATTCTAATTTCCAGACTTACTTTTCCAAAGATGCTATGGCTTTCCAGTTCATTTGGCAACCTCTCAGTCCTACTCCAGTGTCTAGGAATAAATGACCCAGAACCAGGAGAGTTGATTATCAACATAGTGAAAGGCGGTGGTTTCCAAGAGCAAGAGAGGAGGGCTAATCACATTGAGAGCCGGTGTGAATGGAGATTGGCAGGGTGACTTTCAACCAGCAACAGTCATCCTGGAGTGCTTGGGTGAAGGGCCAAGAATATTACTTATTTTCTGATGGAGAAGAGACTTTATCTGGTCTCCCTTTGATCCTCCTTCAAGCCCAGTTTCTCATCACTGCCTAGGAAAATACCTAATTCACAGGACTTACGTGTTCTTCCTGCGAGCTGTTCTTTTGGAGGCAGTGTGGAAAAAACTTCAAGGCATCTAGAAAGGACTAAAAGTAGAATGGAAGAAAAGGAGGGGCAGGGAAGGAAATGTAGAGACCTTAAACCCAGGGGCAGAAGTAGAGAAAGAAGCTAGGATGAAAGGGGAGAGAAAAATTACAGAAAATAACAACTACAGAGAGTGAGAGGAGAGAAAGAGACAGAGGAGGGAAAATCAGCTTATTGCTGAGAGAAGTCTCTCCTAAGTCCTCTAGGTCAAGAAGTCAGACATGGCCCGGAGCACAGAAGGGGGACGACCGATGCCCAGTGCTTGACCTGGAGAAGTTAGAGTCCAGCCAGATGGGACTGCAGTCCCCAGCCCTGATGGCCTCTGCCCTGGTGTATTTCATCCAGGTGAGTCGTGAAAATGCAGGAATGAGACTTTTGTTTGTTTCTCAGATAAGCCAACTTTTAGAGGAACCTGGGGGGAAAATGAATGAGGAGGAAAGACATATACTTTCAAACCAAAGGGGTGGTAGGGAAAAAGAATTAACTGGAATGTTCCCTTAGTGACCTGTGACGAATGACATCAACGAAAAGAAGGACATATATACAAGTAGGATAGTGAAGGCAATTTAGAAGCGTCTGTTATGTATATTTCTCTCTTTTAGCATCTTGCTAGCCCTCAAAATCTCAAATAGATTATTGAGACTTCCCTGGTGGTCCAGAGGTTAGGATACCATGTTTCCACTGCAGGGGGCACAGCTTCCATCCCTAGTGGGGGAATTAAGGTCCAACAACAAAGCCACTCATGTAGCCAAAAAAAAAAAAAGGTTCTCAAGTAAATTATTAAATCTAAGGACATAATTCTTCTAAATGGTATGTCCCACATCAGCCTTAATACCACTCTAGCAGTTTAGGTGCCTCCCGGTCAGAGATAAGAGAGAGAAAACTCTTTAAAAGTAATTTGGACCTTTTATTTCTCTCCATTGAAAAGCAGGAGATTCTAAGTAACTCAGTTGAGAAAGGGTCATTAGACTGAGGGATTCCAGACCATTGTCAGAGAGAAGTTTATTCAGTTATGAAATCTACTAAGAAGAAAAGCAAATGATGAAATGGGTTGGTTTTCAATTTCTGTACAGCTCCTAACAGGAAGGTTGCTGTCTATTTGCTTCCTATATACCAGTTAATTGAGAGCCTGAAACCATATCTTTTTCTTGTATTTTCTTTTTGCTTCCTTTTCTCTTCCTGTCCTTCCCTTCCAAATTTCTTTTCTCCTTTCTTCTCTTTTTGCAACAGGCTTGAAAAGAGATGTTTTATCTATTAACCACCTTTGGCTTTTTAATTTTTATTTTCCTTTAGTAAAGAAAGCAAAACGAAGTCCCCTGGATGGGTGGAGGAAACCCATACTTTGTCATCTTTAGTGAAACCAGGAGTTTCTCAATTGTTTTTTGCAGAAGTCAGCTGTTAGACCCTTTACAAGTCCTTTTCACCCGATGTCATGAGTCTGCATGTTCCCCTGCTCCCAATTCTCAATAAGTACAAATTTCCATCTCCTTAGAGAAATTTTGTGGCATTTATTGTTGATTTCCTGTAATATCAAATCATCCAAGTTACTGGAAGAGTGAAACAGTTTTTAGAACAAAAATTTACCTAGAGAGTCTTAGAAGGAGAAAGTGAACTGAAACATGCCTAGAAGAGGCGGTGGAAGATTTCTTTCCTGGGAGTAGACGGGACCTGAGAGCAATGTCAAGGAGTTACAGCAGATCTATCTCTGGTTCTAGTAATTCATTCAACATGAACATATGATAGAATTTGGTTTGGAATTCTGGCCAAATCTTTAGGTATGTGCATCTATCATGTCACTTAAATTTCTATGCCTTAGACCCTTAACATTTCAAAGTAAAGTACCCACTGGCATGGTTATTGTGCTGAAATGTTATGAAATCTTAAAAATTCTTAGCAATCCGGCTGGCAGAGAGTTGCTATTCAATAAATAGTTCTTCCACTCCCTTTCCCCCTCCTTCTCTTGTATGCTGAGTTTTTGCTTTTGTTTTAATATTTGCCCACTGAACAAGCGGAATGACATATCTAGCTTGATCTTAAGTCATGTTTTCAAAATGCTTTACTCAGATTGTAAATAGTACTACACAGAATTAAATACAGAATCACCACCACTAAGGCACTGAGTTGCTTTTTTTTAACTTTTAATTTTAGATTGAAGTATTGCCAGTGAGTTATTGATGTACAGAGGAAATTAAAAAGGAGCCCTGGTGTTGAATTCAACTTGTAAATGAGAGGGAATTTGAAGGATCTATCTGGGGGACAGATGAGAAAGTTTCTAAGATGAACAAATTGGTGTAAACACTGCATCTCATTCACAAAGTCAGGGATGCTCCCTCCCCACCACGAAAAAAAAAGAAGAACCAGACCAGAGTAGACATTTGCTCTTGCAGGTTTTTGAATTTAATAAAGATCAGGCATAGGAGAGATGAAAACAGTCCTAACCATGATTGACCCTATGACCTTGTCCTTGTATTTGCTTCACTCTCACCCACTAACTTGATGGCACAGTCATGAGGGTGACACATAGGCTGCTGAGCAGGGCAAATGAGACCATTTCCCTGTCTGAGATTATTTCCCTTCCTACAGCTTCCTCGGGCAAGATGTGAGGAGAACTGTGTCAGTCCTGAACAGTAAGTATCTGAGAATGCTCAGTGGAAGGAAGGCGAGACAGAAAAAAACATCAACACCCCAAACAGGGTCAAATGTCATTAGATAGCTGTGATTTCCCTATTTCTACTTAAATGGGCCTCCACCCACTAATCTCACAGAGGGGTTCTCCAAAAACAAGCAAGCATTCTTGTCATCCTAAACACGCAAAATAATACTGCTGACAGCATTTTTTTTCCAAAGCCAATCTTCCTATCAAAACTGCACACTTAATCTCAGTTTATACAGTCATGGAGATTTGTGAAAGATTTTATTTCCCATGCTTCTCAGTGACTCACTGGGGCAGACAGAATTCACCAGACGCAGAGAGATAAACTTGGGTGATTGCCAGAGTAGAACCACCATTTCAGATATGCAGGGCATTTCCTATTTTTTAGGGCACGTTAATATTTATTAGACTTTCCTGGTGGCTCAGCGATGAAGAATCTGCCTGCCAACACAGAAGATGCAAGAGACGTGCAAGTTCGACCCCTGAGCCAGGAAGATCCCCTGGAGAAGGAAATGGCAGCCCACTCTAGTATTCTTCCCTGGGAATTCCCACGGACAGAGGAGCCTGGCAGGTTACAGTCTGTGCGGTGCCAACACAGTCAGACAAAACTTAGGGACTAAACAACTAGCACAGTGGCAACAATATGTATTGCGGGTGTCACTTAGCTCTCACTTTGGGGTGATTATCCCTCCATCTAAATCTGTCACAATTAGGTCTCACGTAGACACAGGACACCAAGATAAAAAAGGGAAGAGATTCATTCCTCTTGGAGGTAAACTGTTTTAAGGAAGCAGGGACAGTTTGAATACAAGACTTACTTAGGCTGAAGAAAAATACATATTTAGCCACGGAAAGAGTTTCCCAACAGCCAAGTCTGTTAAACCCGGGGGGAATGGCAATGGCCTTCATTACTTGTCACGTGCTCTTTGAGGGTTTACGCGCCTACCGCTGTAGGAGGGCTACTTTTAATAGAATCAGGATCATAACACTGTAGTACCGGAAGGCGCTCTGAAAGAATGAGAAATATGAGGACACTTAGAGACACAGTTCATCGATGAAACAAACTGCATGGTCTACAACTGTGCAGAGAGGATAGAGAAGTAGATTGCAATAGATGTCAACAGATCACTATATCAAAAAGGATTATTAAATGCATTAATGATTACCTTCAGTAACAAATGTTTTCCTTCCCCTCCTCTTCCCACTTACAAACTTATCCCACTTCTTGTCCCACGCAATCCATATTTTCTTCATCCTGTAGAGAAAACTGATAATTACTCTAGTTCATTCAGAGTATTTAATTAGCTTTCATCATGATGGAGTTGGTTTTTACATTTTTTCCCCCCTTCTTGTTTGGCCTCAGTGGATAGGCTTATCAGTTTTGATCCTGGATGTGAACATTTAAAGCCCTTTATAGTGGGCATTTTTATGGTTTTATTGTGAATCTTCTTTTTCTTTTTTCCCCCTTTGTTTCTGCTTTTTATTTTTTATCAAAATATAGTTGGTTTATAATATTGTGTTAGTTTCTAGCTACAGCAAAAGGATTAAGTTATATATATATATATATATATTCTTTTTCATATTCTTTTCCATAATAGATTATTACAGGTCATTGAATATAGTTCCCTGTGCTATATAGTAAGACTCTATTGTTTATCTATATGGTCGCCCTTTTTGCAACTGCTTGTAAAACAAATTATAAATGTTCATGTTTTAATTGAAATATCCTTTATGTTTAAGCTATTGACTTCAAATATATACAAACCTTAACTGTCACATTCATTTTTACTCTTTGTAAGCTTACTCTGCAAGCTCTTTCTTGATAATCGTCATCAAAACTGTTTACAATGATTGTGGTTACATGTTCTATTAACATTACTTTCATGATAACCAGTTTAGTCTGTCTTATAGTGATTTACATGATGGTATAAACCACTTCTGGGCTTCCCAGGTGGCACTAGTGGTAAAGAACCTGCCTGCCAATGCAGGAGATGTAAGAGACTCAGGTTCGATTCCTGGGTCGGGAAGATCCCCTGGGGGAGGGCATGGCAACCCACTTCAGTGTTCTTGCTTGCAGAATCCCATGGATAGGGGAGCCTGGCAGGCTACAGTCGACAGGGTTGCCAAAAAGTCAGACACAACTGAAGCAACAGCGTGCAGGCATGAACAAACCACTACTAAAGGTATCCCATTTCATGATAGATTTAGCTGGTTACACTGAAGTTAACATAACCTGTAATGCTTTGTAACTCATATTTCTGATTCCGAAAGTATTAACAGGTATTGATTATATTTTTATTGCAAAATAAAATTATTATTCTTTCTCCATAGCTGCCTGACCACAGACTGGGTACATCTCTGGTATATATGGTAAGTTTCAGCTATGTTACCCAAAAAGACATCTAAAAGGAAGCTTTTCTCAGGAGTATTATTTTTTAAGGGTTTTTTTTTTTTTTTCCATTTTTAAATATATTGACAACAGAGTGGAAAAAATCTGAGACAGCAAGCCTACTTACCTAACATCTCATGGAGTCAAGCCTCTTTTCCTCATCACTAACCTATGTGACAATATAGCAGGATTTCCTATTTCAATACCATCTCCTGGGCCAACATCAGCTGATGGTTGTGTATTTTCTCAGGGTCAATTCTAGAAATAGCCACAGAAAGGAGACTACTTTAGTAAAAAATCTGCCCCTCCAAAACGCATTTAAATCTCTCATGAATTGTTCAAGTGAACTGATTAAGTCTTGCTGACAAAATAAGGAAGTATATATATGACAGAAAAGCCTGGGAACTGAAATCTTAAAAGCATTCCAAAAAATATTCAAGCAAGAATTAAAATGCAGACGTTGAAGGCTGATTATGCAAATTGGTTTTAAAAACAAAGCAAAACAAGGAGCACAGAGCTCTCACTGCTCCGTGGGGCCCTTGCAGGTTGCTGGTGGTCATCGGGGCCCTGCTTCTCCTGTGCGGCCTGACTTCTGTGTGCGTCCGCTGCTGCCTGGGTCGCCAGCAGAATGGGAGAGAGGAGGGCCGGCCACCCTATGAAGTGACGGTCATCGCTTTTGACCATGACAGCACTCTCCAGAGCACGGTCACTTGTGAGTATACGGACGTGTAACACGGGAAGCGAAGCCAGGTTTAAAAGAACACCTAGTGCGAAGGTGTAAAAACATTGATCAAACAGTGTTGGATTTATTTACTTATGCACGTATTATTTTTGCTTGCTGGGTCTTCGTTGCTGCACACGGGCTTTCTCTGGTCGCCCCGGGGAAGGGGCTGCTTTCCGGTTTCCGTGGGAGGGCTTCGCACGGTGAAGGCTTCTCTGGTTGGGAGGCCCGGGCTCCAGAGCAAGCAGGGTTCAGCAGCTGTGATACAGAGGTTTAGTTGCTCCGTGATGTGTGAAATCTTCCGGGACCAGGAATGGGACCCTTGTTCCCTGCATTGTCAGGTTGATTCTTATCCATTGTAGCAAGAAATAAAAAGTCACTCAGTTGTATCTGACTCTTTGCGATCCCATGGACTATACAGTCCGTGGAATTCTCCAGGCAAGAATACTGGCGTGGGTAGCCTTTCCCTTCTCCAGGGGATCTTCCCAACCTAGGGATCAAACCCAGGTCTCCCGCATTGCAGGTGGATTCTTTAGCAGCTGAGCCACCAGGGAAGCCCACTGTACCAAGAGGGAATAGTATTAAAAATTCTAAATCTTGGGGCAGGTTTAATTTCCAGACGCCTGATGGTGTGGTGACCTTGCTTCTCACGGATGCTGTACTTTTGGTCTGATGATGGAATGAAGGAAGAAATGAAATGTTAGAGATGATATTGGAAATGTCTTATAGGAAAAATTTCCAGGCTTATAAACAATTACTTTGATAAAACTATTTTAAGCACTGCACATATCCCTTTTTTGAAAACATCTTAGATTTTGTGAAAACCAAACATATTTTCTCTTAACTATACTATATTTTTTTATCTTTAGAAAAATTAGTCATGGGATACTTTCAATTCTTTATTCACCAGGTCTTACTCTGTTAAATATTAGGCCCCACACTTCACAGTTATAAGACACTTTCCTTTATGTCCCTCTGTTCTCTTCTTTGGATTATGTTCTTTACTAATATTGGAGAGTGACCTACTGGGCAGAACAGCAGGTGGCAATATCCTGTGATATTTATTTTTAAAAAAGAGAGCTCTATAGCATATTGTTTGCTTTTTCCTGCTTCTTTTCTCACTGTCAGTCTATGGGGAAACAAATAGGCAAAAACAATTACTTCTAAGGGATCTGCAACTTCAGTGGGTTGGCATAAAGGCTTCTAAATTTGTAAAGGGGAAAAAAAGGGGTTATGAGATGTGGGGACACATTTTAGATTATTTGAGAAAGCAAAGAGGGAAGTTGGTTTCTACACAAGCTTCACAGGACTTTTATAATATCTGTTGCCAAGAGTGACAGTGAGTTTTGACACTTGTTTGAAATGAAGGGAGACTGGGCTTCCCTGGGGACTCAGTGGTAAAGAATCTGCCTGCCAATGCAGGAGGCACGGCTTCAGTTCCTGGTCCAGGAGGATCCTACATGCTGTGGGACAACTAATTCCGTCCTCCTCAGCTACTGAGCCTGTGCTCTGAAATAAGAGAATCCACCGCAATGAGAAACCCACGCACCATCTAGAGTAGCCCCTCTTCACCACAACTGGAGAAAACCTGTGGGAACCAATAAAGACCCAGTGCAGCTAATGAGTAAATAAAGAAAAGGGACAGAGGCTAGACACCCTTTTCATAAAATAATATAAATCAAGGGGAACTGCATGTGCTGTAAGTCTCTGGTTTCTGAAGATGCCACACGGACCTGAACTCTGGTTCTCTCCTGCCTAGCCCTGCAGTCAGTGTTCGGCCCTGCGGCTCGAAGGATCCTGGCTGTGGCTCACTCCCCCAGCTCCCTGGGCCAGCTGCCCTCCTCCCTGGACACCCTCCCAGGGTATGAGGAAGCACTTCGCATGACTCGCTTCACTGTTTCAAGGTGCGGGCAGAAAGCACCTGATCTACCATCAGTTCCAGAAGAAAAGCAGCTGCCCCCGATGGAGAAAGAGTCTCCCGGAGTACAACACTCTTCTAATTGATGGGGACCTTTATTATTATTATTTTACCATTGTATTTTATTTAGCTGTAACAAATCAAATTACTAAAACTTTTGTTTATGTTAAATTTGAATAAGCCTATAGACCCAGCAAGAGAAATGTAATTATAAACAGACATGGCCACTAGTTGCTAGTAGTAACAGTTACTATCTTACACATATTTTTTTCTTGTGATATGTTAAACATTCCTTCTTTTAGTTCCTGCTTGCAACACAATTTAAAATTAGCACACTAAAATAATTTACATTTATAAGTGATTCACATTACATTTATAAGTGATTTATAGGGAAAACATTTCATTCATAAGTGTTTTAAGTGTTTTAAATTCTCTGTAATTTAATGTCTCATCTGCTGAAGTATAGTAGTCAGAGCTTAGAAGTTCCTTTTTAATTTATTTTTAATTGTAGGATAATTGCTTTATAATGTTGTGTTAGTTTCTGCTGTACAACTACATGAATCAGCTATATATATATATATCCTACTTCTTGAACATCCCTCTCACCCCCCGAAATCTGGTTTTATTAATGGAGTTGGGGGTGTCCTCAGGGTTGGTAGATATTCACAGACAAATGGAAAAATTTCCCCTAACTTTCAGAAGGGTTAGGATGGCATCTAAACATCATTCTGTGGGAAAGATAGATTCTAACTCTTCATTTCCAGATGCATCTATTTTCTGATATGGGATGCTCTTGTTGAGAACTCTTCTTTATCCAGTGGTAAAAAAAATTTGCAATTAACCTGAAGTGATGCTGATTACTGCTGAACCAGAAAGCACTAGAGGCACCTTGGATTCCTTCACCTATCCAGTTCCTTTCCCCAGAGGATGCTGCAAGTTTCCCTAGCAGCAAACAGGTTGTGCAGAAAGATACTTGTGGAGAAAGACACTCGTATAGGCACAGCCGGAGCTGTTAATGCACTGAATTCACACACCCTTCCTCTCATGAGAACATTCACTTTTATGCTAAATGACAGGGATAATTTGGGACATCATGTAATACCTCACTGGACATCCAAAATCCAGGGGTGGGATTGCAGGCATGAGCTAAGAGGGCACAATAAAGTACGGAAGTGCAAATATCAAGGTCCTTCTTTCTTTCTTCTACCCACAAACAGTATGGGAAACTGAATAGAATGCAGTAACAGTTCCATTCATTTTTTAGTTCCCTCTGCCCTGCCAATACATGCATGCACATGGAGGCATGCACACATATGCACATGCATGCTTTTGTAACTCTAAAAGAATAGCATTGTTTTGCCTCTTTCCTCGTTCCTGCTTTNATCTGTTGCCAAGAGTGACAGTGAGTTTTGACACTTGTTTGAAATGAAGGGAGACTGGGCTTCCCTGGGGACTCAGTGGTAAAGAATCTGCCTGCCAATGCAGGAGGCACGGCTTCAGTTCCTGGTCCAGGAGGATCCTACATGCTGTGGGACAACTAATTCCGTCCTCCTCAGCTACTGAGCCTGTGCTCTGAAATAAGAGAATCCACCGCAATGAGAAACCCACGCACCATCTAGAGTAGCCCCTCTTCACCACAACTGGAGAAAACCTGTGGGAACCAATAAAGACCCAGTGCAGCTAATGAGTAAATAAAGAAAAGGGACAGAGGCTAGACACCCTTTTCATAAAATAATATAAATCAAGGGGAACTGCATGTGCTGTAAGTCTCTGGTTTCTGAAGATGCCACACGGACCTGAACTCTGGTTCTCTCCTGCCTAGCCCTGCAGTCAGTGTTCGGCCCTGCGGCTCGAAGGATCCTGGCTGTGGCTCACTCCCCCAGCTCCCTGGGCCAGCTGCCCTCCTCCCTGGACACCCTCCCAGGGTATGAGGAAGCACTTCGCATGACTCGCTTCACTGTTTCAAGGTGCGGGCAGAAAGCACCTGATCTACCATCAGTTCCAGAAGAAAAGCAGCTGCCCCCGATGGAGAAAGAGTCTCCCGGAGTACGACACTCTTCTAATTGATGGGGACCTTTATTATTATTATTTTACCATTGTATTTTATTTAGCTGTAACAAATCAAATTACTAAAACTTTTGTTTATGTTAAATTTGAATAAGCCTATAGACCCAGCAAGAGAAATGTAATTATAAACAGACATGGCCACTAGTTGCTAGTAGTAACAGTTACTATCTTACACATATTTTTTTCTTGTGATATGTTAAACATTCCTTCTTTTAGTTCCTGCTTGCAACACAATTTAAAATTAGCACACTAAAATAATTTACATTTATAAGTGATTCACATTACATTTATAAGTGATTTATAGGGAAAACATTTCATTCATAAGTGTTTTAAGTGTTTTAAATTCTCTGTAATTTAATGTCTCATCTGCTGAAGTATAGTAGTCAGAGCTTAGAAGTTCCTTTTTAATTTATTTTTAATTGTAGGATAATTGCTTTATAATGTTGTGTTAGTTTCTGCTGTACAACTACATGAATCAGCTATATATATATATATCCTACTTCTTGAACATCCCTCTCACCCCCCGAAATCTGGTTTTATTAATGGAGTTGGGGGTGTCCTCAGGGTTGGTAGATATTCACAGACAAATGGAAAAATTTCCCCTAACTTTCAGAAGGGTTAGGATGGCATCTAAACATCATTCTGTGGGAAAGATAGATTCTAACTCTTCATTTCCAGATGCATCTATTTTCTGATATGGGATGCTCTTGTTGAGAACTCTTCTTTATCCAGTGGTAAAAAAAATTTGCAATTAACCTGAAGTGATGCTGATTACTGCTGAACCAGAAAGCACTAGAGGCACCTTGGATTCCTTCACCTATCCAGTTCCTTTCCCCAGAGGATGCTGCAAGTTTCCCTAGCAGCAAACAGGTTGTGCAGAAAGATACTTGTGGAGAAAGACACTCGTATAGGCACAGCCGGAGCTGTTAATGCACTGAATTCACACACCCTTCCTCTCATGAGAACATTCACTTTTATGCTAAATGACAGGGATAATTTGGGACATCATGTAATACCTCACTGGACATCCAAAATCCAGGGGTGGGATTGCAGGCATGAGCTAAGAGGGCACAATAAAGTACAGAAGTGCAAATATCAAGGTCCTTCTTTCTTTCTTCTACCCACAAACAGTATGGGAAACTGAATAGAATGCAGTAACAGTTCCATTCATTTTTTAGTTCCCTCTGCCCTGCCAATACATGCATGCACATGGAGGCATGCACACATATGCACATGCATGCTTTTGTAACTCTAAAAGAATAGCATTGTTTTGCCTCTTTCCTCGTTCCTGCTTTGACTGCTTGCAAGTCCTGTCTCTATAGTGACACTTGCTTCTAGTGGTGACCTTCACTGCCACCTGGTGGAGCCATGGTAGAAATGCATTCTCCTATTGGCACCTAAAGCTTGCCTGGTGGCTCAGTGGTAAAGAATCCGCCTGCCAATGCAAGAGATGTGGGTTCGATCCCTGGCTCAGGAAGATCTCCTGGAGGAGGAAATGGCAGCCCACTCCAGTGTTCTAGCTTGGCAAATGCGTACCTCTCCAATCTTTGGAGCACTAACTGCTTGGAGTCCTTCCCAGGGCACCATCCTGCTGTTGCATTGCTAACCTGTCCACATAACACACTACCTCCAAAATGTCCTGTTATTGTAAAATTTAGTAAATGAAGTACATTTGGGGAAAAACTACTTGCCAGTGACTTTAGGAAAGTTACCGAACTCTTTCAAGCACAGTTTGTCATTTGTAAAATAAGGGATAATAACACCACTGATGATAGTTGTCAGAATCAAATAAACCATTTAGAAATGACAAGATTTGTAAATTATTATACACATGCATTTGTTACTCTTACTTTTGACAATTTATTTTCACTTGCCTCCTATGATGCTGCTGAGAATCATATTCTGATTTGTCTTTTTGCCAGTCAGCCTGCTGTCTTATTGCTAAGTCACCCCTCATGTAGCTTTATTTCATCAATAAATATTTGTTGGTTGAGGTAAACAGCTGGAGACTTGTGATCCATCTTAATATATCCTGTATAAAGATAAGGAATATTTTAGAAAATTTGTTTATTAGTCAATTAGCTCCATTTCAGGGAGCAATACAGACCCAGGGGTGGCTGATTAATGCACCACCTCATTAAACCCTTTCTTGGAATGCTCACTGAGCCAGGAGGGAAAATGTTCTAAGTGAGTATAATCTGCTGGTGATCTACTTTATTCTGAGTCATTTAAGACACTGCCTCTGGAAATTGTTAAATGCATGAATTGTTAATAACACCCAAGGGGGCCTTGTTTTGCACTGCCAAATGAATCTCTTCCGTGTCACATACTCCATAAAGTACTCTAGATCCTTTCAACCTTCAGGATGCTACAGCCTTAAAGAAGTTAAAATGTCCTCAGGTACAAGGAGATCTTGAAAGAAACCCTGCCTGCAAGGATCTTGTTCTAAAGAGATCTATCTGCCTCACTTTCCCTCCCCCTTGCCCTGTCCTTAGCCACATGGAGTCTCCCGCCCCTGTCCTCCTCCCATTTTGTCACAAGCCATTAGCAGCTATTTGGCTTCACTTCTTTACTCAGTCTGAGACATCTGCTCATCAGCTCAATCGCTTTCACCACTGGTCTCAATTTTGTTTCATTCCTTTTAACTATGCTCATGGGTTTCTCTGCTGGCACAGATAGTAAAGAATCTGCCTGCAATGCAGGAGACCCTGGTTCAGCCCCAGGTCAGGTGAAGAACCTAAGCCACCCCATTTTGTTAAAAAAGACTCCATTTTAGAGTTCTGAGGAAAGAGTCTTTGGAAATCCCCTGACCTCACCCCACCACCTGCGAGCCAATCAGATGCCAGATCAGGATCTCCTGACTTTACGTTCAGGACTTATGACCTGCCTGGGAAATTCGAATTAAGCCCAGGAAATGAAAACCAATCAGAACCCAACACCTGACCCTTCCACAGAAGGTACTCCCAACCTGGAAACTCCCGTTTTTCGAATTTTTCACGTGAGAATACCCTATATAAGCAATGAAACCCAGAGTTCGAGGCTCCTCTCCTTAGCCGCTGCGTCGGTAACGGAGGGAGCCCCAACTCGAGCTTGGTAATAAAAACTCTCTTGCTTTTGCATCAGATATTGGCTCCCTGGTGGTCATTGAGAGATTTCGCGACTTGGGCATAACACAGGAAGATCCCCTGGAGAAAGATCCACTTTCAGAATTCTTGCCTTTTAAACTTCAATACCCATCTTTCAAACTTTAAATGTGGGTTCGATGAAGCTAACTGATCTCTACCCAAAGTCTACATCCCTGAGCAGTGCTGCATTCAAAAAGATATTCTGGGGACAGGACTTGCTGATGGATTGGGTAGGGAAACTTTGTAAGCGAAAATTAAATTCTGCATCAGTGACCTGAGCCAATGTGTGGAAGGTGTACCTGTCTTTGAGGATGCAGAAGACTAGTGGAGACCTCATTTAGGGGGAAATTAAATTCAAGGATTTCTAAGATGGCGGAAAGGCAGCTGGTGGTAAATATAAAGCACGTTAATCTGAGATAAGGTCTAATACAAGAAAGCAACAAGGAAGATTCAGAAAAATTAAATTCTGCATCAGTGACCTGAGCCAATGTGTGGAAGGTGTACCTGTCTTTGAGGATGCGGAAGACTAGTGGAGACCTCATTTAGGGGGAAATTAAATTCAAGGATTTCTAAGATGGCGGAAAGGCAGCTGGTGGTAAATATAAAGCACGTTAATCTGAGATAAGGTCTAATACAAGAAAGCAACAAGGAAGATTCAGATGTGCCAATGAGAGAAATCGTTTTCCTCGTGAGTGAGGGAATCCTCAATTTGTTAAAAAAAAAAAAAATTCCATATTGGACCTTTACACTTTGCAGTGTTTATAAAATAAACCACTGGAAATGGCCAGAGATTGTGGAATTTGCTGATCTAGGTATTCAGGGTCTGGGCAGGAGGATGTAAGTCTGGAAGCTCTCGAGTTAAAATGTTTATATATATACATATATATACACATGTATATGTAAGTTAACCAGTTCTCCTTTCTCCTTGTTCCTCTTCCTTACTTTTCAATTGTTCACTTTCTATTATTTCTTCCCTTTACTGCACATTAGTTTAGTATGAATTATATATTCTAAAAAGAAGGGTGAGCATAAGCTGAAGAAGAGGAACATTCCATTGCTAAGCCTGGTACTCAGTAAGCCCTACACTGGACTTGAAGACAGTCATGAAAGTCTTCTAGGAGGAGAATTCCACGTGCTCAATGTTTAGAAAGACACTGATAAAATTCTAAGGTCTTAGCTGAAGTGTGAAAAAGCAGGTCTTCAATCCAGACAGGAGCATACGTTGTAAAAATCCTAGTTAAAAGTGATGAAAGCCTGAAAAGGGATGGGGGAGTGGATGTGGAATGGTGGTGATGAAATGAATGATAATCACTTCATCTCTTCAGGGGAACTCTAAACTGTACTTAGACTGAAAAGAATGAATAATAGAGTAGTTAGGAAATACGACTTTTACATTATTTTTCTCTAGGTCTTTCGTGTCATTTCAAGCAGTGAAGAATCTCTGCCACCCGTTTCTCAGTCTAAATGGCATAAATATGAAGCCTGCCTATGAAGCTTCATTATCCAAACTCTATAGCTTAGTTTATATATGTATAGCTTAATTTGGGTTTTCTAGGGTGTTTACCAGTCAAACCAGTCAATCCTAAAGGAAATCAGTCTTGAATATTCATTGGAAGGAATGATAGTGAAGCTGAAACTCCAGTACTGTGGCCACCTGATGCAAAAAACTGACTCACTTGAAAAGACCCTGATGCTGGGAAAGATTGAGGGCAGGAGGAGAAGGGGACGACAGAGGATGAGGTGGTTGGAGGGCATCACGGACTCGATGGACGTGAGTCTGAGTGAACTCCGGGAGTTGGTTTTGGACAGGGAGGCCTGGCGTGCTGCAATTCATGGGGTTGCAAAGAGTCAGACACAACTGAACGACTAAACAAACAACAAATTACATATTATAACTGTGTGCAGGCTTGGCCACTTGCTGCTCAACAGCCAATAAATCGAAGGGCAAGCTTTGATAAAGAAGAAAAGTCAGCAGTCTGAGGGGGTGGTGGACTTATGTCCAGAGACCAACTCTGATGATCCTGCTCAGTCATGACAGTTTTTAAATGGAACAAGGAGAAACAATCTTAATCATTAAGGCAGGAGGTCAGATTCTTCATCATCTTTCCATTGCATGCAAACCTGCTGGTGTCTCTTCCTTGGGACATTGTCTTGCTCCTGGGGTCCACCTGTGGTTGGGTGTTCTCTTGCCTGTGTGATCCACTTGCGCTTGAAAGATCCACCTGCAAATTTACTAAAGAGGAAGCTAGGGAGAGAGGGTCAGTCATTTGTTAACAAGTCAATTCTTCGTTCTTATTCCTACTCCAAGAAAGCAATCAATAGATTCAGTAAGGTGTTACATATATTTAGTAAAGCAGAAATTAGGAGCTAAGTTATTAATGAGCTAAGTTATCAATGTTGTCTAATGGTCTCATCTTTATGATCAAGGTCTAAAGGAAACAGGGATGGACAAATGGAAAGGAGATGCAAAGGAGATACTTACCATATGAGTTTAAGCAGTTTGGTTTTTATTCTGCATTGTATGGAAAGCTATTGAAAGTTTTTGAAGAGGGGAAAAAAGATCATGTAACCTGTAAGATTACTGTCACTAGAGAATGCATGGGAAAAGTGAGATGTAGAGTACAGGGAGACCACTGTGGCTATTCAGCCACCCCAAACACAACACTCCAATATCTTTCATAAGAGCTTGGTTATAGACAAAGTTATGAAATAAGGCAGACTAAATTTAATGCCTCTTCACTGTGTTTCAGTTTCCAGGTAGAACACAGACTAAGTGTTTATGCTACATTTTGGTTCCTACTGTGCTGTTCCACAAATGATATCAGTGTTCTGAGTGCCTGGACCTTTCTTGGTCCCAGTTTATATACCAAACTTGCCTACACAGGATTTGTGTGGTACACCCCTCCTGCACTAGACTTAGCACTTGATTTTCCTTCCAATGTTAATCTGATTACTCTGACGGGTGGAGTTAGGTCCCCTCTTCTCTCTCTCCCCAAAAGGGATGTAAAGTCAAACTCAGTGAACATCAAAGTTCAGTTCAGTTCAGTCGCTCAGTCGTGTCCAACTCTTTGCAACCCCATGAATCGCAGCACACCAGGCCTCCCTGTCCATCACCATCTCCTGGAGTTCACTCAGACTCACGTCCATCGAGTCCGTGATGCCATCCAGCCATCTCATCCTCGATCGTCCCCTTCTCCTCCTGCCACCAGTCCCTCCCAGCATCAGAGTCTTTTCCAATGAGTCAACTCTTCTCATGAGGTGGCCAAAGTACTGGAGTAGATAAATGCAAATCCAATTCAAAGTGGACAAAAGTTCATGAGGGGTCAAAGAATTAGTAAGTAACTATAACCTTCTGAATGCCTACAGGGCCCTTTTAATTTTCCAAACAACATGCTCCTTTGGTCAGCTTTTGAGGCTAAGTTACAGAGAAGTGATATGACTAGCAGAAAACTGAGTTTCTGAGCTGGCTTTGCACTCAATTTCCTCAGACTTTAAACCCCAAACCGAAACACCTTTTGCTATTAGTTCTTTAGTTTGATTTTTATTCCTTTTACTCAAATGTATACCTTCAGACAGATTGCAAAGTCAAATAGCTCTACAAGGCTTGTGAAGCGAAGCACCTTTCCACCACACACATGTAAAATCACTACATTTTAGCTGACTTTTAAATTCTACTTTACTTCAAATACTATGCATAAGTTTATATTCCTTTTTTTTTTTTGAAGTATAGTCGATATACAAAGTTGTGTTAGTTTCAGGTGTACAGTAAAGGTCCGTGTAGTCAAAGCAATGGTCTTTCCAGTAGTCACGTACAGATTGGGGAGTTGGACCATAAAAAATGGCTTCGGGCTGAAGAATTAATGCTTTCGAACCATGGTGTTGGAGAAGAGTTTTGAGAGTCCCTTGGACAGCAAGGAGATCAAACCAGTCAATCCTAAAGGAAATCAATTCTGAATATTCATCGGAAAGACTGATTAAGCTGAAGGCCCAGTACTTTGGCCATCTCATGCGAAGAGTCAACTCAATGGAAAAGATCCTGATGCTGGGAAAGACTGAGGGCAGGAGGAGATGGGGGTGACAGAGGAGAAGATGGATGGATGGCATCATCGACTCAGTGGACATGAGTTTGAGCAAACACTGCGAGATAGTGAAGAACAGGGAAGCCTGGGGTGAACAACAAAAGAGAAGTATGAAGTTAGTTGTTCAGTTGTGTCTGACTCTTTGAGACCCCGTGGACTGCAGCCTACCAGGCCCCTGTGTCCATGGAATAATCCAGGCAAGAGTACTGGAATGGGTAGTTGTCTAGGTTTGTCATAGCTTTTCTTCCCAGGAGCAAATGTCTTTTAATTTTGTGGTTGCGGTCACTGTCTGCAGTGATTTTTGGAGACCAAGAACATAAAACCTGTCACTGTTTCTAGTTTTTCCCCTTCTATTTACCATGAAGTGATGGGACCGGTTTCTCTGGAGAAATAACTCCAGAAAAAATGAAGGGATGGAGCCAAAACAAAAACAATACCCAGTTGTGCATGTGACTGGTGATAGAAGCAAGATCTGATGCTGTAAAGAACAATATTGAATAGGAACCTGGAATGTCAGGTCCATGAATCAAGGCAAATTGGAAGTGGTCAAACAAGAGATGGCAAGGGTGAACGTCAACATTCTAGGAATCAGCGAACTAAAATGGACTGGAATGGGTGAATTTAACTCAGATGACCATTATATCTACTACTGCGGACAGGAATCCCTCAGAAGAAATGGAGTAGCCATCATGGTCAACAAAAGAGTCCGAAATGCAGTACTTGGATGCAATCTCAAAAACGACAGAATGATCTCTGTTCGTTTCCAAGGCAAACCATTCAATATCACAGTTATCCAAGTCTATGCCCCAACCAGTAATGCTGAAGAAGCTGAAGTTGAACGGTTTTATGAAGACCTACAAGACCTTGTAGAACTAACACCCAAAAAAGATGTCCTTTTCATTATAGGGGACTGGAATGCTAAAGTAGGAAGTCAAGAAACACCTGGAGTAACAGGCAAATTTGGCCTTGGAATGCGGAATGAAGCAGGGCAAAGACTAATAGAGTTTTGCCAAGAAAATGCACTGGTCATAGCAAACACCCTCTTCCAGCAACACAAGAGAAGACTCTACACATGGACATCACCAGATGGTCAACACCGAAATCAGATTGATTATATTCTTTGCAGCCAAAGATGGAGAAGCTCTATACAGTCAACAAAAACAAGACCAGGAGCTGACTGTGGCTCAGATCATGAACTCCTTATTTCCAAATTCAGACTTAAATTGAAGAAAGTAGGGAAAACCGCTAGACCATTCAGGTATGACCTAAATCAAATCCCTTATGATTATACAGTGGAAGTGAGAAATAGATTTAAGGGCCTAGATCTGATAGACAGAGTTCCTGATGAACTATGGAATGAGGTTCGTGACATTGTACAGGAGACAGGGATCAAGACCATCCCCATGGAAAAGAAATGCAAAAAAGCAAAATGGCTGTCTGGAGAAGCCTTACAAATAGCACTGAAAAGAAGAGAGGCGAAAAGCAAAGGAGAAAAGAAAAGATATAAGCATCTGAATGCAGAGTTCCAAAGAATAGCAAGAAGAGATAAGAAAGCCTTCTTCAGCAATCAATGCAAAGAGATAGAGGAAAACAACAGAATGGGAAAGACTAGAGATCTCTTCAAGAGAATTGGAGATACCAAGGGAACATTTCATGCAAAGATGGGCTCGATAAAGGATAGAAATGGTATGGACCTAACAGAAGCAGAAGATATTAAGAAGAGGTGGCAAGAATACACAGAAGAACTGTACAGAAAAGATCTTCACGACCCAGATAATCATGAGGATGTGATCACTAATCTAGAGCCAGACATCTTGGAATGTGAAGTCAAGTGGGCCTTAGAAAGCATCACTAAGAACAAAGCTAGTGGAGGTGATGGAATTCCAGTTGAGCTGTTTCAAATCCTGGAAGATGATGCTGTGAAAGTGCTGCACTCAATATGCCAGCAAATTTGGAAAACTCAGCAGTGGCCACAGGACTGGAAAAGGTCAGTTTTCATTCCAATTCCAAAGAAAGGCAATGCCAAAGAATGCTCAAACTACCGCACAATTGCACTCATCTCACACGCTAGTAAAGTAATGCTCAAAATTCTCCAAGCCAGGCTTCAGCAATATGTGAACCGTGAACTCCCTGATGTTCAAGCTGGTTTTAGAACAGGCAGAGGAACCAGAGATCAAATTGCCAACATCCGCTGGATCATGGAAAAAGCAAGAGAGTTCCAGAAAAACATCTATTTCTGCTTTATTGACTATGCCAAAGCCTTTGACTGTGTGGATCACAATAAACTGTGGAAAATTCTGAAAGAGATGGGAATACCAGACCACCTAACCTGCCTCTTGAGAAATCTGTATGCAGGTCAGGAAGCAACAGTTAGAACTGGACATGGAACAACAGACTGGTTCCAAATAGGAAAAGGAGTACGTCAAGGCTGTATATTGTCTCCCTGCTTATTTAACTTATATGCAGAGTACATCATGAGAAACGCTGGACTGGAAGAAACACAAGCTGGAATCAAGATTGCCGGGAGAAATATCAATAACCTCAGATATGCTGATGACACCACCCTTATGGCAGAAAGTGAGGAGGAGCTAAAAAGCCTCTTGATGAAAGTGAAGGAGGAGAGCGAAAAAGTTGGCTTAAAGCTCAACATTCAGAAAACGAAGATCATGGCATCCGGTCCCATCACTTCATGGGAAATAGATGGGGAAACAGTGGAAACAGTGTCAGACTTTATTTTTTGGGGCTCCAAAATCACTGCAGATGGTGACTGCAGCCATGAAATTAAAAGACGCTTACTCCTTGGAAGAAAAGTTATGACCAACCTGGATAGTATATTCAAAAGCAGAGACATTACTTTGCCGACTAAGGTCCGCCTAGTCAAGGCTATGGTTTTTCCTGTGGTCATGTATGGATGTGAAAGTTGGACTGTGAAGAAAGCTGAGCGCCGAAGAATCGATGCTTTTGAACTGTGGTGTTGGAGAAGACTCTTGAGAGTCCCTTGGACTGCAAGGAGATCCAACCAGTCCATTCTGAAGGAGATCAACCCTGGGATTTCTTTGGAAGGAATGATGCTAAAGCTGAAACTCCAGTACTTTGGCCACCTCATGCGAAGAGTTGACTCATTGGAAAAGACTCTGATGCTGGGAGGGATTGGGGGCGGTAGGAGAAGGGGACGACCGAGGATGAGATGGCTGGATGGCATCACGGACTCGATGGACGTGAATCTGAGTGAACTCCGGGAGATGGTGATGGATAGGGAGGCCTGGCGTGCTGCGATTCATGGGGTCGCAAAGAGTCGGACACGACTGAGCGACTGAACTGAACTGAACTGATGGGACCGGATGCCATGATCTTTGTTATTTGAATGTTGAGTTTTAAGCTAGCTTTTCCACTCTCCTCTTTCACCCTCATCAAGAGGCTCCTTGAGGCTTCCTCTTCGCTTTTGGCCAAGTCAAGCTGGGGTATGTAATAAGGATCAATGCAAGGAAGTCTTGCATTCTTCTTTCTTCTGCAAAGTTTCAAAAGGATGGGCTTGCTCACAAGATTAGGGTGTGTGCAGGGTCTTAGGTAGTCCAGTCTCTTAATCTTAATGAGACTCTCTGGTCCCTTTAATCTTATCTCAGGTGGTTTTGTGACTGCTCCTCATTTGAAAATCTGCCTTTAGTGCAGGAGACCTGGGTTTGATCCCTGGGTGGGGAAGATATCCTGGAGAAAGGAAGATACAACCTGGAGAAGGGAATGGCTACCCACTTCAGTATTCTCGCCTAAAGAATTCCATGGACAGAGGAGCTTGGCAGGTTACTGTCCATAGTGTCATAAAAGAGTCTGACTTGACAGAGACTCAACAACAATAAGAGAGTAACTAAGAAGTAATATATTGGAATAAATCGAAAAAGATTACTTGTCATGACATGTGTGTGCACCTGTGCCAAGTTGCTGCAGTCATGTCTGACTCCTTGTGACCCCATGGACTATAACCCACCAGGCTCCTCTGTCCAGGGGATTCTCCAAGCAAGAATACTAAAGATGGTTGCCATGCTCTCCTCCAGGGGATCTTCCTGGCCCAGGGGTTGAACCCATGTCACTTACATCTTCTGCATTGGCAGGTCGGTTCTTTACCGCTAGAGCCATCTGGGAAGCCCTGTCACGACACATGTGAACTAAATTTTGCTGTATTGTATTGTTAGAGTATGTCTGCTGCTGCTGCTAAGTCGCTTCAGTCGTGTCTGACTCTACGCGACCCCATAGACGGCAGCCCACCAGGCTCCCCCGTCCCTGGGATTCTCCAGGCAAGAACACTGTCTAGTTTCCCACAAAACCACCAACTGAGTTTGAAAGCTGTTGTTGTTTAGTTGCTCAGTCATGTCTGGCTCTTTGTGACCCATATGGATTGCAGCCTGCAAGACTCCTCTATCCCTGGNTCTACGCGACCCCATAGACGGCAGCCCACCAGGCTCCCCCGTCCCTGGGATTCTCCAGGCAAGAACACTGTCTAGTTTCCCACAAAACCACCAACTGAGTTTGAAAGCTGTTGTTGTTTAGTTGCTCAGTCATGTCTGGCTCTTTGTGACCCATATGGATTGCAGCCTGCAAGACTCCTCTATCCCTGGCACTTCCCAGGCAAGAATACTGGAGTGGGTTGCCATTTTCTTCTCCAGGAGATCTTCCCAATCCAGGGATGGAACCCAGGTCTCCTGCATTGCAGGCAGATTGTTCACTGTCGAGCTAGCAGGGAAGCCCTTACAAAGTTACCTTCTGTATACTATTTTAAGTGTTCTTCTACAAGTCTATGTAGCAAGCTGTAAAGGGTTGACAGAGTGGCTAGTCTAGTCTGTGAAAAAGTATTTGCATTTAGAAAGGCCTTAAGGCATAAAGGTTAATGAAATTTCATCTCCTGAGTATCTTTGTTATGTAATCTGCTACCGTGAATAGGTATTTTTAAAATAAAAGTTAAAATCATTTTTAAACTGTGATTGTTTCCAGTAGATTTGATGGGAAAACAATACTCTTCTCCATTGACTTTAAAGTATTCCTTTGAGAGATTTAGCTATATTTGGGTCAAAGCTCAAATCAGCTAAAATAACCAGTTTGAGAATAAGGACTAAACATTACAAAAATATAATGTGATACAAGAATTCCTGGATTTTCATACATAATAAGGATTGAAAAATGCCATGGAGAAAAATGATTAGCATTCAAAACAAAGGCTAGGGACTTCCCTGGCAGTCCAATGGTGAAGACCAGCTTGCAATGCAGGGGTGCAAGTCCAATCCCTGGTTGGGGAGCTTAGATCCCACATGATTTGTGAACAAAAAACAAAAACATAAAAGAGAAGCAGTGTTTTAACAAATTGAATGAAGATTTTTTAAATGGCCCACATTAAAAAAAAATCCTAAAAGTAAAAAAATGTAGGGCTATGCAATTCATTTTCCTTGTTTCTTTTTGTGTGTGTGTGTGTGTGTGTGTGTGTTTTTTTAAATCAGAGATCCTGAGACCTTGATGAAAGATGACAAGTGACCCAGGCCACTGTTGTCATTTTTCAGAACTTCCTGGACTGGCACAGCAGCCCCTTATTCTGTATCTTCACTCTTTTTTAATATTACAGTTTCTGCTGCTCTTCCCTTACAGGTTGGAAAGGCCTTATTCCTCTGTCTTAGNATTCATTTTCCTTGTTTCTTTTTGTGTGTGTGTGTGTGTGTGTGTGTGTTTTTTTAAATCAGAGATCCTGAGACCTTGATGAAAGATGACAAGTGACCCAGGCCACTGTTGTCATTTTTCAGAACTTCCTGGACTGGCACAGCAGCCCCTTATTCTGTATCTTCACTCTTTTTTAATATTACAGTTTCTGCTGCTCTTCCCTTACAGGTTGGAAAGGCCTTATTCCTCTGTCTTAGCAGGGAAAGTGGAGGGCCAGAGGGAGGCGACGCTGTTACCTCCAGTCTTCCACCAGCCCTTCAGGCGGCACTTTGCATTCATGCCTGGAAAGGAGTACCCTCCTCCGGTGAATTTTTCCATCAGGGGAAAAATTGAGGACTACCGAGTTAATCGCCTGAATCGCCTGATATTTTCTTTTCCGAAGACAGACCTAACTTCTGAGATCTGTCATTCATTTCCATAGCTCAACCTATGCAAAGTCCTTAGTAGTAACGACTGACTCACTTCCCTGGACCTTGATCATACCTCATGCCCTTCACCTGCTACATTTCTCCAGTTCCCTGAGTCATGCTCTGTTTATGTTGCTGCTCTAGGAGCAGATTTGCTGAAAAAACCCAAACATGACGCCAACGTGGTGAACGAGAGGTCAAGGGGCGGAGGCAGCCAGCCCAGCATCCGAGGCACCAGTGTAATCAATGAACGAGCAAAGGGCGAAATACAAGCCCGGGGGCACCTCCGAATGGGCCAAAGGAGTACCAGGACGCCCATCCCACCTCTTTCCAGACTCCAGATCCCAACAGACTGAAAAAAAGCTGGATTTTTACCATCTGTATTTGTTTTGGGGCCCAACCAAGAAATGGCGGAGAGGGTAGAAGACATCTTTAGAACATTATTTTTCGTTGTGGTTTTATAAACACCTCTAATGTCACTGTCGCAATAAAATAAAATGTGAAAATTTCTCGTGTTCTAAATGGACTGTATTCGGGGAAACTGTAACTAGAATGAGAAAACACTGAAATGCACTGCGCCTGCCCACCCCCATCCCGCGGTCCAAGGTTCGCGGGGGCGGGGCGGGGGCGGGGCTTCCTGACGTCACAGGATCAGCGGGCTGTCGTCTTGTTTTTGTGCTCCTGGCTCTGGGGAAAAGCGACCGGGAATTCTTTACCTGGCCCTCTCCAGTCTTGGAACCCAGGCCCCGAGTCCCCCCTTCCTGAAAGCTCTGCCGAGCCGCGCTGCGACGGGGGCTGGCCTCTCGGAAGCGAATCTGAGACTCATTGCGAGTTGCCCAAAGGCATCATCAAAAGACGGGAGAGACGCCTTCGTCCGCGAGAGAGGCAGGCCCCGTCCGGGGATTTTAGAAATCCTGCGGTTCATCATGAAGTTCCAGTATAAGGAGGACCATCCCTTTGAGTATCGGAAAAAGGAAGGAGAAAAGATCCGGAAGAAATATCCGGACCGGGTCCCTGTGAGTGCCCTAGGAGGGAGACGGGGGGGATGAGGATGGGGGCGGGGGAGTCGTGATGGCTGCCCAAAGGCACAGAAGGGTGGCCCCTAAAATTACTCAGCCTGCACGCCTTTGACCACGGCAGAGCCAGTGGAATGGACGTTCGGACTGCGGATCTTTTAAAACTCGTGTCCCTAGAGCTGGTCCCCATCTTTTAGAGCTGACCGCAGTTTTAGAACGGATCCTACGATTGAGTGACTCAGCAGTGTTCAGCGGATGTGTTGGCTGGGGTGTACTCAAAATGTAGCTTTTTGGCGCGAGAATGATGAGGTCGGGACCACCTATATGCTGCCTTAAGATAGCATGGAACTGTTCAGGAATGACAGATCCGGGGGATTTGCTCCCATCAATTTCTGTCCTTAGGTGGTTCTCCGTTAATCGGGAGGACTTTGGCCCTTTGTAGCCCTGGGTTTGGGAGAGAAATGTTCGGAAGCCATTGGATCTTTTATTTTATTCTGTGAGGATTAGGAAGGGCGGGGGACGCCACAAGAGAGGCCTGGCCCAGAAAACAAGGTCACGCTCTCTGCGCAGCAACCCGGTTGCCTCATCATTCTTGGCTCCAGGGTGTGTGGGCAGGTGTTTATTCTGCACACATTGTACCTGAACACAATCAGGAAGGACTGAGACCTTCTTTTCGGGTTTTTGGACTCAGGTTTATGTTCTTAAACCTAGTGCAGGCGGAGAGAAGGAACAGGGAAGAAATGCCAAGGTGTCTTTCTGCATCCGGGCGTTTTTCCTGTCACCCTTCCCCCCACCTCTTGCCTGGTTTTCCTTAATGTGGGCTGCGTAGCTGGATTTGAGGGCAGAAGGCTTTTAAAGTGTGATAGAGGGAACAGCAATCCTTGACTTTGGAGATGGGAGGATTAGAGACCCTAAGACTGTGTTGTTTATCTTAGGGCAGGGACTTTAGGATAAATATTACAGGTAATTTACGTGTAAAGGAATTTCAGTTATCTGATGGTGAATTCCTTTCCAGTCTTCATCTAACTTTTCATGTTCTTACAGCTGCCAAAAGCGAACTGGGCCTATAAACCTCTTGCAGTACTTTTTCTATAAACTAAGGAGGACATGAGAGCTGTTACATTAGAGGAATTATGTACAAAGGTGTTTTCAGCTAAAAAGGAGAACTAACCCTATTACCTACTAAAGGATGCTTCGCAAATTTCTTTCCTGGTCTCTGGATCTTGGATGACTGTTTTAAAAGTTTCCCATCAAGTCTTGGTGACGCCCATCCTAACCCTCTTGTAATATTTTCAAGTGACAACTAACTTTGATTGATAGCTTAACACGTCCCTGGGAATATCTTCAGTGCTCTGTCTATAGTCATTCACTTAGTCCTCACACCATTATAACACCTTTCTACAGATGAAGGATCTGAAGAAATGGTGTAACTTACTCAAAGTGGCTGATGTGTGCCTGAGCTGGGATTCTGATCCTGGCTGTTGGATCCTCCAGGCCATAGTGTTTCTCAAGGTCCAAGGCAGTTCATGATTTAAGAATAATTTAAGTGTGCCTTGTGCTGTCAGGTATTGGAAATAGAGAAGTCAACTGTTGCTGCCCTCAACAGTTAAGATGGCAGTATGATGCCAGGAAAACATTCCAGTAAGCAAAATGATGACTTTTTTTTTTTTCAGAACTCCAAGATTAAAGCTCTGTTCCAATAGTTCTGTATAAGCTACAAGCTCAGAATTGTACCTGTTCCAAAATCTAGTTTAAATTCTCCTATATTTCCTCAAAACAGCCCTTCCCATTTCAGTTGTTTCCATACATTCACCTAGACTTTCAGCTAATCCTTCTATTTTTTTTCCTCATTGTTTGCTGTTAAATATTTCACTTATTTGATAATTTGTAAGCTCTTATGACTCACTCAGATCTCATGATTTCTCCAGTTGGATTTTAACCAGTGGCCAAACGCCTTCCAGCTGCTCAGTGTGTGGCTTTCTTTCTGATGACAAAAAAAAAAANGTTTAAATTCTCCTATATTTCCTCAAAACAGCCCTTCCCATTTCAGTTGTTTCCATACATTCACCTAGACTTTCAGCTAATCCTTCTATTTTTTTTCCTCATTGTTTGCTGTTAAATATTTCACTTATTTGATAATTTGTAAGCTCTTATGACTCACTCAGATCTCATGATTTCTCCAGTTGGATTTTAACCAGTGGCCAAACGCCTTCCAGCTGCTCAGTGTGTGGCTTTCTTTCTGATGACAAAAAAAAAAAAAAAAAAAATAATAATAATAATAAAAGGAGCTTTGCTCTCTGAATCCTGAGATTTGATGTTAGTTCTGGGCAGAACTCTGCATCTCACTGTGCTGAAGTGTCATGTTGACAGAAAACAGGGTTAAATGATTTCCAAAGCCTTTTCTCACTGGACTGTTTTGTTATTAAAGCAGTCACGTACCCTGATTCAATTGCACTTGTCTTTGTTGCTCCCTTTTCCTGCTCCCTTCTTGTGGTTTCCATCTCTTATTAATTGGGGCTGGAGCTGCCAGGTCTCAGTTCCTGCGTAGCACAATGGTATGCTCCCTCCTTCCCTTTTAATTTTATTTACCTGCTGCCTCATTGTTGGATCTTCACTGGTCTATTCCTATGCTCTTCCGACTTTCTTTTCATTTCTGATTCATACATCAGTACTCCAGGTTTAATTTTTTTTTTAAAATTTTTTTCTTCTGGTTGTATAGAAATATAATTGACATATGGCACTGTATACCTATAAAGTGTAGAGCATCATGATTTGACTTACATACCTTATGGAATGATGGTCACAATAAATTTAGTGAATATCCATCATCTCATACAGATAGAAAATTAAAGAAATAGAAAAAAAATGTGTGTGATAAGAACTCTTAGGATTTACTCTCAAAGTATAATTGACCTACAACACTGTTAATTCCTGTTACATCACATGGTGTTTTATGTACATTTCAAGACACCATGATAAGTCTGGTTATGACAATGTCACTGTGTTAGTTCCTACTCTATTCCTCATTTTGTGCCTGTGACTTATTTAAGTGTGATAATGTCCTTCTGGTCTTCCTGGTGCAGAATTCTCTTTCTCTGCAAAAATAAGTAGGTTTTTCACTATGTTAACCTATCCCTTTGAATTTAAAAGCTTCAGATTTCTCCAAATCTTTTCACCATGATAAGTCTGGTTATGACAATGTCACTGTGTTAGTTCCTACTCTATTCCTCATTTTGTGCCTGTGACTTATTTAAGTGTGATAATGTCCTTCTGGTCTTCCTGGTGCAGAATTCTCTTTCTCTGCAAAAATAAGTAGGTTTTTCACTATGTTAACCTATCCCTTTGAATTTAAAAGCTTCAGATTTCTCCAAATCTTTATTTTTAGATCTTTACAGTTTACAAAGCCTTTTCACATAAAAGTTTTCTGGATTTATGGGTTATTTGAGCTTGTTGGATCCATTCCATGTGTCTGTAAAAGATGGGTTTGAAGGTTACAGTGTTCCTTTTTATTGGGCTTCCCTGGTGGCTCAAATGGTAAAGGATCTGCTTGAAATGTGGGAGACCCAGGTTTGATACCTGGGTTGGGAAGATCGCCTGGAGGAGTGCATAGCAACCCACTCCAATATTCTTGCCTGGAGAATCCCATGGACAGAGGAGCCTGGTGGTCTACAGTCCATGGGGTCACAAAGGCTCGGACACAACTGAGCGACTAAACATACATACATATTTTACTCCTTGGAATGCTGAAGTTAAGAGAATTTATGTGACCTGTGCCCAGTGTTTATTTATGCTTTAACTTTTCTGTACTTCCCTTATCTTCTACCTAAAATGATTATATTTTCTAGACTAAAAATCTAAAACTGATGGTTTTATAATCAATTCAAAGTATTTATAATTTAAATCAAATTACATATTACATCACTTATATAGTATATAAATACTGAATGTGTTTTTGTAATATTTAAATTTAAGTACATTATCTTATTGCTTGAAATTTTATTTATAAAATATTTCCTGTTTTATACAGCTACATGTATAACTGATGTATCTTTTTTCCTTTTTTAATTATTATTTTTATTGAAGGATAGTTGCTCTACAGAATTTTGTTTTCTGTCAAACCTCAACATAGGTATACATATATCTCCTCCCTTTTGATCTTTTTTTCCTTTTCATTACAAAAATAAATGACCCTTCTAAACTTGGAAGTATTGTATAAATATTTAATGTAGACACTGAAAATCTCTTAAAATTCTAACAGATAATCAATATGGGTTATTATGGGTTATTGTACTGACATTCTATTAATATAAGGACTATTTTAACACTTTTTTCACTTAATAGTGCCTTGAATGCACTTTTTTTTTACAGTCACTCTCAAACATTTTGATGAAGTACAAAGTTTAAACCACATTATCTGTACCTTTACAGATAAATATCATTTATAAGAAAGAATAAACCTAGTAGGTACTCAGGACTACTTGAGAAGATCCAGACAATTTTCTTGGTGCTTCAACTAAATGCCTGGAAGTATATATCCTATAACAAAGTACCTGCCTACCAGTGCAGGAACCATAGAGACTCTAGTTTCATCCCTGGGTCAGGAAGGTTCCCTGGAGGAGGACATGACGACCCACTCCAGTATTCTTGCCTGCAGACCTGAGGAGAGAGGAGCTTGGTGACCTATAGTCCATAGGGTTGCAAAGAGTTGGAAACGACTGAAGCTACTTAGCATGCACGCACACACATCTTATAGGTAATTTGTAATTAAAATCAAGGTCCTCTTTACTTTTCATAATATCCCTTCCCTATCCTCTTGTTGTTTCAGTAATAAAATTATAACCTTATTAAGAAAGTTTGTTTCCCGTACATTTTATAAAGGGTAAGAGAGAATAAGAGATGGAAAAGTTGGATTGAGCGTAGAGAACCTCACTTCAGATAAGGGCAATTGTAGGATGTAGAAAGAAGGTAACATACTAGGTTGGATTCTGCAGTTTTCATCGCCACCCTTTGTCTCTCCTCCCAGGTGATCGTGGAGAAGGCTCCCAAGGCCAGGGTGCCTGACCTGGACAAGAGGAAGTACCTCGTGCCCTCTGACCTCACTGGTAATGCTCTGTCCCTCCCCTGACCCTTCCTCCCACAGCAGAGCCTTCCCAGGCCTTCCTGTGTGCATGTGATCGTGGGCTTGAGGGGAGGTAGAACTGAGGGAAGTGAGTGGGAGGCCCCAGAGAGTTGGGTGATTCAGCGATGGTGATGTACTTGGTCTTTCCCATCACCGATTTCCTTAAGCTTTTCCCATTGTTGTAGGGCCCTGTTTGATTTAGAGGCAGCAGAGTGTGAGAGCTTGAAAGAAAAGACCAGATGTGTATTATATAAGCTGCTTAAAATTCAGGTTTGTTATTATGATACCAATTTACACCATAAGGAAAACCAGACTGATTTGTTGGGAAGATTACATTATAGAGATTCTCAGCTGAATGCCTTGACCTCTTCAAGTTATGGGTTTTTTGTTCATACATCTTGTAGGTACTGTTTGGATTTGCAAAAGATACGTTAATTCTTCATACTGATTTTTAATGGAATAACCACTGTATCCAGGAGACACTTGGAAAGATATTGGTAGATGTGTTTGCTCCAGAGCGGTTAGGTTTGAATATCAGCCTTCTAGAAACCATGGGCGCAGGAGCCTGGTAGGCTGCAGTCCATGGGGTCGCGAAGAGTTGGACACGACTGAAGCGACTTAGCAGCAGCAGCAGAAACCTTTCAGTGTGCTCAGTGAAAAATAAAGCACTGAGCGCCACTCACTGCCCTGACATTGGGATGAGGGATTGTACTAAGATTACTGGAGTCCAGCAGATCTCTTCCATCACAAGTTTGTCTTAGGCGGAAATGAACATAAAAGTGTCTGGTTGTTTTTTTTCCCCCATATTATGTGGCTTTGGGATCTTAGTTCCCCCTACCAGGGATAGAACCTGGGCCCTGGCATTGAAAGCACGAGAGTCCTAACCACTGGACCCCAAAGAATTCCGAAAACTGTTTCAAATCAGATTTAGACCATGGGAACGTTAGCATTAGGCCTGAAGTTGAGTAAAGTGGAGACGGATTGAGGAATTAAACTCCATGGCGTGTCAAGGAACACACAGGCTTCTTGCCATGTCATTTTTTGTTGCTGAAGCTGCAGGACAGTGTTTGGCTCTGTTCAGATGATAATGCCAGTCTGGTGCTTTGGGAAACAGGTG
>SJYX01012197.1:30891-58233 GCA_006410675.1 Oreotragus oreotragus | reverse complement strand
CCGCCCCCCGACCGCCGCCCCCGCCTCCATCCAGTTGGCCAGTTCTACTTCTTAATCCGGAAGAGAATCCACCTGAGACCTGAGGACGCCTTATTCTTCTTTGTCAACAACACCATACCTCCCACTAGCGCGACCATGGGCCAGCTATATGAGGTAATGGTCCTGGCAACAAGGCCGTACCGTCTGGCCTTCTCTAGCCTCTGTCCCAGGTGTTATCATCCACACACTCGGGAAGTGGGGCAGGTGATAGAGGTATCATTTATCAGGATGCTCTCACATGGCCGTGTCAGGCTCTGGGAGATCACATGTCTCTTGTCCCTCAGCAATTGAGCGGCCCACTGGATTCAGTCCCTTTGAATTATTTTCTCAGTCTTGCCCTGCCGTAGTCTTTTAACATTGGAGTGTCCTTATTGAAACAGCAGGAAGTGCTTTCTGACCACAGATATACCAAATCAAATGAAATTTAAAGACCAGGCAGTCTTTCGGTGGATTCATTTGTCTTCACAAATCAACTCAGTTGGAGGGATAGTAACTTGAATGATTTTATTTGGTTTAATTTTTGGCAAACTGTAAAAATATGATGATAAACTGTAGTAGAGGACTTGATCGTGATTTATCACCTTAGACTGTAACTGCATCATTATTCTTCAAAGGGTTTTACACAATACTGCCTTATAATTGTATCCTATTAGTGAACTTTTCTAATGATTTCTAGTTTTTATTCCACAGCATATATTCCCTGGTTTATATTCATATATATATATATATATCCCAATATATAGAATTTTATATCCCAATATATATAATTATCCCTTCGATTTCCAGGTTGGAAAGATCTGCTGGAGAAGGGATAGGCTACCCACTCCATTATTCTGGCCTAGAGAATTCCATGGGCTCATAAAGAGTCTGACATGCTGAGTGACTTTCACTTTGAAATTTATATGGTTAATGGGTTTCCCTGGTGGCTCAGCGGTAAAGAACCTGCCTGCCAATGCAGGAGACATGTGTTCAATCCTTGGGTCAGGAAGATCCCCTGGAGGAAGAGATGGCAACCCACTCCAGTATTCTTGTTGGGAAATCCCATGGATGAGGGAGGCTAGTGGGCTATAATCCACGGGGTCACAGAAGAGTTGGCCAGCCTAGTGGGCTATAATCCACGGGGTCACAGAAGAGCTGGCCACAACCTGGTGGCTGAGCAGCAGCAGCAGCAGCAGTATGTACCGTGTTGTCTCAGTGTTCTTGCCAGAATGAGCTTCACACCTCTGATGTGTCTGATGTTCTCCATGAAGGTTCATGTGAACTTAGAGTTCAGAGTTGAATCCCAGCCACTTCTGCTCCAGTGGCATGCAGGAGCCAAGTTCCCTGACCAGCGATCAGACTGGTACCCCCTGCACTGAAAGCTCAGAGTCTTAAGCACTGGACCCCCAGGGGAGTCACGCTACCCTCTTTTGAACGGGGATGAAGGGCACCTCCTATGCCTACCCTGCAAGGTTGTATGAGACGCCAGACCCTAGGCATGACGAACTTGATTGTGTTTCTAAACCATTCTCTCGCCTCTTTGCCCAGGACAACCACGAGGAAGACTACTTTCTGTATGTGGCCTACAGTGACGAGAGTGTCTACGGGAAGTGAGTGGCGGAAACCGGCCGATGGGAGCGACCGGACTCGGGGCAGGGGGAGGGGCAAGTGTGGGGCTTGGGGAGAGAGATTCAGAGGGAGGGCTCCCCCCGTGAAGGAGACAGAGGAACACCTGGGAACACGACACCACACACACCATCACCATATTTTCACACGCTCGATTGACATTTTTTGCTGCTTTCTCGGCCCTGGGAGAAAGCACGTCAGGACAGAGCTGTTGGGTTGGTTTTGATAGGAGAAAAAAAAAAAAAAATGGGGATACTCTAGTCTCACAACAAACACTGCTGTGAAATCTGATTTCCATGGAAGAACCGGGGGGTGGGCAAGTTGGGGCCAGAGACCATGGACCACAGTAACTTCCTGCTCTCCTTTGCTTTGGGCAGAGATTCTGTTTTTGACATTTGCACAAGACAGGTGGGGAAAGGGGTTGAGAATGTTGCAGGACTACTGGCTGGTAGTGGACCATTCCTGGGGACCAAGAGACCCACTGTAATTGAAGTGTTGTGGCCCCTGACCTCTCCTATCTCCCACATCCCTCCCACATCCCAGTGGTCATCTCACAAGCATCACAGTACCCAGCCCACCACCCCTGTGGTGAACCTCAGACCCAGACACTTAGATGGGGCTCCCCTTCTGCTGGAGAGTGGAGGCCAGGCGTGAGGGAGGTCAGGATGGAGAAGATAGGCTCCATAGCATAGAACTGGAACTGAATGAGTACTGAGCATCTCTGTCTAACCTGCTTTGCTCTTTGGTGCCCGTTTTCCCCACACCTACCTTGGACTTGAATGAGCGTCACCCGTTTCAGTAATAGGCTAAAACCACTCGTCCTGACATTTCCCAGACTTCACTCCATGAGTTAACGGAGTTGCGTACAGAAGGGGCAGGTATGGGGTAAGATGGCTTGTCTGCACCTCCCGCTTATCCAGAACTCTTGCTCCCGGCCCCCTGTCCTCCACTTTCTCAATGCACAGAGATGCATGGTGAGGGCCAGTGGCACCCCCTCCTTGGGTCTTAATTTCCCGCAGCTGCTAGTTAGAAAAATTTGAGAAGGGTGACTTTTCATAGTTCTTGGGGATTCCATTTGACTCTGATTATTTTCACATTAGGGTTATGATCTGGGTGGGAAGCAGGAATTTACACCCAGATGGGACATTTCAATTCATCTCAAGACACTTCAGTTCATCTCCGTGAATGAAAAGGGTCCTTCCCCTGGGGGAAGTCTGAGGGTCAGCTCTGTCAAGATGCAGGCTCTTGTATAATGAAGTTTCTGCTGTCAGGCCAAGGAAATAAAAGAATTGCATACCTTAAAATGAGTTAGAAATGTTGCTTTTATTTAGTAGGTATTAGAGTAGACGGCATGTGAACTCCGAGCGGGAAATTGGGAGGAGGTTGCCCAGATGTGGTCAGACGTGCATTCCGCCCCTCACCACCCAGGAGTCACTGTCCAAAGGCCAAAGGCAAAGGCAGCTGGGGGCGGGGTGCCCAGGTTGTCTGTTGGCAGAATGTGCGTGGTTTTTTTCTCCACATGTAAATGCCTTGTCACTGCTTTACGTGCTCCTCAGAGCTGAAGGTGGAAGACTGCCTATGTCAGAAGATAGCGGAGTGGAGGTGGGGGGTGCTTGTTAAAATGCAGATATCTAGGCCTTGTCCCGGGTTTAGCTGACTCAGAATCTCAGCATAGGCAGCTGTATTGTTAACTGGCTCCTTGTGACTCTGCTGCACACCGAAGCTGCAGAGGCTCTGCTCTGTTAACCTGGCTTCCCTGTAAGTCCCAAGCTAGCCTGTTGTCGCTATCACGTCCTGGTCTGTAAGAGGCCACCGTCTTCCAGAGCAGCAAAAGGCACCTCGATGGCTTTTGGGTTTGGCACAAGCTTGGTGCCCCTTCCAACCTTAGGTTAGAACCTGCAGTCAGGAACCCATATGTAGGTGGGCAGTTGGGGTACAAGTTAAGAGACAGCAAAAAACAGATGAGTGGAATTTCTTTTCTGAAAGAAATCAGGTAGTTCTGCTTTATTCCACTTTTTTCCCAATGCAAAATTATTTTTTTCCCTAGAAAGCCTGGTGCACTTAAGAAAGTTTGTAGGACTATGTTGTGAAATCAGGTTAAAAGTGCGAAAGAACAACAAATGTTTAAAACGTGAATAGTGGTGACTAGGCAGACAAGTGCACCACCGTGCTCAAACGCCGGGGGGCGCTCTGCCCTGGTGGTGTGTATGGCATTCTCCAGAGCTGGGTAGGGCCCAGGTCTCTGCCTTGTTGCATTCACCCTTTGAACATAATATTGTCAGTTATTCCAAGTTGCTGTGAAAATGTTCCACATATTAACCACATAATTCTTTATGGTGACTGTGTCGGTAACTACCCAATATGATAGGTATGGTGTGATCTGAGGTCTTGTGTGTGAGTTGGGGCTGCTCTTGCCCATGAATACAGCCTCAAGTCAGCTGTAATAACACACCAATCATTTCCAGAAAAATAAACTAGTTGATAAACTGATTGTGTCCAGTTTTTAACTCAATACAAAACTTGTATTCAACTATTTCAGGCTGTGTTTTCTTTTGGATATATTTTTACTCTTATTTGAATAAGCTGCAAGCATTCATCCTCATTTTGTTTTTACTGCATGAAACCACCAATTATTTTGAGAAACTGGTCTACTTTGTCCTTAAGTGGCTGAGTTCGGCTGGTCACTCTACTGCAGCCCCAAGTAACTGTTTCCTTCCTGGCCCTGCCTCCTGTCCAGCTCCTCACTCGCCCCTTTGTTTACCTGGATATTACAGAGCTAGGCTTGCAACCTGGTCAGCTCCAGCCTGTGGCATGCTCTCCCGTGGGTAATCAGGGCTGCAGAGCTTGTTTTTCTTGTGTTTTAACCTTCCCCATCCCCCAAACAAAGAACAGTCCTTGTTCCCAAAGCTGTAAGATGTTCTCAGCCTGTGATCTCAGTCTGTTTACCATATATTTTCTTTTTACTTTTATTCTTGAGTTTAAGGACACTTTAATAATTTGTAAATACAGGCAAACAGATTGTTTTCATTTTGAAGTAACAGGAAGCGATCACTCCAGAAGGAGTCAAATGACATTTCCACGTGCCACCGTGCAGGCCTGCACATATTTCAACAGTGACTAAGAGACAACCCTCATCACTCTTCGTGTATATTTTGCAGTGCGGACCATCAGTTTTGACAGTTCTATTTTCAACACAGCAGTGTATTTAAGATCCTCAAGACTTCCATTTAGATGTGTTTAGCACCTGAAACTTGGAAAAAGTGATCCTGAGCTCTTGGGTTGGAGGTATGAAACACAACTGTTTGTACTCATCTCTTGGGGCCTATGTTGCCTTATATCACTCAAAGCTCAGTTTTGCATTGCTTGCCATTCAAAGAAAAAGAAAAACTGTGTTTTAGGTGCTCTGATTCCCTACCTCCTTCAAGTCTTGGCTCAGCTATCACTTCAGGCTACGCAGAACACCTTTTTAAATATTTCAGCAACTTTCACCCACTCGCAGCTCTAATTCCCACGTTGATCTACTTTAGTCCTGTTTGCTGAACACAGATCCTAACGTTTTCTCAAGTTCATGGTCCACTCTTAACTAGATTGTAAGCTCCACAAAGGCAGAAGTTTTATTTTGTTCAATGGTTCATACACTCTGGTCAGAACAGTGCCTGGCTTAGAGCTGATGCTCAAAAAATAGTGAAAGAATGATAGCTTCTGATAGGCTTGAAAGTTTCAGTTCAGGGATTAGCTCATGAAGAACCAAATTATCCATAAAAGCACAAGTTTCAAATGGGCCATTCAAGGACTGTTGGGAACACCTTGGAGCTTACTAGAAAGATTTGGAGGCTGGGCGTAGGGCTCAAATCCCAGGTTTGCCACTAAACTAGCTCTGTGACATGGGTGGGCCAATTTATTTTTTGTATAAAGGAAGTGGTGAATTACATCAGAGGTTGTGACTATGAAATTCTTTGCAAATTAAATGACATTGTTACATATTAGGAGTAAGTTTTATTTAAGACTAAAATGGCAGTGACTTAGGCTAACTAGCCAAATAATAAAGGTTTTTATTTTTTTATTCACTGGTGATATTCATTGAAAGGACTGATGTAAAAGCTGAAACTCCCAATACTTTGGCCACTTGATGCAAAGAACTGACTGATTGGAAAAGACCCTGATGCTGGGAAAGATCAAAGGCAGGAGGAGAAGGGGACAACAGAGGATGAGATAGTTGGATGGCATCACTGACTCGATGCACATGAGTTTGAATAAGCTCTGGGAGTTGGTGATGGACAGGGAAGTCTGGAGTGCTGTAGTCCATGGGGTCACAAAGTCGGGCATGACTGAGTGACTGAACTGACTGAATATTGCAGGAAATTTATTATAATAAATCCTACATTTATTTGGAAAATGCAGGATATGGCATGAGTCAGGGAAAGTGTAGCATATGTTCAGCTGGGTGTCTAAAAACAGTTTTCAGACTTGGGAAATACAGCTGAGAAGGCTCTCCTTTGGTTAGTAAACTCCTTGAGGATTGATTTTCTTGATGGAAGTAGCTGATCATCATCTTTGAAGATGATCTTGCCCAGTCTCCTTTTCCTTGGGTGCAGGTAAAACCTAGATGTGGGACAGAGTAGCTAGAACATTTCAGAGCCTTATCAGGCTAGAACCAGCATGAATATGTGAAAATATTTGAGATATACAAGTATTTTAAAAATATTTAAAACATATATTTAAAATACACAAATATTTGTATATTAAAATTTAAATACACAAGTATTTGTATATTTAAAATACATGCACAAGACATCGACTCCATTCTTGTGTAAAAATGTCCAGGTTTGGCATAGTGACCTGTTGTTCAGTCACCAAGTTGTGTTTGACACTTTGTGACCCCGTGGACCGCAGCATGCCAGGCTTCCCTGGCCTTCACTGTCTCCTGGAGTTTGCTCAGACTGATGTCCACTGAGTCCGTGGTGTGCTCCAACCATCTCATCATCCGTCGCCCCCTTCTCTTGCTCTCAATCTTTCCCGCATCAGGGTCTTTTGCCAATGAGTCGGCTCTTCGCATCACGAAAGAATACACAGAATACACACAGAAGAACTACACAAAAAAGGTCTTAATGACCAGGATAACCACGATGGTGTGGTCACCTTGAGCCAGACATCCTGGATTGTGAAATCAAGTGGGCCTTAGAAGCATTACTTCTAACAAAGCTACTGGGGGTGATGGCATTCTGGCTAAGCTGTTTAAATCCTAAAAGATGATGCTTTTAAAGTGCTGCATTCAATATGACGGCAGATTTGGAAAACTCAGCAGTGGCCACAGGACTGGAAAAGGTCAGTTTTCATTCCAATCCCAAAGGCAATTCCAAAGAATGTTCAGACTACCTCACAATTGGGCTCATTTCACATGCTGACAAGGTAATGCTCAAAATCCTTCAAGCTAGGCTTCAACAGTATGTGAACCGAGAACTTCCAGATGTTAAAGATGGATTTAGAAAAGGCAGGGGAACCAGAAATCAAATTGCCAACGGCTGTTGGATCGTAGAAAAAGCAAAGGGATTCCAAAAAAGCAGTGACTTCTGTTTCATTGACTATGCTAAAGCCTTTGACTGTGTGGATCACAACAAACTGCCTCTTGAGGCCCAGGCTGCTTCTGCCCTCTGTTCACATCAGTTGGGTGTAATCCTCATCCTGAAAGTCAGACAAGATCTACTCCTTGCAATCAGATGGAGGAAGAGACCCAGAGGAGGACAGCATGCTGGCCAGCCCTGTGAAGGAAAGCTCCCTGAAGGTACTAAGGACAGCACCACTGGCCTCTGCTGGCTCGAGGTGAGTAACACAGCCACTCCTATTGCAAATGGAATTGGGAAAATTTAGTCTGTATCCTGCTGCTGCTGCTAAGTCACTTCAGTCGTGTCCGACTCTGTGCGACCCCATAGACAGCAGACCATTGGGCTCCGCCATCCCTAGGATTCTCCAGGCAAGAACACTGGAGTGGGTTGCCATTTCCTTCTCTAGTACATGAAAGTGAAAAGTGAAAGTGAAGTTGCTCAGTCGTGTCCGACTCAGCGACCCCATGGACTGCAACCTACCAGGCTTCTCCGTCCATGGGAGTTTCCAGGCAAGAGTACTGGAGTGGGGTGCCATTGCCTTCTCCGAGTCTGTATCCTAGGTGGCCATGATCTTGGTTCAAAACTTTATTACTGATGAGAACATATAGTACAACTGATCATATACACTACCATGTGTAGAATAGATAGCTAGTGGGAAACTGCTGTGTAGCATAGGAAGCTCAGCCTGGTGCTCTGTGATGACCTAGAGGGGTGGGATGGAGGTGGGGTGGGGAGAGGGAGGCTCAAGAGAATGGGCCATTCAAGGACTGTTGGGAACACCTTGGAGCTTACTAGAAAGATTTGGAGGCTGGGCGTAGGGTTCAAATCCCAGGTTTGCCACTAAACTAGCTCTGTGACATGGGTGGGCCAACTTATTTTTTGTATAAAGGAAGTGGTGAATTTCCTTCCTGTTAGATATAATTACATCAGAGATTGTGACTATGAAATCCTTTGCAAATTAAATGACATTGTTACATATTAGGAGTAAGTTTTATTTAAGACTAAAATGGCAATGACTTAGGCTAACTAGCCGAATAATCTAGGTTTTTATTTTCTTATTCACTGGTGATATTCATTGAAAGGACTGATGCAAAAGCTGAAACTCCAATACTTTGGCCACTTGATGCAAAGAACTGACTGATTGGAAAAGACCCTGATGCTGGGAAAGATCGAAGGCAGAAGGAGAAGGGGACAACAGAGGATGAGATAGTTGGATGGCATCACTGACTCGATGGACATGAGTTTGGGTAAGCTCTGGGAGTTGGTGATGGACAGGGAAGTCTGGAGTGCTGTAGTCCATGGGGTCACAAAGTCGGGCATGACTGAGTGACTGAACTGACTGAATATTGCAGGACATTTATTATAATAAATCCTGCATTTATTTGGAAAATGCAGGGTATGGCATGAGTCGGGGAAAGTGTAGCATATGTTCAGCTTGGGAAATACAGCTGAGAAGGCTCTCCTTCCTTTGGTTAGTAAACTCCTTGAGGATTGATTTTCTTGATGGAAGTAGCTGATCATCATCTTTGAAGATGATCTTGCCCAGTCTCCTTTTCCTTGGGTGCAGGTAAAACCTAGATGTGGGACAGAGTAGCTAGAACATTTCAGAGCCTTATCAGGCTAGAACCAGCATGAATATGTGAAAATATTTGAGATATACAAGTATTTTAAAAATATTTAAAACATATATTTAAAATACACAAATATTTGTATATTAAAATTTAAATACACAAGTATTTGTATATTTAAAATACATGCACAAGACATCGACTCCATTCTTGTGTAAAAATGTCCAGGTTTGGCATAGTGACCTGTTGTTCAGTCACCAAGTTGTGTTTGACACTTTGTGACCCTGTGGACCGCAGCATGCCAGGCTTCCCTGGCCTTCACTGTCTCCTGGAGTTTGCTCAGACTGATGTCTACTGAGTCCGTGGTGTGCTCCAACCATCTCATCATCCGTCGCCCCCTTCTCTTGCTCTCAATCTTTCCCGCATCAGGGTCTTTTGCCAATGAGTCGGCTCTTCGCATCACGAAAGAATACACAGAATACACACAGAAGAACTACACAAAAAAGGTCTTAATGACCAGGATAACCACGATGGTGTGGTCACCTTGAGCCAGACATCCTGGATTGTGAAATCAAGTGGGCCTTAGAAGCATTACTTCTAACAAAGCTACTGGGGGTGATGGCATTCTGGCTAAGCTGTTTAAATCCTAAAAGATGATGCTTTTAAAGTGCTGCATTCAATATGACGGCAGATTTGGAAAACTCAGCAGTGGCCACAGGACTGGAAAAGGTCAGTTTTCATTCCAATCCCAAAGGCAATTCCAAAGAATGTTCAGACTACCTCACAATTGGGCTCATTTCACATGCTGACAAGGTAATGCTCAAAATCCTTCAAGCTAGGCTTCAACAGTATGTGAACCGAGAACTTCCAGATGTTAAAGATGGATTTAGAAAAGGCAGGGGAACCAGAAATCAAATTGCCAACGGCTGTTGGATCGTAGAAAAAGCAAAGGGATTCCAAAAAAGCAGTGACTTCTGTTTCATTGACTATGCTAAAGCCTTTGACTGTGTGGATCACAACAAACTGCCTCTTGAGGCCCAGGCTGCTTCTGCCCTCTGTTCACATCAGTTGGGTGTAATCCTCATCCTGAAAGTCAGACAAGATCTACTCCTTGCAATCAGATGGAGGAAGAGACCCAGAGGAGGACAGCATGCTGGCCAGCCCTGTGAAGGAAAGCTCCCTGAAGGTACTAAGGACAGCACCACTGGCCTCTGCTGGCTCGAGGTGAGTAACACAGCCACTCCTATTGCAAATGGAATTGGGAAAATTTAGTCTGTATCCTGCTGCTGCTGCTAAGTCACTTCAGTCGTGTCCGACTCTGTGCGACCCCATAGACAGCAGACCATTGGGCTCCGCCATCCCTAGGATTCTCCAGGCAAGAACACTGGAGTGGGTTGCCATTTCCTTCTCTAGTACATGAAAGTGAAAAGTGAAAGTGAAGTTGCTCAGTCGTGTCCGACTCAGCGACCCCATGGACTGCAACCTACCAGGCTTCTCCGTCCATGGGAGTTTCCAGGCAAGAGTACTGGAGTGGGGTGCCATTGCCTTCTCCGAGTCTGTATCCTAGGTGGCCATGATCTTGGTTCAAAACTTTATTACTGATGAGAACATATAGTACAACTGATCATATACACTACCATGTATAGAATAGATAGCTAGTGGGAAACTGCTGTGTAGCATAGGAAGCTCAGCCTGGTGCTCTGTGATGACCTAGAGGGGTGGGATGGAGGTGGGGTGGGGAGAGGGAGGCTCAAGAGTGAGTGGATATATGTGTACTTAGGTTTGATTCATGTACTGCAGAAACAACATTGTAAAGCAATTACAATGATTACAGTGATTTCAAAAAATTAAAATTGGATTTAAATGTATTGCTATGGAAAAAGGACATAAAGGAAATCACTAGCATCTGACTTGCCTGGATGGGTGGCCAACTGTAGGAGATTTCTACTCACCTCTTCCAAGTTAGTCATGTGAACTTCTGAGGGGTAAATAAAAGAAACTGAATTTTAAGCAAGACTTTACCTAAACAGATGGAATCTTAAGACTTACTAGGTNAGGCTAACTAGCCGAATAATCTAGGTTTTTATTTTCTTATTCACTGGTGATATTCATTGAAAGGACTGATGCAAAAGCTGAAACTCCAATACTTTGGCCACTTGATGCAAAGAACTGACTGATTGGAAAAGACCCTGATGCTGGGAAAGATCGAAGGCAGAAGGAGAAGGGGACAACAGAGGATGAGATAGTTGGATGGCATCACTGACTCGATGGACATGAGTTTGGGTAAGCTCTGGGAGTTGGTGATGGACAGGGAAGTCTGGAGTGCTGTAGTCCATGGGGTCACAAAGTCGGGCATGACTGAGTGACTGAACTGACTGAATATTGCAGGACATTTATTATAATAAATCCTGCATTTATTTGGAAAATGCAGGGTATGGCATGAGTCGGGGAAAGTGTAGCATATGTTCAGCTTGGGAAATACAGCTGAGAAGGCTCTCCTTCCTTTGGTTAGTAAACTCCTTGAGGATTGATTTTCTTGATGGAAGTAGCTGATCATCATCTTTGAAGATGATCTTGCCCAGTCTCCTTTTCCTTGGGTGCAGGTAAAACCTAGATGTGGGACAGAGTAGCTAGAACATTTCAGAGCCTTATCAGGCTAGAACCAGCATGAATATGTGAAAATATTTGAGATATACAAGTATTTTAAAAATATTTAAAACATATATTTAAAATACACAAATATTTGTATATTAAAATTTAAATACACAAGTATTTGTATATTTAAAATACATGCACAAGACATCGACTCCATTCTTGTGTAAAAATGTCCAGGTTTGGCATAGTGACCTGTTGTTCAGTCACCAAGTTGTGTTTGACACTTTGTGACCCCGTGGACCGCAGCATGCCAGGCTTCCCTGGCCTTCACTGTCTCCTGGAGTTTGCTCAGACTGATGTCCACTGAGTCCGTGGTGTGCTCCAACCATCTCATCGTCCGTCGCCCCCTTCTCTTGCTCTCAATCTTTCCCGCATCAGGGTCTTTTGCCAATGAGTCGGCTCTTCGCATCACGAAAGAATACACAGAATACACACAGAAGAACTACACAAAAAAGGTCTTAATGACCAGGATAACCACGATGGTGTGGTCACCTTGAGCCAGACATCCTGGATTGTGAAATCAAGTGGGCCTTAGAAGCATTACTTCTAACAAAGCTACTGGGGGTGATGGCATTCTGGCTAAGCTGTTTAAATCCTAAAAGATGATGCTTTTAAAGTGCTGCATTCAATATAACGGCAGATTTGGAAAACTCAGCAGTGGCCACAGGACTGGAAAAGGTCAGTTTTCATTCCAATCCCAAAGGCAATTCCAAAGAATGTTCAGACTACCTCACAATTGGGCTCATTTCACATGCTGACAAGGTAATGCTCAAAATCCTTCAAGCTAGGCTTCAACAGTATGTGAACCGAGAACTTCCAGATGTTAAAGATGGATTTAGAAAAGGCAGGGGAACCAGAAATCAAATTGCCAACGGCTGTTGGATCGTAGAAAAAGCAAAGGGATTCCAAAAAAGCAGTGACTTCTGTTTCATTGACTATGCTAAAGCCTTTGACTGTGTGGATCACAACAAACTGCCTCTTGAGGCCCAGGCTGCTTCTGCCCTCTGTTCACATCAGTTGGGTGTAATCCTCATCCTGAAAGTCAGACAAGATCTACTCCTTGCAATCAGATGGAGGAAGAGACCCAGAGGAGGACAGCATGCTGGCCAGCCCTGTGAAGGAAAGCTCCCTGAAGGCACTAAGGACAGCACCACTGGCCTCTGCTGGCTCGAGGTGAGTAACACAGCCACTCCTATTGCAAATGGAATTGGGAAAATTTAGTCTGTATCCTGCTGCTGCTGCTAAGTCGCTTCAGTCGTGTCCGACTCTGTGCGACCCCATAGACAGCAGACCATTGGGCTCCGCCATCCCTAGGATTCTCCAGGCAAGAACACTGGAGTGGGTTGCCATTTCCTTCTCTAGTACATGAAAGTGAAAAGTGAAAGTGAAGTTGCTCAGTCGTGTCCGACTCAGCAACCCCATGGACTGCAACCTACCAGGCTCCTCCGTCCATGGGAGTTTCCAGGCAAGAGTACTGGAGTGGGGTGCCATTGCCTTCTCCGAGTCTGTATCCTAGGTGGCCATGATCTTGGTTCAAAACTTTATTACTGATGAGAACATATAGTACAACTGATCATATACACTACCATGTATAGAATAGATAGCTAGTGGGAAACTGCTGTGTAGCATAGGAAGCTCAGCCTGGTGCTCTGTGATGACCTAGAGGGGTGGGATGGAGGTGGGGTGGGGAGAGGGAGGCTCAAGAGTGAGTGGATATATGTGTACTTAGGTTTGATTCATGTACTGCAGAAACAACATTGTAAAGCAATTACAATGATTACAGTGATTTCAAAAAATTAAAATTGGATTTAAATGTATTGCTATGGAAAAAGGACATAAAGGAAATCACTAGCATCTGACTTGCCTGGATGGGTGGCCAACTGTAGGAGATTTCTACTCACCTCTTCCAAGTTAGTCATGTGAACTTCTGAGGGGTAAATAAAAGAAACTGAATTTTAAGCAAGACTTTACCTAAACAGATGGAATCTTAAGACTTACTAGGTAGAGTGTTAACACTTGCCAAACAGTGACAGAAACTTACAACATAGGAATGGCCACACTAAAATGCATCTGGACTTAAAAAGGAATGGAAACCAGACTACCATTTGGGATATATGGACTTTATCGGGCCCATTCTAGAAAGATTTGGGGTTTCTTTTCATATAATCATTCTAAAGATTCAGATAATATTACTGTGTTACCATCTGCACATGACTTGCTGTAGTGTAGGGAGTTTTGTTCTTGAACAGCATAACCTGTGTTTTATAACCATATTCAATTAAAATTTCCAACCATCTGAGACTTCCCTGGTGGTCTAGTGGTTAAGAGTCCACCTGCCAACGCAGGGGTCATGGGTTTGATCCGGGGTCCGGGAAGATTTCACATGCCTCACAGCAACCAAGCCCTTGGGCCCCAACTGCTGAGCCTGTGCTCTAGAGCCCAGGAGCCGCAGCTGCTGAAGCCTTCACGCCCTAGAGTCCATGTTCCGTAACAAGAGAAGCCACCACGATGAGAGGCCAGCGCACCACAGCTAGAGAGGCCCAGGGACAGCGCTGAGGCCCCGATGCAGCCAAAACCACATAGATAAAATGAAAAACCCCACTACCAACCATCCCACTGAATGGGTTTAAGGTACGTATTTCCAGGTCCAGCTGCATGGCATCAGTGGTACATTTTTAAGAACCACTGATACCAACCAGGGCCCCTCTTTAGCATCAGGACATAGCAGGATCCTGGCATCTTTACGTTTTTACAAACCTCTCAAGGAATCTCTGCAGCCAGGGTTCTGAACAACTCGACTGGATGCTTTTTGTTTAACAAACTCATTGGTACCAGTTCTGAAAATGGCTTTTCTTCTGAATTTACTTCATTTTCCTTCAGCTTAGTTTAGTCGCTCAGTTGTGTCCGACTCTTTACAACTCCATGGAGTGCAGCATGCCAGGCTTCCCTGTCCATCACCAATCCCCAGAGGTTGCTCAAACTGGTATCCATTGAGTCTGTGATGCCATCCAACCATCTCATCCTCTGTTATCCCCTTCTCCTCCTGCCTTCAGTCTTTCCCAGCATCAGGATCTTTTCCAATGAATCAGTTCTTTTCATCAGGTGGCCAAAGTATTGGAGCTTAACCTTCAGCATCAGTTCTTCCAATGAATATTCAAGACTGATTTCCTTAAAGATTGACTGGTTTGATCTCCTTNCCAACCATCTCATCCTCTGTTATCCCCTTCTCCTCCTGCCTTCAGTCTTTCCCAGCATCAGGATCTTTTCCAATGAATCAGTTCTTTTCATCAGGTGGCCAAAGTATTGGAGCTTAACCTTCAGCATCAGTTCTTCCAATGAATATTCAAGACTGATTTCCTTAAAGATTGACTGGTTTGATCTCCTTGCAGTCCAAGTGACTCTCAAGAGTCTTCCCCAACACCACAGTTCAAGCATCATTTTCCTAGTCCTAGAATAATTCTTGCCAGATCTGTATTTCCTTCTCCATTAATCCTTGCAGGGCTGCAGAATCTAAGACAAGACCATGAATTAGATTTCTGCTACATATGAGTAAGCATTACAAGGCTTCTCGCACATATTTAAGAAAACAAGCCACCTGTCTTTCCATAGTGACCCTGTTGCTGTTTTGATCTGATTGAAAGACTTTGATGAGCAAGACACCCCCCCAAGCCTTGTCTCCTACTCAGTCACAACTAGGTTTTGGGAAAAAAAAAAAAAAGTTATTTCACTTAATGGCCACAAGGTGGCGGGCCAGACAATTTCATTAACTTCAGTTGCCACCGGCAGCAATGATCTTTTTCCCATTTGTTATTGGAGAATGTATCACACTTCTACAAGTGAAGAGTACAGAATCTTAAGACTAGACAGAGATATGAGATGATCCTTATCATTGGTTATCTTTTTATATCTTCCAAAGTAGGGAGATTGCTTACACATTTTAAATTATTATTCTGATCTTCTAGTGTCCCTTCCAAAATCTAAGAAAAACACCAACACTCTTATTTCAGATACATGGAAATGTCTCTGTTCAAAGAGATAACAGTGATGGAAATATAGAAATGCAGTTACAGGCATACCTGTAATTTTATTGTGGCTTATTGTGGGTTTGGTTCTAGACGACAGCAATAAAGTGAATATTGCAATAAAGTGAGTCACAAGTTTCTTTTGCTTTCTGAGGGCATATAAAAGCTATGTTTGTATTATACTGTAGCCTATTGAGTAGAACGACATTTTGTTTAAATGTGTATACTTTAATTAAAAACATTATGTTAGTAAAAAAATGCTAACCATCACCTGAGCCTTCAGTGAGCTATAATCTTTGCAATAGTAGCAGCAAAGATCACTAATCAGAGGTCACTATGATAAACAGAATAATAATGAGCAAGTTTGAATACTGTGAGAATTACCACATGTGACACAGATATTAAGTGAGCAGATGGTCTTGGAAAAAGTGATGCCAACAGACTTGGTGAAGGTTGGCCACAGATCTTCAATTTGTAGAGAATGCAACATCTGTAATACAGCTAGAGACCTGATCCCCCATTTGTTTTGTCTGAGTTACCTAAAAGGGTGAAAAAAAGAGCGAAGCCCAAGTAAAGATTTATGGGGGGTGGGGTGGGAGGGGGGGCGCAGGGAAGCAAAATGCTGAATGCTTTGTCTCTGTTTTTCCACCCCTGAGAGTATTTGCCTCTGCAAAAGGTGAAGTTTTGTTAACAGACTATCATTACAATCCAAAAAGTAGGTAACAGTGATAAATTTCTTTAAATTTCTCTCAAAACTGACTTCCGTCTCATTGCCTCCGTGTTACCAATTAATGAAGAACTTCCTCCTGTGGTACGTGATAGAGGAAGATGAGGCAGGAAANCGGGGCGCAGGGAAGCAAAATGCTGAATGCTTTGTCTCTGTTTTTCCACCCCTGAGAGTATTTGCCTCTGCAAAAGGTGAAGTTTTGTTAACAGACTATCATTACAATCCAAAAAGTAGGTAACAGTGATAAATTTCTTTAAATTTCTCTCAAAACTGGCTTCCGTCTCATTGCCTCCGTGTTACCAATTAATGAAGAACTTCCTCCTGTGGTACGTGATAGAGGAAGATGAGGCAGGAAATGAAAAATTTGGAGCATCTTTTTCCAAATGTGCTCTAATCCTGATATTTAGGAGACTAACCTTTCACTGGGGGCTTGGCAGGTGGCACTAGTGGTAAAGAACCCTCCTGCCAATGCTGGAAACATGAGACTCGGGTTTGATCCCTGTGTCAGGAAGCTCCCCTGGAGGAGCGCAGAGCAACCCACTCCAATATCCTTGCGTGGAGAATCACATGGACAGAGGAGCCTGGTGGGCTACACTCCATGGGGTAGCAGAGACTTGGACACGACTGAGGTGACTTAGCATGCATGCATGCAAGCTTTCAAGAAGAAAAGACAGAACTACATTTTGGTACTTCCTTAAAAAAGGCAAACAGAAAAATAAAAAGAACCTCTGCAGCTAGGAAAATACACCCCTGAGTTTGTTTATAATGTTCAGATCTAAAGAGATTATATATATATACATATATATATATACACACACACATGTACAGTAGTCCTTGGCTTATCTCTGCAGGCTTAACCACTGCTTGTCAATTGCCCTCTCACTAATTAATCTTGAACCGCACCGGTCCTTTATCTCTTTTGGAAACTACACTAAGCAGTTTCCTCTTTGAGGGCTGTGTGCATGCTTGCATGTTCTGCTGAATTGCTCCTTCCTTCACTCTGTATGTCCAGCTCATTCTTATACTTTGTTTTCACTTAAATTTTATAATCTCTGATTGCCACGTTAGAGGTTATAGGCCCCCTTCACTATTGCTCTGAATCTCAAACCCTTTTTTGTTTCATGTGTAACACAAATTCGAACTTGTATTTTTTGTTTTATTTTTGGCTTCATAGCTTTGGGCCGGCTTCCCCTGATTGCAGCGATCCGCGCCTGCTCTTTGTTGTGGTTCCTGGGCTTCTCTCGTTGCAGAGCACAGACTCTAGGAGCCTGGGNTTTCACTTAATGGCCACAAGGTGGCGGGCCAGACAATTTCATTAACTTCAGTTGCCACCGGCAGCAATGATCTTTTTCCCATTTGTTATTGGAGAATGTATCACACTTCTACAAGTGAAGAGTACAGAATCTTAGGACTAGACAGAGATATGAGATGATCCTTATCATTGGTTATCTTTTTATATCTTCCAAAGTAGGGAGATTGCTTACACATTTTAAATTATTATTCTGATCTTCTAGTGTCCCTTCCAAAATCTAAGAAAAACACCAACACTCTTATTTCAGATACATGGAAATGTCTCTGTTCAAAGAGATAACAGTGATGGAAATATAGAAATGCAGTTACAGGCATACCTGTAATTTTATTGTGGCTTATTGTGGGTTTGGTTCTAGACGACAGCAATAAAGTGAATATTGCAATAAAGTGAGTCACAAGTTTCTTTTGGTTTCTGAGGGCATATAAAAGCTATGTTTGTATTATACTGTAGCCTATTGAGTAGAATGACATTTTGTTTAAATGTGTATACTTTAATTAACATTATGTTAGTAAAAAAAAAATGCTAACCATCACCTGAGCCTTCAGTGAGCTGTAATCTTTGCAATAGTAGCAGCAAAGATCACTAATCAGAGGTCATTATGATAAACAGAATAATAATGAGCAAGTTTGAATACTGTGAGAATTACCACATGTGACACAGATATGAGGTGAGCAGATGGTCTTGGAAAAAGTGATGCCAACAGACTTGGTGAAGGTTGGCCACAGATCTTCAGTTTGTAGAGAATGCAACATCTGTAATACAGCTAGAGACCTGATCCCCCATTTGTTTTGTCTGAGTTACCTAAAAAGTTGAAAAAAAGAGCGAAGCCCAAGTAAAGATTTGGGGGGGGCGGGGCGCGGGGAAGCAAAATGCTGAATGCTTTGTCTCTGTTTTTCCACCCCTGAGAGTATTTGCCTCTGGAAAAGGTGAAGTTTTGTTAACAGACTATCATTACAATCCAAAAAGTAGGTAACAGTGATAAATTTCTTTAAATTTCTCTCAAAACTGACTTCCGTCTCATTGCCTCCGTGTTACCAATTAATGAAGAACTTCCTCCTGTGGTANGGAAGCAAAATGCTGAATGCTTTGTCTCTGTTTTTCCACCCCTGAGAGTATTTGCCTCTGGAAAAGGTGAAGTTTTGTTAACAGACTATCATTACAATCCAAAAAGTAGGTAACAGTGATAAATTTCTTTAAATTTCTCTCAAAACTGACTTCCGTCTCATTGCCTCCGTGTTACCAATTAATGAAGAACTTCCTCCTGTGGTAGGTGATAGAGGATGAGGCAGGAAATGAACACTTTGGAGCATCTTTTTCCAAATGTGCTCTACTCCTAATGTTTAGGAGACTAACCTTTCACTGGGGGCTTGGCAGGTGGCACCAGTGGTAAAGAACCCTCCTGCCAATGCTGGAAACATGAGACTCGGGTTTGATCCCTGTGTCAGGAAGCTCCCCTGGAGAAGCGCAGGGCAACCCATTCCAATATTCTTGCCTGGAGAATCACATGGACAGAGGAGCCTGGTGGGCTACACTCCATGGGGTAGCAGAGACTTGGACACGACTGAGGTGACTTAGCATGCATGCATGCAAGCTTTCAAGAAGAAAAGACAGAACTACATTTTGGTACTTCCTTAAAAAAGAAAAAAGGCAAACAAAAATAAAAAGAACCTCTGCAGCTAGGAAAATACATTCCTGAGTTTGTTTATAATGTTCAGATCTAAAGAGATTATATATATATACACACACACACATGTACAGTAGTCCTTGGCTTATCTCTGCAGGCTTAACCACTGCTTGTCAATTGCCCTCTCACTAATTAATCTTGAACCGCACCGGTCCTTTATCTCTTTTGGAAACTACACTAAGCAGTTTCCTCTTTGAGGGCTGTGTGCATGCTTGCATGTTCTGCTGAATTGCTCCTTCCTTCACTCTGTATGTCCAGCTCATTCTTATACTTTGTTTTCACTTAAATTTTATAATCTCTGATTGCCACGTTAGAGGTTATAGGCCCCCTTCACTATTGCTCTGAATCTCAAACCCTTTTTTGTTTCATGTGTAACACAAATTCGAACTTGTATTTTTTGTTTTATTTTTGGCTTCATAGCTTTGGGCCGGCTTCCCCTGATTGCAGCGATCCGCGCCTGCTCTTTGTTGTGGTTCCTGGGCTTCTCTCGTTGCAGAGCACAGACTCTAGGAGCCTGGGCCGAGTAGTTGTGATGCACCCATTTGGTTGTGCTGTGGCGTGTGGGATCTTCCTGGATCAGCGATTGAACCCATGTCCCCTGCACTGGCAGGCAGATTCTGCTGCACCACCAGGGAAGTCTGGAACTTGCATTTTTTTTAATTTGCCTTTTTACTTAGATTTAAAAATTTCTATTAGGAAGAATATAATCTCCACGAGTCCAGAGACCATGGAGATCATGAGACCAACAGAGACCATGTCTGTTTTTTAATTATTCCATAATTTTCTCTCTTAAGTATTTAATGTGTGTGTGTGTGTGTATAAGTCTCTCGGTCATGTCTGACTCTTGGTGATCCCATGGACTGTAACCTGCCAGGCTCCCCTGTCCATAGAATTATCCAGGCAAGAGTACTGGAGTGAGTTGCCATGCCCTCCTCCAGGGGATCTTCCCAACCCAGGGATGGAACCTAGGTCTCCTCCATTGCAGGCAGATTGAGCCACCAGGGAAGCCCACTGTGTGTCTACTCTTTATCAGGTAGTATACCATTAGCCACTCAATAACTGTTAAATGAATAACAGTGTCTCTTTAGAGGGAACCCTCTCTCCTTTAAATTTTCTATATATAGATAAAGAGAAGCAAGTAGTAAAAGTTCAAACTCCTGAACTTTTCAGAAGTTCAGAACTTGAAATAAGCACATGATCTTATTTCCGTATCAGTAAGGAAGTAATGTGATATATACACTTATTAAGATATATAAGAGAAAAGTGCATCACTAACCTAAAAATTTTTATATGTAGAACACATATCACAGAACCAGAACCATCTAACCTAAATAATTGAACATACAATATTAATTTAACAAAGTGATGAATTGAAATTTGGTGAAATGAGACAAACTCAGCCCAATTAGGGTCTAAATTAGCATGATGTTTCAACCTTACCTGTGGGGATTGTGTGACTTTGATCTGAAGAAGGATAACAACGTGAGTTGAAGGTGGTGTTTGCGGTCTCTGACCTGTGATTTTTCCAGTTCATCCATCAGTCAGACTTTCAAAGCTCTTTTTAAAAAATTGCAGTTATTTTAATTTTTTTTGTTAAAGGATAATTGCTTCACAATGTTGTGTTAGTTTCTGCTGTACAATAAAGTGAATCAGCTATCAGTTCATTTCAGTTCAGTTGCTTAGTTGTGTCTGACTATTTGCAACCCCATGGACTGCAGCACTCCAGGCTTCCCTGTCCATCACCAACTCCCAGAACTTTCTCAAACTCATGTCCGTCGAGTCAGTGATGCCATCCAACCAGCTCATCCTCTGTGGTTCCCTTCTCCTCCTGCCTTCAATCTTTCCCAGCATCTGGGTCTTTTCCAATGAGTCAGTTCTTCACATCAGGTGGCCAAAGTATTGGAGTTTCAGCTTCAGCATCCAGTCCTTCCAATGAATATTCAAGACTGATTTCCTTTAGGATTGACTGATTGGATCTCCTTGCAGTCCAAGGGACTCTCAAGTGTCTTCTCCAACACCACAGTTCAAAAGGATCAATTCTTTGGCTATATGCACATACATATGCGCCCCCTCTTGGATTTCCTTCCCACTGCACCCCCACCCCCCACTTTTCTTGGGCAGTCACTTCAGTTCAGTTCAGTCGCTCAGTCGTGTCCAACTCTTTGCGATCCCATAAATCGCAGCTCGCCAGGCCTCCCTGTCCATCACCAACTCCTGGAGTTCACTCAGACTCACATCCATCGAGTCAGTGATGCCATCCAGCCATCTACCTCATCCTCTGTCGTCCCCTTCTCCTCCTGCCCCCAATCCCTCCCAGCATCAGAGTCTTTTCCAATGAGTCAACTCTTCGCATGAGGTGGCCAAAGTACTGGAGTTTCAGCTTTAACATCATTAATTATTACTAAATTGTTCTAAAAGCTCAGGAATTCTGCAAGTCTTGACTGGGAAGCCTGACGTTCACCAAAGTTTTTCCTGTTACTTTATGCTGGTTTTTGTTGTGACTAGTTACTCAGCTGATTTATTAATAGTTTAATAAGAAAGACCCCAAAGAACTAAAGATATTTCTTCAGTAGCGGGAGATTAGATACTGAATCCTGGGCCAATGGCCGAGCATGGGGAAAAGACTGGTAACAGGGCTTCCCTGATGGTCCATTGATTAAGAATCCGTCTGCCAATGCAGGTGACGCGGGTTCAATCCCTGGTCTGGGATGATCCCACATGCATGGGAGCAACTAAGCCCGTGGGTGGCAACTACTGAGCCTGCGCTGTAGAGCCCAGGAGCCACAGCTAGTGAAGCCCGGTTACCCTAAAGCCTGTGCTCAGCAACGAGAAGCCACTGCAATAAGAGGCCTGAGCACCACAAGCAAGAGTAGCCCCCGCTCACCACAGCTAGAGAAAGCCTGTGTGCAGCAACGAAGATCCACTGCAGCCAAAAATAAATAAGTAATAAAATTTAAAGAAAGAACTAGTAGCCTGAAAAAGGCTTGTCTCACTTCAGAGAGATAAGCATACAGGAAGTATTTTTAAATGTAATTTACCCTAGTCATTTTGTAGCTCTCTGGTTAAATTTAGCTTTGTAAACAGGCATGCACCTATTACACGTGCATTGATTATTTAATCGTTAATGGCTGTATATAGCACTTGACTGCATACTATCTACCCATCTTCATTGAACCAAAACATAAATTTGGGGGTATATTGTCAATCTTGTAAGAAGCAGAGCAGTTTGAGGAATTTTGGCATGCTTCCATGACGTGCCTTATTCCCTAGCGTTTTTCTTTCCCCATGTTCTGTCCATTAAGGAGCACAGTGGTAGTTACGATTTAGTTCCTAGGTTGTGGTCTGACTCTATGTGAGCCCATGGCCTATAGCCTGCCAGGCTCCTCTGTCCATGGAATTCTTCAGGCAAGAATCCTAGAGCATATATTGACTTAAAAAATAGCTCACTCTCCCTTTGTTTATTTTAGGATTTTGTGATACTTTCTGATATAATAAACTTCATTTTATTATCATATTATCATCGAGAGAGCCAATACTGTGATTTCCTTGAGATTTATTTAAAGGTAATTTTCCCCCCTAACTTGCACGTTGTTCCTACCTTTTAAAATTTCTCTCTGTGTATGAATGTGTAAGAGAAATCTCTGATGGGAAAGATGTCAGTGCAAAGTCATCTAAGTAGCCTGAATGAAGAAATTGCAAGGAATTTCTTTATCCACTATAGATGAATTTGATGTCTACTATGTTCATAAACATAAAATTACCTACAGGTAAAATTATCAAAATATATGGTCCCTCTAAGGACTTAGTCCAGGGGAATGACTGATACACAAACATCAATTATAATGCAGTGTAGTAAATAATATAGAGGAATGATGTTTTCTTTTCAGTTCACAAACATTATTATTTAGTATGGCTGAGAATAAAATGCATATAATATTTTCTGGTAACTTTGGCCTAAGTTACAAGAAGTAAGATTATATCACCAATATTGTGGGTGCTAAGGACAAATGCAGAAAAAAAAAAGAATAAAGCTTCCTGTTGGTTAATTTTGAAACCTTGCACAAGTAGTTTTTCTACTGAGGCCCAGTTTCTGATTCTGTGCCAGCTTACCAGGTCCGGCTTCCTCAGACTTACACAAATTAATTCGTAGCACAAGGAATTCCCTCCTCATTTCAGGTATGTTTTACTGTTTCTGGCTCTTTTGTAATCCCTCCCCCTCGAATTCCTGAAAGATGTGACCACTAGACAGTTCTTCTTTGTGCAGTTTCTAGTTTTAAACATTTTAAATACATTTAAACACTAAGTATAATATTTTTTCTGCTTCAACATATTGCATTTTGCTTTATTTGACTATGTTCAAGTCTTTGATGTATGTCCAGTAATCTTTTTTAAATAAAGTTTTTTGGAGAAGTTTAAACTGAAGGTATTTAGAATCCTGACAAATAAGGGACTTCATCCTGTTTAGTGTTTTTCCAGCAATGAATCTGATAGCCTGTGTTGACAACAAAATTCTTCACACTTTTGAAGTTTAGCTATTTGGATACTTAACCTATTTTGTTTATTTTTTAACAATAAAGATAATTTATATGAAACATAGAAACAAGCTATTAAGTCCACTTATGGGGTGTCTTATTTCAGTTACAAAATAATACAAAAGATATTGTTCATAAGTCGTGTTGTTAATCATAGAGTCACTTAGGAAAAGTGAAATGGTTAACTTTGTGTTCTAATCGTAAATTGTGCAGTGCCTCCGAGAATCACAGCTAATAAACATATTTCAATTTCTAATAATAGAAGAACACCAACTCTGTCTTTTACTATTCAGTTTCATGAGGCACACTGCAACTATGTTAGAAATAGGCCTGGGATTTTTGGGTGACTTCATTGCAGACCTAGAATTTTTAAATTTTAAATTCTGGACTAAAAGCAATGATTACTTTCTATATAATAATTGGTTACGCATAAAGAGAGCTTAACTTTTGTAGGGTTCTATTTCCTTTACTTTTGTGTTCTTGGTGACATTTTTTTTCCTGTACTCAGGGCTTCAAACTGTTGAGAACATACTTCTGGGAAGTGTAATAAATGTATCTATTTATCAACTCAGATTTCATTTCATTTTATTTTGGCCATCTCACATGGCTTGCAGGATCTTAGTTACCTGACCAGGGATTGAACCTATGACCTCAGCAGTGCAAGTAAAGAGTATTAACCACTGGACTGTTGGGGAATTCCCCACAACTCAGATTTTATATTATTGTTTCATTTTTCTATATTATAATATGCCTTCCCAAATTATAGAAGGATATACTGATATCTGAGCACTTTATCCCTTACAGTTTTTTTTCCTATATAAAAATGGATGAAGAACCCATAATTTATAGTATTACTACTCTAAACCAGGATTTTCAGCAGAGGCATACACCAAAAAATATTAAGGATAAATTGGATCCAAATGAATTGCCATTAACCAAGAAGAAGCTGAAACACCAGAAATCTTATAAAAGACAGCACAAAAATATAGCAGAAGATGTCAATGATAAAGGTAAGTTACATTAAAACAGAGTATTCAGTAANTTTTTCATTCTTTTGGGCACTATATATTGAGTGCAACTATATTTCAGGTGCTGTCTAGGCAATGTGCATAAGGTGCTGAAATATGAAAACTTTTAAAATCTGTCCATGGAGAGAAAATATAATGAGATGTGTGTGTGTGCGGCAGGGAGGTGGCAGTGGCGGGGGGTGGGGCTCGGTCAGTTCTGACTCTTTGTAACCTCATGTACTGTAGCTTGCCAGGCTCCTCTATCCATATATCCATGGGGTTTCTCAGGCCAGGATACTGGAGCGGGTTGCCATTTCCTCCTCTAGGATATAATATGACTTGGGAGATGGTGAGATATTCTATGCAGAAATTTGAAAGCACATATAAGGGAAAGACTCATGAAGGGCTCCTATTATTTAAGGAAAGACATGCAAAAAATAGTTATCATGTGAACAGAGACCTCAAGGAAGAGAGAGCTGGAGCCATGGACATGCCAGGCACAAGGAGAACGCTGTGCCTGGCAGAGAGAATAGCCAGTGCAAAGGCCCTGGGGAAGGTACCTGTCTAAGATGTTCTAGTTTTTAAAAAAGACACTGATGTGGGAGAGGAGTAATGAGGGGAGGGGCTAAGAGTAAGAGGGAGAGTGAGGAGAGGTGGTGCCAGAAGAGGCTGAGGAATCAGGTGGGCTCCCTGCTGCTGTTGAAACATCAACCCCCCACTATGTTCTAGCACTTTATGAAATTGTTGCAGAAATGTTTAAATGGATCCCTTCTGTTGATCGAGTTCTGGCCTCTGTATATGAAAGTCACCTTGGAATAGGTGAGCACGATACCACTGCTCCTCACACTCCACAAGGCAAGAAAACAAAGACCTACAGTGAGACCCTGGTTTCCCAGGCATTCTAGCACTTTATGAAATTGTTGCAGAAATGTTTAAATGGATCCCTTCTGTTGATCGAGTTCTGGCCTCTGTATATGAGAGTCACCTTGGAATAGGTGAGCACGGTACCACTGCTCCTCACACTCCACAAGGCAAGAAAACAAAGACCTACAGTGAGACCCTGGTTTCCCAGGCTGTGTTACTTCCATGTTGTTTTCACCCTTGACTACCCTGATGAAGTTAAGGTTGATGGTGCTCAAGGTGGTTAGATCAGCTTATGTAGAAATGGCATCCAGAAATTCCAGTTTGAACATTTCCCAGGTGGCTTCCCAGGTAGCACAGTGATAAAGAATTTGCCTCCAATGCAGGTGATGCAAGAGACATGGGTTCAATACCTGGGTTGGGAAGATCCCCTAGAGTAGGAAATGGCAACCCACTTCCATTTTCTTGCCTGGGAAATCCAATGAATCAGACAAGACTGAGCACAGCAGCAGATTTCCCAGGTACCAATGGACTTGGTGCTCAGTTTTCATAGTCATTTTATTCTTATAGTAAAAGCACATAAAGATACTTTCAGTGAACATATATGTCTCTGTATTATCTACTTAGATATCTGTATCTTTTCTCAAAATTTCAAAACCTGGATTTTATATATATATGGATTCCCAGATGGCAAGTGGTAAAGAATCTACCTGCCAATGGAAGAGTTACTGGAGACATAGTTTCCATCCCTGAGTCGGGAAGATCCACTGGATGAGGCATGCCCACCCACTTTAGTATTCTTGCCTGAAAAATCCCATGGACGGAGGAGCCTCATGGGTTACAGTCCATGCGGTTGCAAGAAATTGGACATGACTGAGCATGAGCAAGCAGGAATATCTATATCATATATATATATATATATATATNAGACATAGTTTCCATCCCTGAGTTGGGAAGATCCCCTGGATGAGGCATGCCCACCCACTTTAGTATTCTTGCCTGAAAAATCCCATGGACGGAGGAGCCTCATGGGTTACAGTCCATGCGGTTGCAAGGAATTGGACATGACTGAGCATGAGCAAGCAGGAATATCTATTATATATATATATATATATATATACACACACAGAGAGAGAGAGAGAGAGAGGCGAGAGGGGCGGTGGGGAGATGGTACATAAACTCAAAAGATCCCTGAGACTTTGGTGAGGAAAAGCCTCTTTGGTTGTGGTGACATTTCATGTGTTGTTATATTTCGTCCATGGCCATGGAAAATAATGAAAAAGCAAAAATAAATTCATTCAAAAGAAAAGATCACTATATCTTTATGGTGTGAGACAATTAGAGATTTTACAGCCCATGAGATAAAATGTCAAAAGCAATAAACCAATACTTCACACAAGGATGTTTACAAAGTAAAATGAAAGTAACTGAATATTGAGCATTTTACATAACAGCTAGCAAAATTGTTTTCCCTGTGCCCATTTCTTATTTATTTGACTAACCAGATTTACACTGCATATATGGCAAGTCTCTATCTCCATTTTCATATGCATCTTTGCTTTGCTTTTCTTGTGTTTCGATCGCTTTTTTGGTTAGTTCCTTTTTTTTGTTTTACTTTATTTTACTTTACAGTACTGTATTGGATTTGGCATACATTGACACTGTCTCTTATACACATCTAGATGTGTATAAGAGACAGCTTAATGGCTGAGTAGTACTCCATTGTG
>SJYX01012197.1:15705-30241 GCA_006410675.1 Oreotragus oreotragus | reverse complement strand
CCTTCTCCAATGCATGAAAGAGAAAAGTGAAAGTGAAGTCGCTCAGTCTGTCTGACTGTTAGCGACCCCATGGACTGCAGCCCACCAGGCTACTCCGTCCATTGGATTTTCCAGGCAAGAGTACTGGGGTGGGGTGCCACATTGCTGCAAATGTCAGAATTTCCTTCTTTTGTATGGCTGAGTAATACTCCATCATTGTGTGTGTGTGTGTGTGTGTACACACTACGTCGTCTTTATCCACTTATCTTTTGGGGGGTTGCTTGCATATCTTCTGTGTTTTAAATAGTGCTGTTACAAACATTGGGGCTCATCTGTCTTTTCAAATTAACGCACTCATTTTTTTCTAGATATATACCCAGGAGTGGAATTGCAGGGTCAAATAGTAGTTCTGTTTTTAGAATTTTGAGGAACTTCCATACTGTTTTCCATAGTGAATGCCCCAATTTACATTTCTACCACTGGTGTACAAGGGTTCCTTTTTCGTCACATTTTCTCCAACACTTGTTATTTGTAGTTTTTTTTTTTTTTTTAGAGCTTCCGTTTTACTTTATTTTACTTTACAGTACTCTATTGGTTTTGGCATACATTGACATGAATCTGCCACGGGTGTACACGAACTCCCAAACATGAACCCCGCTCCCACCTCCCACCCCACATCATCCCTCCAGATCATCCCCATACACTACCCCCAAGCATCCTGCATCCTGCATTGAACATTTTTTAAAACTTCTATTTCAGTATTATCTGAAACCGTTTGAAAATATTTTGCAGGCCTGTTGTGAGAATCAAGAATTGACATGTATTTGATCTTAACTGTAAGCTACTCTTTAAGCATTGTGTTTATCCATCCAGTCATCTTGCTTTATCTAATTTTGATTCTGCTTGTGTTTTCAATCCTCTCAGGAGATGTCTTGCCTCTTCCATGGAGGCTCATTTCTAGCATGCTGGGTGTCTTGTGCCTTCTCCTAATGTCCATTGTGGTAGCTGTTGTTACTGCAAACTGTAAGTAAATACAGAAACTTCCAAATTGTCTTCCCCTTAGAAGTGCTGTTTAATTTCATAGAATATGATAAGCCAAAACAGGCTGAGAATAATTTTAGCTTACCAAAATTCTTCCTTTTTTATTTTCTTGAAAATTGCTGATTTCTTTTTATGAAATACAGTCTTTGAGTATCTCATTTTTGATATTTCAAATTAAAATAAGATCTACTCATATTTGACTGTTTTTGCAGCATCTTCCAAAAAATCATCTCTCAAAATCCAGCAGAAAGGTAAGTTTTAAAGACTGATTTCTTAAACTGATTTAAAAGTATTATTGTGCTGGTCAGAGACCCAGGTTCTATGCCTGGGTCGGGAAGATCCCCCGGAGAAGTGAATGGCTACCCCCTCCAGCATACTTGCCTTGAAGAATTCCATGGACAGAGGAGTCTGGCGGGCTAAACAGCTCATGGGCTCACAAACAGTTGGACATGACTAAGCGACTAACACTATCACTATCCACACACACGGAGACTTCTCTGGGCAAGTTGCTCTAGGATGTGTAATAGAAAATATAAGACATAATTCCAGCCATCAGATAACTTACAGTCTTGATGAAACTGAGGTTTGTGTATAATTAACTGAAATAGAGGAAGACTGCTGCTGCTGCTGCTAAGTCACTTCAGTCGTGTCCAACTCTGTGTGACCCCATAGACGGCAGCCCACCAGGCTCCCCCATCCCTGGGATTCTCCAGGCAATACTGGAGTGGGTTGCCATTTCCTTCTCCAGTGCATGAAAGAGAAAAGTGAAAGTGAAGTCACCCAGTCTGTCCGACTGTCAGCGACCCCATGGACTGCAGCCCACCAGGCTACTCCGTCCATTGGATTTTCCAGGCAAGAGTACTGGGGTGGGGTGCCATTGCCTTCCCCGAGAGGAAGACTGGGGTAAGGTTTTCTGGGGTGTTTTAAGAAATTGTTGTAAGACTTCATATGTTTGTAGGGGAGTAGAAATACCTGTAAAGAGAACAAATTTTGGAGAAGTAGAGTTTATATTACAGGGGCAAAATAGTAACAAACATTAATCTAATGGAGATGTAATGTGAAGACATTCTAGCCCTGAAATGCTGTAATATCAAAGTATGGAGATAAGAACATGAATAGATTCTAGGTTACCAGTGTCATATAATATATGAAGGGTCCAATATGTCTCAGAAGTGAGAGAAAAAGAAAATTTTTCATTCTGATTCATAATTTTATTGTGAGTGATTTTTGTGTTTATGAAGTGTTACTCTTGTGACAAAGGTGTACTTCTGTTTACAAGGTGTATTTAAGAAATAATAAAGTCAGGCTTTGTGATTTTTTTCCCCCAATGCAATCATAGAGAACCTGTGTCTTGGACCTCAGTGTCATTCTTGTCCAGAGAATTGGGTTTGGTTCAGATGCAGCTGTTACTACTTTTCCATGGAAAAGTTAACGTGGAGAGAGAGTCAAAGTGCCTGTTCATCTCTAAATTCCAGTCTCATCAAGATAAACAAGGAAGAGATGGTAAGTTGTAAAACAGAGCATCATAATGGTATGTGAAACATGTGAAGTCGATTGAGTGGATTAAGCTGAGAGTTATTTGCATTTATCTGACCTCAGTTCAGTTCAGTTCAGTCACTCAGTTGTGTCCGACTCTTTGTGACCCCATGAATTGCAGCACTCCAGGCCTCCCTGTCCATCACCAACTCTGGGAGTTCACTCAGACTCATGTCCATCGAGTCAGTGATGCCATCCAGCCATCTCATCCTCTGTCGTTCCCTTCTCCTCCTGCCCCCATTCCCTCCCAGCATCAGAGTCTTTTCCAATGAGTCAACTCTTGGCATGAGGTGGTCGAAGTACTGCAGTTTCAGCTTTAGCATCATTCCTTCCAAAGAAATTCCAGGGCTGATCTCCTTCAGAATGGACTGGTTGGATCTCCTTGCAGTCCAAGGGGCTCTCAAGAGTCTTCTCCAACACCACAGTTCAAAAGCATCAATTCTTCGGCGCTCAGCCTTCTTCACAGTCCAACTCTCACATCCATACATGACCACAGGAAAAACCATAGCCTTGACTAGACGGACCTTTGTTGGCAAAGTAATGTCTCTGCTTTTCAATATGCTGTTTAGGTTGGTCATAACTTTTCTTCCAAGGAGTAAGTGTCTTTTAATTTCATGGCTGTAATCACCATCTACAGTGATTTTGGAGCCCCCAAAATAAAGTCTGACACTGTTTCCACATCTATTTCCCATGAAGTGATGGGACCAGATGCCATGATCTTTGTTTTCTGAATGTNATTCCACTGTATAATCATAACAGATTCAAATGTATTCTTTTTAATGGCTGAGTAATACTCCATTGTGTATATGTACCACAGGTTTCTTATCCATTCGTCTGCTGATGGACATCTAGGTTGTTTCCATGTCCTGACTATTATAAACAGTGCTGCGATGAACACTGGGGTACATGTATCTCTTTCAATTCTGGTTTCCTCAGTGTGTATGCCCAGCAGTGGGATTGCTGGATCATAAGGTTGTTCAATTTCCACTTTTTTAAGGAATCGCCACACTGTTCTCCATAGTGGCTGTACTAGTTTGCATTCCCACTAACAGTGTAAGAGGGTTCCCTTTTCTCCACACCCTCTCCAGCATTTATTGCTTGTAGACTTTTAGATCACAGCCACTCTGACTGGTGTGAAATGATATCTTATTGTGGTCTTGATTTGCATTTCTCTGATAATGAGTTGAGCATCTTTTCATGTGCTTGTTAGCCATCTGTATGTCTTCTTTGCAGAAATGTCTGTTAAGTTGGGCCAAAGAACTGAATAGACATTTCTCCTTCCTCATCTTCAAAGCAAGCAGTGTAGTATCCTCAAATCTCTGACTCCAATTTTTCTTCCTCTTTCCTCCACATTCAGAAGTCCATGGTAATGACTTTATACAAACCCAGGTAATTCATGGGGTTTCCCAAGTGGCTCAGTGGTAAATAATCAACCTGCCAATGCAGGAGTTGCAGATTCAATCCCCATGTCGGGAAGATCCCCTGGTGGAGGAAATGGCAATCCACTCCAGTATCCTTGCCTGGAAAATCCCATGGACAGAGGAGCCCAGTGGGCTACCATCCACTGGGCGGCAAAGTCAGACATGATGGAGCACACACAGCTTTCTGTTGGTCAGCAGTTTGGCATGTAACTCCCTTCAGGGTCTCTGTTCAGTTAAAGGCCTATTACAGCCTCTGAAATCTGAATAAGACTACTTCTATTAACTTCTGCAACAATTTGCCTTTGTGTATGTATATTAAAAGTTCTTAGGATTAGGATGTGGACATATTTTTTGACATTTATTCTTCCTATTATAACAAGGTATTTTCTTGATGTATGTGATTTGAATCAATTCAAGAGCAAACTCTGGGAGATAGTGAAGGACGGGGAATCCTGGCATGCTGCAGCTCATGGGGTGGCAAAGAGCTGGACATGACTTAGGGCCCGAATAAACAACAACAAGAATCCTTATATGAAGAATCAGAAACAGATTTTATTACAGCCGCTGCAGGGAGTAAAACCTTTTGCTTTCAAAATTACTTACAAAAGTGGATTTTCTTTTGGTACAGAACACCTAAACTTATCTATGACTTACTCACAGTTATAGCCTTGTTAACTCAAAGTGTGACCCACAGACCAGGACCTGCAACATCACACCTCCTGGTAGCTGTTAGAAATGCCGGGCCCTTGGGCCCACTGAATACTTACTTAGCTGGAATTTATAGTTGAATTAGAATCCTCAGTGACTTGTATGCACAATATACTTGAAGCTGTGTATGTGTACTCAGTTGCTCAGTCGTGTTCGACTCTTTGAGACTTCATGGACTGTAGCCCTCCAGACTCCTCTGTCCAGATTTCCCAGGCAAGAATTCTAGAGTGTGTTACCATTTCCTTCTCCAGCGGATCTTCCTGACTTGGATTGAATCCGCATCCCCTGCATTGATAGACAGGTTCTTAACCATTGAGCCACCTGGGAAGCTAGAAACTTGGAGCAGTGCTGGTTTAAAGTGTGTTTTTCACCTTCTAGCTGTTAACAGTTTAGCAGGACAATTATCTGTGTTGAGTCCTATCCTGGGTATTGTGGGTGTTTAGCAGCATCTTTGTTGACATTGCCACATATCTCCAGGATCAAAACCCAGTTCTTTGACTGGGAACCATGAACCAGAGTTTGAGAACTGGAAACATCCTGAGAAAATGCCAGTCAAGACTCCATCCCAAACCAGGTTTGTAATTTTTAGCAGAATGTGAAATTCCTCTGAACCTCATTCCTGAAATGGAGGATGGAGTTATAGTAGTACTACCTCACAGAAGAAGCTTTTCTAAGAATTAAATCTGATAATCTCTGTAATCTGTTGAGGTAGGTTATGGTGTTTGGCAGTATCTAAATATATCTCACAACTTACAAACCTTTTAAAATCAAGGGCTAATTGGTAGCTCTTAACTTTAGATGCAATATGGAATTCTTAAAGGTTTTAGCAAAAGTGTCAGGAAGCCATGGAGTGCACTGCCCAATGTTTTACATTAAAGGAACACACTCGTCCCTCTCAGAAAGGGGAAAAAAGCTTTTCTAAGGATTTCATGAGCTACGTCCCCACCATAGGTCAATGCTTTATTGAACCAAGGGACCTAGTCAAGACAGTTACCTGAGTCTCACAGGCTAGAGAAAACTTAAGCTCAGGATTGGGATAAAGTGCTGGGAGATTTAGATAGCTGGAGGGCAAGAGAGTTAATAGAGAAATATTAATACAAATTTAGTTCTTCTGGGTTTATTATCTGGTCTCCTGAGAACAGAGACTCAATAGGGAAAAATATCCTTTCTGTCCAGACCAACCCCCTCAGTAATTTCATGTGCTTACAGGTCATTGTATTAATTACAAGAGGGGAATATACATAATGAGAACTGTGAATATCTCCTCTGCTGTATCCATGAACTTGTACAACCTGGGCATGGATGAGACAAGTTGTTGTTTTTAGAGTCCTAAGTCTGGTGAAGAACCAATGTTCTTGGGAAAACTAAAAAGTAAGGAAATAATGAAACCAAGTTAAATAGAATAATTACAAAACAAGTCTGCTACCACACATACAAACCTGCACTCTGTGACAATTCCAATCTTGTCGCTGAATTACTTTCTTCATATTAGTTATCTGAGGACATTTCACTATGCATACATGTCTTTCATTGTATTCTGTCTTCTCAGTCATGATTCTAGATCCCCCAGGCAGAGACTTCACCTGTTTGTTAACCAAGTATGTGAATATATGTGATGGCTCAGACAGTACACAATCTGCCTGCATTGCAGGAGGCCCGGGTTCAATCCCTGGGTTGGGAAGGTCCCCTGGAGGAAGAAATGGCAGCCCACTCTAGAATCTTCCTTGGAGAATTTCATGGACAGAGGAGGCTGGTCGGCTACAGTTCATAAGGTCACAAAGAGTCAGACACAACTGAACAACCAGCACTTTCACAAAAATAAATTGGGAAAACTAAAAAGTAAGGAAATAATGAAACCAAGTTAAATAGAATAATTACAAAACAAGTCTGCTGCTGCTGCTAAGTCGCTTCAGTCATGCCCAACTCTGTGCGACCCCACAGACAGCAGCCCACCAGGCTCCTCTGTCCCTGGGATTCTCCAGGCAAGAACACTAAGTGGGTTGCCATTTCCTTCTCCAATACATACATGCATGCTGTCGCTTCAGTTGTGTCTGACTCTGTGCTACCCCATAGATGGCAGCCCACAAAGCTCCTCCAGCCACAGGACTCTCTAGGCAAGAATACTGGAGTGGGTTGAAATTTCCTTCTCCACAAAATAAGTCTAGTAAATGAAATTAAATGAAGTATTGAAAACTAAATGAACAAGAAATAATTTATGATATCAATAAGAATTAATTAAACTGAAAATGACCTATAGGTAAAATAATATACTATGTAATGTTTATAGAATGTTTTGTCAAATAGCAAATGCTCATTTATTTTTGTTGAATGAATCAGGACTTATTTCTCATTTTGTTTCAACATTTAATATACATGAACATTTATTTAAATTTGTTTGGAAGGATAGAATTGTTGGTAATAGCTGGCATAGCTATCTAGAAAAAAATGAAGTTTTGCCCCTCCCCAACATCTAATATTAATAAAATATTAGAGCAATTATAACCCCTGTGTAAGAGTAACGAAAACATTTTAGATTAATATCTTGAAATCTACATATAAAAATCTATGGGCATATAAAAGCATCATAAATAAGGCAAAACACTCAGAAGTAAGACAATAGAGATGTACAACTAAATAAAAAAATTTTTAAGTTATGGCCAAAAATATGCCTTTGAAGTCACACACACACATAAAACTGGAGAAATTTTACTGTCTGAAATATCTAAGATGTAAGACCATCTGTGATGGTACCAATGTCAATTCCTGGTTTTGATATTGTGGTATTTAAGATATTGGGAGAAACAGTGAAGAGCTCATGGGACATTTCTGAATTTTTCTGTAATGTCCTATGTATCCACTATTATTTAAAGCAAAGCTAATTATAAAATGTCATTTGAAAAAATAATTTGTAAAAATTACTTGAGAGTCTGTTTAGTGTAGGAAAATGGGCATATAATATGAGTATATAATAGTAATAGGCAAATCAAATATATATACTTGGTCACCATTTTGATTATATATAATATTAAATATGTTTTGTATAATATATTTATATATATTAAATATATAAATTGGCTCTAACTCAGTATGTAGTTTAAGAAGACAGCGAAAAAGCTTTTACATACCATCATCTTGGGAAAAACTTGAGCAAAGAATTTTCGAATAGTAGCAAAGGAGTGCTCTCGGACTCTCTGGCAAAAATGACAGTATTTTAGGGGAAAATATGAAGACATCTCTAACTATTCAAAATACAGATACGCTTTAACTCAGGATTCTCCAGCTCTGGCACAATTGACACTCTGATCCAGCAGATTGTTGTGGTGGGATCTATCCCATGCATTGTAGGGTGCTTTACAATATTTCTAACCTCTTCTGAGCCCTCCATGTGTGACAACCACAGTTTCAGCTAGAGTTTGATTTTCACTATCTTAAATTTCTGTATCATTGATATGCTAGCAGTTTAATTTTAAAGGACATGAAGGACCATCAAAGGGAGAGTAGTACATGCACACGATGGCAGGTTATGCATATGTGTGTGCACGCTCTTTGTGTTTGACTCTTTGTGACCCTGTGGACTCTAACCCACCAGGCTCCTCCGTCCATGGGATTCTCCAGGCAAGAATACTGGAGTGGATTCTATGCTGTCATCCAGGAGATCTGCCCAACCCAGGGACCAAACTCACATTTCCTGTGTCTCCTGTGGCTCATGCATTACAGGAAGATTCTTTACTCACTGAACCACCTGGGAAGTCCATGATACAGTCATATAAATAATAAATCATTAGAGTAGTAATTGGAGGCAAGTCTATGAGAAATCATTAAGAAGGGAAAATGATTGCACTAAAACATGAGGAGCAGTTTTGATGTGCAAAAGATCCTATCCATGCATTTGTAGAAAAGCGTATTGGCATATATATGTAGATAGTATACAAAGAGAAGTTTTACAATAAATTAATAATTTATGTGATAAATGTCAGTGAGAATGAAATTAGTCTAAGTCAAGTGGTTTTAAAACAACTGTATGTAACAAAATTAGGTGAAAATCTAAAGAAAGTTATATAGAAATATGAAATAGTAATGATTTAACAACATCAACATGGGTCACCAATAAAAAATTAAATTGCCAAGACTTGGGAGAAAAAGAAAATAACAGAATAAATTTTAAAATGCAGTGAGAATGCATTACCTGAGCTATTTCCTCTTATATGAATGTGTGTGGATTTCTATTTGTTTTAGGAAGGCACAAGTGATCTTTAGTTAAATGGTAATGAAGCATGCCTTCCACATGAAGGCCAGGTTTGATGCAACTTTCAGAAACAGATCTAATCACACACACATGCACACACAAACAATGGAAAGCAAAACAAAAGAAAGCAAAGGAAAACAGCAATATAAAGACTTGGAGAAATTAAATAAGGCGATTTATTAGCACTAAAGATGTAGTTACTTCACTGCCATTTTTGTTAAAACAAGAATTTACAAGTAAAGAATTCTAACGTGAGGACTCAATTCTTTCAGAAAAATTTTAAAAATGGAAAAGCAATGGAGGGAGTGCATGTGCTTGATTGATATATTGGTCACATGAAAACTATATACACTCACAATTTCTCTCAAATACATCTATACATACATGCACAGGCATGCACGTGTGCTAAGTCGCTTGAGTTGTGTCCGACTCTTTGTGACCCCATGGGACAGTAGCCCGCCAGGCTCCTCTGTTCAAGCCATTTTCAGTTTAATTAATTCTTATTGACATCGTAAATTATTTCTTGTTCATTTAGTTTTCAATACTTCATTTAATTTCATTTACTAGACTTATTTTGTGGAGAAGGAAATTTCAACCCACTCCAGTATTCTTGCCTAGAGAGTCCTATGGCTGGAGGAGCTTTGTGGGCTGCCATCTATGGGGTAGCACAGAGTCAGACACAACTGAAGCGACAGCATGCATGTATGTATTGGAGAAGGAAATGGCAACCCACTTAGTGTTCTTGCCTGGAGAATCCCAGGGACAGAGGAGCCTGGTGGGCTGCTGTCTATGGGGTCACACAGAGTTGGGCATGACTGAAGCGACTTAGCAGCAGCAGCAGACTTGTTTTGTAATTATTCTATTTAACTTGGTTTCATTATTTCCTTACTTTTTAGTTTTCCCAAGAACATTGGTTCTTCACCAGACTTAGGACTCTAAAAACAACAACTTGTCTCATCCATGCCCAGGTTGTACAAGTTCATGGATACAGCAGAGGAGATATTCACAGTTCTCATTATGTATATTCCCCTCTTGTAATTAATACAATGACCTGTAAGCACATGAAATTACTGAGGGGGTTGGTCTGGACAGAAAGGATATTTTTCCCTATTGAGTCTCTGTTCTCAGGAGACCAGATAATAAACCCAGAAGAACTAAATTTGTATTAATATTTCTCTATTAACTCTCTTGCCCTCCAGCTATCTAAATCTCCCAGCACTTTATCCCAATCCTGAGCTTAAGTTTTCTCTAGCCTGTGAGACTCAGGTAACTGTCTTGACTAGGTCCCTTGGTTCAATAAAGCATTGACCTATGGTGGGGACGTAGCTCATGAAATCCTTAGAAAAGCTTTTTTCCCCTTTCTGAGAGGGACGAGTGTGTTCCTTTAATGTAAAACATTGGGCAGTGCACTCCATGGCTTCCTGACACTTTTGCTAAAACCTTTAAGAATTCCATATTGCATCTAAAGTTAAGAGCTACCAATTAGCCCTTGATTTTAAAAGGTTTGTAAGTTGTGAGATATATTTAGATACTGCCAAACACCATAACCTACCTCAACAGATTACAGAGATTATCAGATTTAATTCTTAGAAAAGCTTCTTCTGTGAGGTAGTACTACTATAACTCCATCCTCCATTTCAGGAATGAGGTTCAGAGGAATTTCACATTCTGCTAAAAATTACAAACCTGGTTTGGGATGGAGTCTTGACTGGCATTTTCTCAGGATGTTTCCAGTTCTCAAACTCTGGTTCATGGTTCCCAGTCAAAGAACTGGGTTTTGATCCTGGAGATATGTGGCAATGTCAACAAAGATGCTGCTAAACACCCACAATACCCAGGATAGGACTCAACACAGATAATTGTCCTGCTAAACTGTTAACAGCTAGAAGGTGAAAAACACACTTTAAACCAGCACTGCTCCAAGTTTCTAGCTTCCCAGGTGGCTCAATGGTTAAGAACCTGTCTATCAATGCAGGGGATGCGGATTCAATCCAAGTCAGGAAGATCCGCTGGAGAAGGAAATGGTAACACACTCTAGAATTCTTGCCTGGGAAATCTGGACAGAGGAGTCTGGAGGGCTACAGTCCATGAAGTCTCAAAGAGTCGAACACGACTGAGCAACTGAGTACACATACACAGCTTCAAGTATATTGTGCATACAAGTCACTGAGGATTCTAATTCAACTATAAATTCCAGCTAAGTAAGTATTCAGTGGGCCCAAGGGCCCGGCATTTCTAACAGCTACCAGGAGGTGTGATGTTGCAGGTCCTGGTCTGTGGGTCACACTTTGAGTTAACAAGGCTATAACTGTGAGTAAGTCATAGATAAGTTTAGGTGTTCTGTACCAAAAGAAAATCCACTTTTGTAAGTAATTTTGAAAGCAAAAGGTTTTACTCCCTGCAGCGGCTGTAATAAAATCTGTTTCTGATTCTTCATATAAGGATTCTTGTTGTTGTTTATTCGGGCCCTAAGTCATGTCCAGCTCTTTGCCACCCCATGAGCTGCAGCATGCCAGGATTCCCCGTCCTTCACTATCTCCCAGAGTTTGCTCTTGAATTGATTCAAATCACATACATCAAGAAAATACCTTGTTATAATAGGAAGAATAAATGTCAAAAAATATGTCCACATCCTAATCCTAAGAACTTTTAATATACATACACAAAGGCAAATTGTTGCAGAAGTTAATAGAAGTAGTCTTATTCAGATTTCAGAGGCTGTAATAGGCCTTTAACTGAACAGAGACCCTGAAGGGAGTTACATGCCAAACTGCTGACCAACAGAAAGCTGTGTGTGCTCCATCATGTCTGACTTTGCCGCCCAGTGGATGGTAGCCCACTGGGCTCCTCTGTCCATGGGATTTTCCAGGCAAGGATACTGGAGTGGATTGCCATTTCCTCCACCAGGGGATCTTCCCGACATGGGGATTGAATCTGCAACTCCTGCATTGGCAGGTTGATTATTTACCACTGAGCCACTTGGGAAACCCCATGAATTACCTGGGTTTGTATAAAGTCATTACCATGGACTTCTGAATGTGGAGGAAAGAGGAAGAAAAATTGGAGTCAGAGATTTGAGGATACTACACTGCTTGCTTTGAAGATGAGGAAGGAGAAATGTCTATTCAGTTCTTTGGCCCAACTTAACAGACATTTCTGCAAAGAAGACATACAGATGGCTAACAAGCACATGAAAAGATGCTCAACTCATTATCAGAGAAATGCAAATCAAGACCACAATAAGATATCATTTCACACCAGTCAGAGTGGCTGTGATCTAAAAGTCTACAAGCAATAAATGCTGGAGAGGGTGTGGAGAAAAGGGAACCCTCTTACACTGTTAGTGGGAATGCAAACTAGTACAGCCACTATGGAGAACAGTGTGGCGATTCCTTAAAAAAGTGGAAATTGAACAACCTTATGATCCAGCAATCCCACTGCTGGGCATACACACTGAGGAAACCAGAATTGAAAGAGATACATGTACCCCAGTGTTCATCGCAGCACTGTTTATAATAGTCAGGACATGGAAACAACCTAGATGTCCATCAGCAGACGAATGGATAAGAAACCTGTGGTACATATACACAATGGAGTATTACTCAGCCATTAAAAAGAATACATTTGAATCTGTTATGATTATACAGTGGAATGAGAAGTAGATTTAAGGGCCTAGATCTGATAGATAGAGTGCCTGATGAACTATGGAATGAGGTTAGTGACATCATATGGGAGACAGGGATCAAGACCATCTCCATGGAAAAGAAATGTAAAAAAGCAAAATGGTTGTCTGGGGAGGCCTTACAAATAGCTATGAAAAGAAGAGAGGCGAAAAGCAAAGGAGAAAAGGAAAGATATAAGCATCTGAATGCAGAGTTCCAAAGAACAGCAAGGAGAGATAAGAAAGCCTTCTTCAGCAATCAATGCAAAGAAATAGAGGAAAAGAACAGAATGAGAAAAACTAGAGATCTCTTCAAGAAAATTGGAGATACCAAGGTAACATTTCATGCAAAGATGGGCTCGATAAATGACAGAAATGATATGGACTTAACAGAAGCAGAAGATATTAAGAAGAGGTGGCAAGAATACACGGAAGAACTGTACAAGAAAGATCTTCACGACCCAGATAATTATGATGATGTGATCACTAATCTAGAGCCAGACATCTTGGAATGTGAAATCAAGTGGGCCTTAGAAAGCATCACTACGAACAAAGCTAGTGGAGGTGATGGAATTCCAATTGAGCTGTTTCAAATCCTGAAAGATGATGCTGTGAAAGTGCTGCACTCAATATGCCAGCAAATTTGGAAAACTCAGCAGTGGCCACAGGACTGGAAAAGGTCAGTTTTCATTCCAATTCAAAGAAAAGCAATGCCAAAGAATGCTCAAACTACCACACNGATGCTGGGAGGGATTGGGGGCAGGAGGAGAAGGGGACGACCGAGGATGACATGGCTGGATGGCATCACGGACTCGATAGACGTGAATCTGGGTGAACTGCGAGAGATGGTAATGAACAGGGAGGCCTGGCATGCTTCGATTCATAGGGTCGCAAAGAGTCGGACACTACTGAGCGACTGAACTGAACTGAATCCATTCTAATGAGGTGGAGGAAACTGGAGCCGATTATACAGAGTAAGCCAGAAAGAAAAACACCAATACAGTAAACTAACATATATATATATGGAATTTAGAAAAATGCTAATAACCCTGTATATGAGAAAGCAAAAGAGACACAGATGTATAGAACAGACTTTTGGACTCTGTGGGAGAGAGAGAGAGTGAGATGATTTGGGAGAATGGCATTGAAACATGTATACTATCATGTAAGAAATGTATCGCCAGTCTAGATTCGATAGAGGATACAGGATGCTTGGGGCTGGTACACTGCGATGACCCAGAAAGATGATATGGGGAGAGAGCTGGAGGGGGGGTGGTTTCAGGATTGGGAACTCATGTACACACGTGGCAGATTCACGACAATGTATGGCAAACCAATACAGTATTGTAAAGTAAAATAACTAAATAAAAAGATGAGGAAGGACCATGAGACAAGGGCTGAAGGTGCCCCTAGAAAGTAATCTAGGAAGGCAAGACCTTCTTCCCTGGAGTGTCCACATGGATCCCAGATTTCCCAGACATCTTGTATTCGGCTCAGTAAGTGAGTGCTGACTTCTGACTTCTAGAACTTCACCTGTAAATGCAGGTACAGGTATAATTAGAGACATAGCTCCACAGCAAGTGGAGGAGCACATAGAGAAATGCTTTTATAGTTAAGACAAAAGCAAGGCAGCGATGCACAGCTGGAGAGAAAGGGCGTGGGCGTCCCCCCAGTGAGGAGGAGCACAATAAAGTGGCGGTCAAGTGATTTATATGAGTCAGTCCTTTCTGGTCATCCTTTACCTTCAGCCAATTATTTGGCTTCTTTTTCCATTACCTGACCTACCGTGGGACTCTCTCTTGGGTGCACCCTCATCCTTCAGCCAAGATGGATCTCAAAGTGAAGGCTTCTGGGAGAAGTAAGACTCTTAATGGCCTGGCGTTATCCCCTGAGTTTTGACCCCCAAATAAACTTTCTGAGCATGTGCAGGGTTTCCCTTCTCCT
>SJYX01012197.1:0-10483 GCA_006410675.1 Oreotragus oreotragus | reverse complement strand
TATCTTTTGCCATGAAGAAGTTAATTTCAGTATTTTGTTCACGGATTTGAATCTTTTTAAGGATTTCCCTGTGCCATCTCTAATTAGCAAGTTTTTCCTCAAGGTGTCATGTATTCAAGTTTTTAATGAGAAACTCTTTCCCATATTTGAGGAATTTGTCTTGAATTGAGACAAATACCAGGCACTGTACATGCAATAAATGCACCGTTCTGAAAAACAAAAATTCCAAAATCCAGTTATGGAGAAGAGAAGCAAATAAAAAAACAATATGAAGTGTGTCCAACGGTTATTGATGCTACAACGATAAAGCAGATGTAATAGAGAGAGTTAAGGAAAGGTGCTATTTTTAAATACATGTTCAGGAAGAAACTCCAAACAAGGTGCTATTTGAACAGATTTCAAGGAGGAGAGAGCCAGTGACGTGAGCATAACTGGGAAAGTGTGTGCCTGGCCAGGGAAGAGCTAGTGCAAGGGCCTGGAAAGTGCTCATGTAAGATGGTCCAGTCCAGAAAAGGAAGCCTCTCTAATGAGGGACATGAGCAGGAGGGTGAGAGAGGAGAGATGGCGTCAGAAGATGCAGAAAAATGAGATGGCCTTCCTGCTACTGCTGAAACTTCAAGACACAGAGTCCCCGTATCAACGTTGTGTCCTTTCAGCACTTACGAAATTCAATTTTAAAAGACTATATGAAACAAACCTGCCAGACATCCAAAACCAAACTCTGTATATTTATACATATATGTGTGTGTGTATATACACATATATATTTTAGTTATAATTTAATATCAGTGTGGGTCATGTTGCAGTGAAGTGGGAAAANTTCAATTTTAAAAGACTATATGAAACAAACCTGCCAGACATCCAAAACCAAACTCTGTATATTTATACATATATGTGTGTGTGTATATACACATATATATTTTAGTTATAATTTAATATCAGTGTGGGTCATGTTGCAGTGAAGTGGGAAAAAAGAGGAGTGAGTTTTTCCTGTCCCTTTCCTGAGAATGAAGAAGACACAGATAACACTGAGCAGGCCTGAACATTCCTAGTTTTTACTTCAACTGTTCCTAATCTGTAGTCTTTAACTGAGTTTGCTTTTCTTCCCCCAAAGTCTGCAGGAGCTTCATTTTGCACCTATTATCCTTTCTTGCTGTTGTTATTGTTCACTCGCTAAGTCATGTCATACTCATGCCACCACATGGAGAGCAGCACCGCAGGCTTCCCTGTCTAACCCTAACTCTAACCCTGATTATCCTTTGACTCTATGCTAAATACATCCTTTACTTGGTGCTTACCTTTACAGCACTCTCCCCCTTTTAGCTCTTTTTACATATCAGAAAGAAGGTCACAGAGTCCCCTGACTGCCAGACTCGATTACTAGATTACTGATGCCAGCCTTTGACTGTTTTTGTAACAATACAAGAGGAAGAAGACAAGGTCCTTGCACATTTGTTCCTCATCACCAACCCCTGACTGTGAGCCTTCATCTTACATAAGCCTCTATGATCTCAGTGAGGGAGCAGTGAGCGGTGGCATGAAGCAAGATCTAAATTCCCTGCCCAGGAATTGAACGTGGGTAGCCTGGATGAGAACCAGGAATCCTAGCTACTGTCCACTAAAAAATATAATCACAGCCTGAAAGTACAGAGTTATTTCATTTGGTGGGAATGTTAAGGACTCAGAGCCAGGAAGACAGAATCTCAGTAGCTCTGAGAAAACTGCTCCAAGGAGGCAGGAGGGGATGTCAGGCTAAATACAAGTTTGCATCAAAGGGAGCAGGCAGTCTGAACATCAGAGATCAGGTACCAAGTCAAGGAATTTGCCATTCTATGTATGGGAAGTTGCAAGCCTCTGGGCTCACTGAATTCATTCCTTTCATATGCATCTCAGCTATCTGGGGCCAGCCCTGTTTCCTTGTTCCCCTTCCTTCTTGCATTCCCCCAGCTTCTCAGCAATCAACTTGCAGGTGGCAGCATCTGCTGGATCATAGCTTGGGGAGCTAACATTCACATTTGGAGGCCAGAAATCGCTGATGGCTGTGACACATCTTGTTTATTGATATGGCAGGAGACATTTTCATTTCTCACCAACAAACCAGCAAGGGCTATAGGCTAGAAGCTGATTTCCTCTGGATTTTTGCTCCCACTGAAAAGTGCATTTATCACAGAGGCAGAAACCATAAATGCAGGTACAAAGTTTATTATTAGAGACACAGAACAAGTGGGAAAGCACATACAGTAATGGTCTGTTTAGTTGAGGTAGAAGCAAGGCAGAGATGCAGACCCAGAGAGAAAGGGTGTTGGCATTCCCCCCTGGTGAGAGGGTTAGTCACTTATATAGGCCAGTTCTTCTGGGTCTTCACTTTCCTTTAGACCAATTGCCTGCTTTCTTTTTCCACACCTGACCTACCCTGGGTCCCTCCCCTGGGGTGCAGGCTCACACACCCCGAAGCCAAGATAGATTTTGAAGTTAAGGCTTCTGGGAGGAGCAAGATTTATTATGGTCTGGCATTATCCCTTGAGTTTTGACCCACAAGGAGCCCTTCTGAGCATGTGTAGTGTCTCCCTTGTCCCCAAAAGAGGGAGGAACAGAAATCCCTTAATCATTTACTCAGAGTTCTGCCTCCCTTTGCCCTTGCCGTGATTATTTCCCTGAGATGTTTACAAGAGATAAAGACTGTTCATTTATGCTGTTTCTGTTGTTACTTCCATTTTGGAGGGCAAACAGGAGGCTGATTGTAAATTCCTCAATTGGAGGTCACCTATCTCTTGTCTCAGGACATGTAAACAGGAGGCTGGTTGTAAACATCTAACATGGGGCCCTTCTATTTCCTATATCACCTAGACTCCTCATGGAGAGAGGCACAGCTCTTGAGGCATTAGCCTACTGTGTTCCCCCCTCTGCCAGCTGAGAATTAAAACCACCTTTCTATTTCCTTCAAATTCTGTCTCCGTATATTTTATTCAGCTTTGGTGGGCAAGAAAGCCAAGATTTTGGCCTGCAAAAGCGACTAATTCACTTGTAGATTACCAAAATCTTGGGAATAAAATTAAATGAGAGAAAATGTTTTAAAATATTGAGAGGAAGTAGTATCTAAAGAAATGATCATTCCCTCTTACACAAAGACCTGTGTGTGTGTGTATGTATCCTACATATTGCTTAGTCTCTCAGTCGCTTAGTCTCTCTCAAAGCCAACTCCTTGAGACCCCACAGACTGTAACCCACCATGTTCCTCTGTTCATGGAATTCTCCAGGCAAGAATACTGGAGAGGGTTGCCATTCCCCTCTCCAGAGGATCTTCTCCACCCAAGAAACAAACCCAGGTCTCCTGCATTGCAGGCAGATTTTTTACTGGCTGAGCAACTCCATTACACAGAGACAAAAGGATTCAAATACACATATGGAAGACAAAGGTGATTTTCGTCTAATGTAAAGATTATGGCCTTAACAAATAGTTATTTTGGTGCAACTTTTAGAAATAGATCTAATCACCACAGAAGGAAAGGAACAGTGAGGAACAGTAGATATGAAAAGTAGTTGGATATATGCAAAGAGTGATTTAATAACACCAAATATGCAAAAGAGGGGTTTCCTAGATGTCTCAGTGGTAAAGAATTTGCTTGCCAATGCAGGAGACTCAAGAGACATGGGTTCAATTTTGCACATACTTATATATACATATTGATGCTTTTGAACTGTGGTGTTGGAGAAGAATCTTGAGAGTCTCTTGACACGCAAAGAGAACAAACCAGTCCTTCCTAAAGGAGATAAGTCTTGAATATTCATTAGAAGGACTGATGCCAAAGCTGAAGCTCCAATACTTTGGCCACCTGATGCGAAGAACTCACCCATTGGAAAAGACCCTGATGTAGGGAAAGATTGAAGGCAGGCGGAGAAGGGGACGACAGAGGATGAGATGGTTGAATGGCATCACCAACTCAGTGGACATGAGTTTGAGTAAGCTCTGGGAGTTGGTGATGGACAGGGAAGCCTNAATACTTTGGCCACCTGATGCGAAGAACTCACCCATTGGAAAAGACCCTGATGTAGGGAAAGATTGAAGGCAGGTGGAGAAGGGGACGACAGAGGATGAGATGGTTGAATGGCATCACCAACTCAGTGGACATGAGTTTGAGTAAGCTCTGGGAGTTGGTGATGGACAGGGAAGCCTGGAGGGCTGCAGTCTACAGGGTCACAAAGAGTCGGACAGGACTGAGCAACTAAACTGAATTTATATATATATATATATATACACACACACATACAATAAGTAAATGGTAAAGGAAAAAATCGGTTGAAAATTCCAATTCTTTGAGGATACAAACAAAAAAAGAAATAGGAAAAAAATTGAATTTGCTATAAAAGCAAAGGACTTAAGCAGGTAGAAAAACAGTCAAATAGAGACTGTAACTAGCAAAGTATTCTACAAATATACTCAGTCTTACAGGTAGAGAAATGATTGCAAACTAATCCATTAGCATTCCCATTTTCAAACAGTATTTTTTTATTTGAACATTAACTAGAGATATTGTGAAATGCTTGTGTCACAAAAGCTATTTTAAGGTAATGTTTGCCTGCATTCCTTGGATAGGATCTTTTAAAAACAAACCACTATACTTACATCACTGTACGTGCCTCCGCAACACCCTGATCCTCTCTTTCAATTAAATGCAAGCATCCTTGGAGTTAAGTTCTACTTTTACTGGAATAGTTTACACCTCCCATTTTCTCTTCTAATTGAATTTCCATGTTCACTATTGGGGCTTACCAGGTGTCTCAGATAATAAAAAATTTGCCTGCCAATTCAGGAGACACAAGAGACAAGAGTTCCATCCCTGGGTCAGAAAGATCCCCTGAAGAAAATAGCAACCCACTTCAGTATTCTTGCCTGGAGAATTCCATGGACTGAGGAGTCTGGCGGGCTATAGCCCAAAGAGTTGCAATGACCCTTGCATTGTAGAGTTTAATGTTCCCTTTTGCTTCTGGCTCCATAAATTAATATATTAAGTTGTTAAGCACAAAAACAACCCCAGTGATCTTAGCTCTGGATTAGTGTGTAGTGCGTCTCAGATAAACTCAGGTAAAGGTTCTTGCCTTGGATTCCCTTTCATCTTCTCTTGCAGTATTTACTGGACTATTGAAATCACCTGGGTGGAGTCTCTGAGATGAAGGTCTCAATGTAAATGTCAAAATCCTCTTAGGGTTGATGATGGAGAAAGAAGGTGTGTTTCTAGATGTTACAGTGGGACGGAGTCAAGCATTGGTTTGCCAGAAGAAGTTACAACTCCAAAAGCAACAACCATATCCTGGCTAGTCCAAGGTTGCCCAGGCTGAAGGATGCAGCAGAGGATATATTTACTGCTCCCTGTATCTGCTTATTAGCACATTCCCCTTGTTATCACCACCTCTAAATAATTCATTACCCATAAGAGTAGACAGGAAGATTTTCCTGTTTATTCTCTTTGTCTATGAGACAATATAACAAGCCAGACAAATCAGTGTTTATTACTCCTTCACGATCTCATCTGTGCTCCAGAGGAATAAACCTTATGATCCCAGCACCAAATCCCTGAGTTCACATTTTCTCCAGAGTCTAGGCTTGAGGCTTCTTTCTTGATTAGTCCATAATCAATTGCATGCGTGCTTGCTCAGTCATGTCTGACTATTTCCACCCCATAGGCTATAGGCTCCTCTGTCCATGGGATTCTTCAGGCAAGAGTACTAGAATGGGTAGCCTTTCCCTTCTCCAGGGGATCTTTCCAACCCAGGGATCGAACTCAGGTCTCCCATATTGCACGTGGATTCTTTACCAGCTGAGCCACAAGGGAAGCCCAAGAATACTGAAGTGGGTAGCATATCCCTTCTCCAGGGGATCTTCCCAGCCAAAGAATATTGGAGTGGGTAGCCTATCCCTTCTCCAGGGGATCTACCCGACTCAGGAATCAAACTGGGGTCTCCTTCATTGCAGGCAGATTCTTTACCAACTGAGCTATCAGGGAAGCTCGCACATTTGTTAGTAATGCTGTTTATTATCCTATGACACATTCAGAAATAATGATATTTAGGCTTGGGGAGATTTAGATTACATTTTTCATAATTACATTCAAAACAAAGAAAGACTGTTTTGCACTTCCTTGACATGTACGAATAGAATCAGGCAGAATGTACTTGGTTTGTATATGGTTATTTCATTTGTACAAACTGTACACTTTATTTTTCCAACTCTATTGACAGGTAGTTCACCTATCATATTGTGCAAGTTTAAGGTATACAGTATAATGATCTGTTATATTGATATATTCCCAAACAATTACTCAATAAAGTTAATTAATACCTTCATTGTCTCAGGAAATTATTTTTTCTTGGGTGAGAACAGTTAAAATTTACTCTCTTAGCACATTTCAAGGATATACTTGGATGGCAGCTAACTACTGCCACCAGGCTGACTCTTAGATCTTCAAAATTTATTCATCTTATAACTGGAACTTTGGACTCTTTGACCAACATCTTCCAAAATTCCCCACTCCCCAGGTTCTGGAAACCAGCATTGTATTCTTTATTTCTATAATGGTGGACTTGTTAAATTCCACATATATATAAGACAACACAGTATTTATTTTTCACTAAATTATTTCACACAGCATGATGTCCTCAAAGTTCAACCATATTATCACTAGTGGCAGGATTTCATTCTTTATTATGGCAAAGATATTATAATATACATATAGAAAACATTTTTTTAAAAATCCACTCACAGACCAATGGACACCTTGGTTGTATTCTTGTCTTGCGTATAGTGTTGCAATGAATATGGTTGTACATATCTCTTCAAGAGAATGAATTTAATTCTTTGGATATATGCCCAGGCGTGGAAGTGCTAGATAATATCCCAGTTTTAGGGCTTTCCTGGTGACTCATATGGAAAAGAACCTGCCTGCAGTGCAGGAGAGGTAGGTTCAATCCCTGGGTTGGGAAGATCCCCTGGAGAAGTGAATGACAACCTACTCCAGTATTCTTACCTGGAGAATTCCATTGACAGACGAGCCTGGCAGACTATAGTCTTTGGTGTCACAAAGAGTCAGACAGGACTAGATAACTAACACTTTCAATTTTTTCCATTTTTAAGTGACTTTTCTACTTTTTTTTGCATAGTGGCTGTACCATAAATTACATTAACAATAATAGTGTGCAAGAGTTCACTTTTCTGCACATCTACACCAACACTAACATTCTCATTTTTTTCAGTTCAGTTCAGTCTCTCAGTCATATCCGACTCTTTGCGACCCCATGGACTGCAGCACGCCAGGCATCCCTGTGCATTATGAACTCCCAGGGCTTGCTCAGACGCATGCCCATCGAGACGGTGATACCATCCAACTATCTTTTTTTATTATTCTTTTTTTATATAAATTTATTTATTTTAATTGGAGGTTAATTACTTTACAATATTGTATTGGATGAATCCGCCACAGGTATACACGTGTTCCCATCCTGAAGCCCTCTCGCTCCTCCCTCCTCATAGTATTTCAATATTTCAGTTTATTGTGGTGATATTAGCTTATAGTATTATAACTGTCTAACGTTGCAACATTAGATTTTGAATTCTCTGTACACAGTGGTATGCTCAGCACCAACAATTTTTTTGTTTTCATCTGTTAATGTTATTCACCTTCTTTATTCATTTTGTCCTCTATCTATCATACTTTCCCTCAAGTAACCACTACTCTGTTCCTTTTATTGATATGTAAATTTTTGTTTTGTTTGTGATGTTTTTATATTCCACATGTATGTGAAATTATATAGTATTTGTCTTTTGCTGTCATTTCTTTCACTTAGCATAATACTCTCAAGATCTTTCCATATTGTTGCAAGTGCTAAAATTTCACTCTTTTTTACCTAAGTAGTATTGCACTGCATGTCTGAATTTATATATGCACACATACGTATCCTTTATCCTTTATCCATTATATATATCCTTTACCCGCATCACCTTTATCCATTCTTCTGTTGATGAGTACTTAGGCTATGTCTTTATCTTGACTATCATAAATATGCAGCCATGATCACAGTGATGCATATTAATTAGTTTTTTCATTTACTTGGAGAAGGGCCTTCCCTGGTGGCTCAGTGGTAAATAGTCTGCCTGCCAATGCAGCAGACACAGGAGATGGGGGTTCGATCCCTGGATCAGAAATCTCCCCTAGAGAAGGAAATGACAGCCCACTCAATTATTCTTGCCTGGAAAATCCCAGGGACAGGGGAGCCTGGTGGGCTACATTCTGTGAGATTGCAAAGAGTTGGACACAACTGAGCGCACCTGCACCTTTTACTTGGATAAATGCTCAGGGATGAAATTCCTCGATCATATATTAGCTCTAAAATTTTTGAGGAACCTCCATACTGTTCTCCATAGTGGTTACACCAATTTACATTCCCACCAACAGTGTAAGAGGGTTCTGTTTTCTCCATGTTTTCACCAGCATTGTTGGTTCTTTTGTATTGATAACAGACAGTCTGACAGATGTAAGGTAGAATCTCATTGTGGTTTTTACTTTTTAGTTTCTCTGTTCATTTTTTGATTGTTGTTATTCTATTTACACAGGACTTCTTTCCCATCAATCCCAATGATTTTTTTTAGATTTTATTTTTAATTGTAAGATAATTACTTTACAATATTTTGATGGCTTTTGTCATACAACAACATGAAATGACCATGGGTATACATATTTCCCCTCCCTCTTATACCTTCCATCACACCTTCCTCCCCCTCCTACTATTCTAGGTTGTCACAGAGCACCAGCTTTGAGTTCCCTGAGTCATCCAGCAAACTCCCACTGGCTACCTATTTTACATATGGTAATGTATGTATTTCAATGCTCTTCTCTTCTGATTTGCATTTCCCTAAAAATTAATAATGTTGATCTGCCAAGAGTCTTCTTTTGAAAAAATATTGTTCAGTTGTTCTGCTCATGTTTCATTGCTTTTTTTGTTTGTTTGTTTATATGATATTGAGTTGTATGAACTGATTATGTATTTTGGATACTAACTCCTTGTCAGTTGTTTTGTGTAACTACATACTCCTATTCTGTAGCTTATCTTTTTGCTTGGTAGATGGTTTCATTTTCTATGTAACTGTTTTTGAATTTAAGTAGATCCCATTTGTTTATTTTTTACATCTATTTCTTTAAGTTTCTCTCATAGCTCAGTTGGTAAAGAATCCACAGGAGTCTCCAGTTCTATTCCTGGGTTGGGAAGATCCACTGGAGAAGGGATAGGCTACCCAGTCCAGTATTCTTGGGCTTCCCTTGTGGCTCAGCTGGTAAATAATCCACCTGCAATGTGGGAGACCTGGGTTCGATCCCTGGGTTGGGAAGATCCCCCTGGGAAAGGGGAAGGCTATCCTCTCCAGTATCCTGGCCTGGAGAATTCCATGGACTATATAGTCCATGAAGTCGCAAAGAGTCAGATACGACTGAACAACTTTCATCATCATCATGTTTTGCTTTACAGCAGAGTTCTAAAAAATATTGCCAAGTTTATGTCAAAGAGTATTCTGCCTACATTTTCTTCTAAGATTTTTATGGTTTCAGGACTTACAATGGGGTTTAAAAACCTCATTTTTATACGTAATGTGAGGAACCTATAAGGTGCTAAGATCTAAACATAACTTTTATAATTAAGAAGCATTTTCAGATGAGGGATGGATAGCTATTAGCTAGTAATAGGAGGTTGAAATCACTAGTTGTTTTGGTAGAATTGTCATGAATCCAAGCCATGTACAACCCAAGAATTTAGATTAAAAACCAAACAAAGTTAACATTTCTTGAAGATGGGAATTATTTTTTACTAGAGATATCATGGACTATGGTCCACCAAAGGCAATGTTTTGATTAGGGACCTAATCAAAAGGGTATCCTCAATCTTAGACCCTGGAGAAAACTTGAATTCAGAGTTGGGATGAGGTGCTGAGATCTTAAGGCTTATAACTTTGAAAGGCAGTAGAGATCATAGAAAATGATTAATAAACACTGAATCTATCCAGCTCACAACATTGTGTCCTAGATACGGAGAATGAGCAGAATATTTTTTCTGCCCAGACCAGTGACTCTCAGGGAAATCAATTATTAAAGGTGGTGATAACAAGAGGGACATAAATGTTTCTTCTGCTGTGCCCCTCAACATGTACAACCTTGGGCTGAACAGTATGTGATTTTTCATAACTCAGTGCAGCACAAATTTTTGACAACACTCTGCTGTCATGTCTGTGAGTAGAGCCTGTACCTCTATCATCTACCATCCAAGGCAAATTTGGACATCATTGTGGAGGCCTCTCCCTCAGAGACTTCACCTAGATGAGTCCAGTTCAATTCAGTTCAGTCACTCAGTCATGTCCTACTCTTTGCGACCCCGTGAATCACAGCACACTAGGCCTCCCTGTCCATCACCAACTCCCGGAGTTCACTCAGACTCACATCCATTG
>SJYX01012196.1:693501-727757 GCA_006410675.1 Oreotragus oreotragus | reverse complement strand
TCTCCCCTCCTGCCCCCCTCTCTCCTCCTGCTCCTACCTCTCTCTCCTCTCTCCCCTCCTGCTCCTGCCTCTCTCTCCTCCTCCATCTCTCCTCTCTTTCTCCCCTCCTGCTCTTCCCTGTCTCCTTCTCTCTCTCTCCTCCTGCTCCTGTCTCTCTCTCCTCCTCCGTCTCTCCTCCTCTTTCTCCCCTCCTGCTCCCCCTCTCTCCTCCTGCTCCTACCTCTCTGTCTCCTCTGTCTCTCTCCTCCTGCTCCTGCCTGTCTCCCCTCCTCTGAGTTCCGCTCCTGCCTCTCTCTCCTGCTCTGTTTCTCCTCCCTCTCTCTCTCCTCCTGCTCCTCCCTCTCTCTCCCCTTCTCCTCTGAGCTCCCCTCCTGCTCCTACCTCTTTCTCTCCTCCTCTGAGTCTCCTTCTGTTTCCAGTCTTTTCCTCTTCTCACCCTCGCTTTCTTTTATTCATCTTTTCTTCCTTCTACTTCTCATTATCTTCTTAATTCTTATCAGAAATAAGTATACTGCATGGTGTTTCAACAACACTAAATTATGATCCCGAATGTCATCAGCAATGACACAATCTAGAAAAAACAAAAACAAAAATACCCAGACCATCAGTCTTATCTGGAGATTCCACCTCTGAGATAGGAAGCTTAAACTCCCTGTTGGTATCAACTTATTTCCCTAGTGGTCCACCTGTATACTGGCTTTTAAATAGGTTCACATTATTGTAAGGGTTTTTTTTTTTTTTTTTCCTATTGTGTCGATGAGTTTTACAGAGTCTATGCTTTCATTCTGCCTGCAAATTCACCAGATAAACTTAATAAGGCCTTTAATAAGGTGGAGACAAACTACCAGGCGCCTGGTTCTATTTTCAAAAGCTCTCTTCAGTTGTCTTTCAGTTCAGTTCAGTTCAGTTGCTCAGTCGTGTCTGACTCTTTGCGACCCCATGAATCGCAGCACGCCAGGCCTCCCTGTCCATCACCATCTCCCGGAGTTCACTCAGACTCACGTCCATCGAGTCAGTGATGCCATCCAGCCATCTCATCCTCGGTTGTCCCCTTCTCCTCCCGCCCCCAATCCCTCCCAGCATCAGAGTCTTTTCCAATGAGTCAATTCTTCGCATGAGGTAGCCAAAGTACTGGAGTTTCAGCTTTAGCATCATTCCTTCCAAAGAAATCCCAGGGTTCATCTCCTTCAGAATGGACTGGTTGGATCTCCTTGCAGTCCAAGGGACTCTCAAGAGTCTTCTCCAACACCACAGTTCAAAAGCATCGATTCTTTGGTGCTCAGCTTTCTTTACAGTCCAACTTTCACATCCATACATGACCACAGGAAAAACCATAGCCTTGACTAGGCGGACCTTGTCTTTAGATAATGAAAATAAACACTAGAAAGAACTGAATAGACCATAAAGTTTTATGGATAGCCAAGGATAAAACACATTTTTTTTCCAGTAAAGCTTCAAGACAGAAATGTTTAACCAAAAAAAAGGAACTGAAGTGTGAACTAAAGACTCAAAACAGCAATATAGTTCTAAGTACATCCACGGAAGCTGACACATGTTCTAACTCCACTCAAGGGCTCAGAGAACAGAACCAATGGGTGGGGGTGGAAAGGTGGGGGAGCACTACAAGCTGTGTGACTCAACAATAAACTCAAAATGGATAAAAGACCTACATGTAAGGCCAGAAACTATAAAACTCTTTGCGGGGGACACAGGCAGAACTCTGACATAAATGGCAGCAAGGTTCTCTTCGACCCACCTCCTAGAATAAAGGAAATAAAAACAAAAACAAACATATGGGACCTAATTAAACTTAAAAGCCTTTGCATAGCAAAGGAAGCTATAAACAAGGTGAAAAGACAACCCTCAGAACGGGAGAAAATGACTGCAAATGAAGCAAATGACAAATGATTAATCTCCAAAATATACAAGCAGCTCATGCAATTCAACATCAGAAAAACAAGCAACCCAATCAAAAAGTGCGCAGAAGACTTAAACAGACAATTCTCCAAGGAAGACATAGTGGTAGTTTAGTTGCTAAGTCGTGTCCGACTCTGTGTGACCCGGTGGACCGCAGCCTGCAGGGCTCCTCTGTCCATGGGATTCTCCAGGCAAGAGTACTGGAGTGGGTTGCCATTTCTTTCTCCAAGAGATCTTCCTGACCCAGGGATTGAACCCGGGTCTCCTGCATTGCAGGCAGATTCTATACTGACTGAGCTATGAGGCAAGCCCAAAAAGAAGACACACAGATGGCCAATAAACACAGGAGAAACTCTCAACATCACTCGTTCTTAGACAAATGCAACTCAAAACCACAGTGAGGTAACCCCTTATGCCAGTCAGAATGGCGTAGTTTGGGAGTTCGTGTAAAAAAATAAATAAATACAAAAAAAAAAATTCTACAAACAATAAATGCATGCTGGAGAGGATGTGGAGAAGAGGGAATGTAAATTGATACAGCCATTATGGAGATTCCTTAAAAAACTAGGAATAAAACTACCATATGACTCAGCAATTCCACTACTGGGCACATACCCTGAGAAACCCATACTTCAAAAGGTTATCTGTACCCTCGTGTTCACAGCAGCACTATTTACAATAGCCAGGACACAGAAGCAACCTAGATGTCGGTTAACAGATGAACGGATAAAGAAGTTGTGGCACACACACACACACACACATATACACATATATACACACATACACACACACACATACACTATATACACACATACACACACATATACACACATACACACACATATATACACACATACACACACACACATATACACACACATATACACGTATTTATCATGGAATACTGCTGTTGTTCCGTTGCTAAGTCATATCTCACTCTTTGCAACCTGTCGGAGTCCAGCTCCAGCAGCCAGGGAATCAACTTGAAGGAGTGAGCAGTGTCGGTAAGAAACGATACAGCCTCTCAGTTTTCTTGGACTGCTTATTTATTTCAAGCTTATGATTCTCTTTTATACTTTTACAAAAGCATTAGGTCAGAGGTTTGACATTTTCAGTTCTCCTTGACCCAGATTTTTTGTCTCCATAAATCATTGTTGCCCCTCAAAAGGAGTTCTTGCCTCAGCGATTCTCTTATCTACTTCTTCTCATGTGTCCTTGTTGTCAGGAGCCGTGTTAGGCATTACTGACAGCAACCCCTGCCAGGCCCCTCTGTCCATGGGATTCTCCAGGCAAGAACACTGGAGTGGGCTGCCAATACTGGAGTGGTTCCCGGGGCACTTAGGGATTGAAATCACGTCCCTTATGTCTCCTGCACTGCAGGTGGTTCTTTACCACTAGCGCCACCTGGGAATCTCCCAGAATTTGCTCACAGTCATGTCCATTGAGTCGGTGATGCCATCCAACCAACTCCTCCTCTGTCATCCCCTTCTCCTCCTGCCCTCGATCTTTCCCAGCATCAGGGTTTTTCAAATGAGTCAGCTCTTCACATCAGGTGGCCAAAGTATTGGAGTTTCAGCTTTAGCATCAGTCCTTCCAATGAATATACAGGACTGATTTCCCTTAGGACCCGTTAGATTTGAGCTCCTTGCAGTCCAAGAGACTCTCAAGAGTCTTCTTTCTCCAGCACCACAATTCAAAAGCATCCATTCTTCGGCATTCAGCCTTCTTTATAGTCCAACTCTCACATCCATACATGACTACCGGAAAAACCATAGCTTTGCCTAGATGGACCTTTGTCAGAAAAGCAATATCTTTGCTTTTCAATATGCTGTCAACATTTGTCATAGGTTTTCTTTCACAGAGCAAGCATCTTCCACTTTTGCGGCTGCAGTCGCCATCCACAGTGATTTTGGAGCCCAAGAAAATAAAGTCTGTCACTGCTTCCACTGTTTCCCCATCTGTTTACCATGAAGTGATGGGACCAGATGCCATGATCTTTGTTTTTTGAATGCTGAGTTTTAAGCCATCTTTTTCACTCTCCTCTTTCACCCTCATCAAAAGGCTTTTTAGTTCCTTTCAATTCTGCCACTGGAGTGGTATCATCTGCATATCTGATGCTGTTGATACTTCTCCCAGCAATCTTGATTCTAGCTTGAGATTCATCCAACTCAGCATTTCACATCATGTACTCTGCATAGAAATTAAATAAAGGGTGACAACATACAGCCTTGTTGTACTCCTTTCCCAATTTTGAAACAGTCAGTTGCTCCATGTAAAGTTCTAATTATTGCTTCTTGACTTGCATACAGTTTTCTCAGGAGACAGGTAAGATGGTCTAAATTCCCATCTCTTTAAGAATTTTCCAGTTTGTTGTGATCCATACAATCAAAGGGTTTCACATAGTCCATGAAGCAGAAGTAGATGACTTTCTGGAATTCCCTTGCTTTCTCTATGATCCAAGAAATGTTGGTAATTTGATCTCTGATTCCTCTGCCTTTTCTAAACCCAGCTTGCCAGCTTGTGCATCTGGAAGTTCTTGGTTCATGTACTGCTGAGGCCTACCTTGAAGGATTTTGAGCACAACCCTACTAGTGCAAAGTGAGTTCAACTGTCTGGTAGCTTGAACACTCTTTGGCATTGCCTTTCTTTGGGACTGGATTGAAAACTGACCTTTTCCAGTCCTGTGGCCACTGCAGAAGTTTCCAAATTTGCCGACATATTGAGTGCAGCACTTTATGGAATACAACCCAGCCATAAATGGAACAAATGTGATTCAGTTCTAGTGAGACAGATGAACCTAGAGCCTATTACACAGAGTGATGTATGTCAAAAAGAGAAAAATAAATATTGTAATTTAACGCAAATACATGGAATCTAGAAAAATGGTACTGATGAACCTATTTGCAGGGCATGAATAGAGATGTGGACATAGAGAAGAGACTTGTGGACACACTTGGCAAAGGAGAGGGTGGGACAAATGGAGAGAGTAGTATTGACACGTATCCGTTACCACAAGTAGAACAGATAGCTAGCGGGAAGTCGCCAGATAGCACAGGGAGCTCAACCACATGCTCTGTAACAACTCAGAGGGGTGGGGGTGGGGGCTCAAGAGGGAAAGGCCACATGTATGCCTACGGCTGATTCATGCTGTCGTGTGGCAGAAACCAGCACAACGGTGTAAAGCAATTATCGTCCAATTAAAAATAAACTAAAAAAGAAAGCCTGTGTGACTGGTGTGCAGCAGGAACTGTTTCAGTAAGCATTACATCCTAAAAATAATATTCTCATTTCCCATAAGAGAAACAATAATTAGGTAAATTCAGCCCAGAAGTTCATAGACACAGGGTAGCAATGACTGAAACTAAAGATTAAAAAAGAAAAATTCTCTCTAGTTGCAGTGTTGTAGCCATGCGTTCCGGGAAACAAACTCACTCGGGAGGACAATGCAGATAGTGGAGTGCAGTTTATTACCCCAGCGGGCCCAAGGCAGAGTCTCCTCTTTGTCAAGGACCCTGACCAGTTTTTGTGAAAACCTTATATACCCTAAGTGCACGTGCACAAACCCACCTCCCCAAATCCCCTTACAATCAAAGTTAACCTTGATTCATATGCCTTAAGCCTAGGTAGTTAACAGCGGGCAATTATCAATAGGCCTGTGGTCATACCCCAATAGGCATAATAGAATGTATGATTCTATTTGGTCACACAGATAATTAAAGTATTCATTTAGCAACAGAGAGACCTGGGGCTCTTCTTTCCAGGTGCCTGGTTTTCCATTGGTCGTTTCCATAGATACTGGGCAAAGAGCTCAAAGTCCACAGTCCAGCCCAAGATGGAGCCCTGTTTCAAGGTGGAGCCTGCTCTGTGTCCTCCTTCAGCAGGATCATACACGTGGACCTCATCCACGTCTTATGGTTTCCTAGCTCACCTAGCCAATCATTCAAAACCAAAACTTATTACAGAGCTGCTAAACTCTCAATGAAGACTACCCTGTAGAATAAATAAACATGTACATAGCCCCCCACCCCCACGCCCCCACACACACGATTCTGGTTTTTAAGTGAAAACTGAAGAGGATGACTGGGTAACTTGGAAAGGACCAGTAATGGGAATGAGAAGCAGAGAAGTCAGTGTCCACTCAAGAAGTTCTCAGTAAAAGAAGATAGAAAAGAGAATTAAAACAAAGAAAGGAATGGGGGAATATAAAGAATAGACTTTTTAGGGGCTTCCCTGGTGGCTCAGAGGTAAAGTGTCGGCCTGCCAGCACAGGAGACAGGGGTTCGATCCCTGGTCCAGGAGGATCCCACGGGCCACAGGGCCCATAAGCCACAATTGCGAGCCTGTGCTCGGGAGCCTGGGACCACCGCCTCGAGCCTCTTGCCTCAGCTCCTAACCCTGTATGCCCTAGAGCCCACGCTCACAACGAGAGGAGCCACTGCGGTGAGAAGCCCGCGGACCGCAACTGGAGAAAAGCCCTCTAGCAATGAAGTCCCAGCAGACCACTAAACAGAGAAATATTGTTAAAAATTATAAAAAAGGATAGATTTAAAAAAGAATCATAATGCCTCAATAGTGCTGTATGACTTCTGGGTCTGATAGAATAATCAGCTACCTTCTATCTCCATTTAAATCTGTGTTTCTAATCAGAAAAAAAGAGTTTATCTTAACAGATAACCCAGAGATGGATTAAAAAAACACAGAGTCTGAAATGATAAAATAGATGACTTATTTCCATAAGGCATGATTAACTTACAGAACCTCAACCGACAGGGAAAATAAACTTTAAGCCACGTTTGAAGTCTGCTTCAGGAGGTGGCCTGCAGCCTGCATGGCCAGCATCACGGGCACTGGGGCCGGGACGCCCCTCACTGCACCCAGTGCTGCCAGTCTTACCAGCCAGCAGCGGGCAGGCGGGTCGGGTGCATCTGACAGCAGAGCAGGGTAACATGTTCACAGTCTTGGTATAGGGAGGCTGGGAAGGAAATACGTGGTACCTTCAACCTCTGCATTTGAAGGTAGGTTCTCCTCATACCAAAACTCATGAAGTAAGAAATTCCTCAAACATAGAAAGAGGGCTGAGATACTTGGTAGGCTGAAAAATAATAAATGCCGATCCCAGTAGTTATGGATGTACTCCTGTATTTATGCCCAGTTATTCTCGACCTCCTTCACAGGCTCCTGTTCCAAATGCTGGCATTTCCTTCTCTGCATGTTTTCATCTGCACACATTCTCCTGAGATTTCATCTGTTTCATAGTTTTATGGGTCCTAAATGTACCTCTTTAGCTTCAATCACATCATCACTTTGTTAAGTGTGCTTAAGGTTTGCCAAAATCTATTACCCTTTTCTTCTGGAGAAAGCATTTAGCTTGGCATGAAGCTTCCCGAATATACAAATTTTCCTAGTCTTTCTTGAAGCTAGTTCTGACTACATGGCTAATTCCTCTTTAAAGGAATGTGAACAAATGCGATTAGTGCCACTTCCAGCTCTAAGACTTCAGATGTTCACATCTGTTTACTCCATGTTTCCTTTCCCTTCCCTTTTGCAAACTCTGAAGTCTGTGGTAAGCCCACCTCAGCCATACAGATGACAACAAAGGCAGCCTGGGAGCCTGGATCGCTGAGAAGCAGACCTTCCCACCAATCTGAAGTGCTGAGCTAGAACTGATAAATGAGACAGAAACAAAGGTCTATATTTTGTAAGCCACAAAAATTTTTTGGGGGGTGTGTAGTTAATAGCTTCTGAGCATTTTGCTAACTTATACACACACACACACACACACACATTTCCAAGTTTCCCAACTTGCATTAGAAATCTTGGGGCTGGCTTAGATTTCTCCTTCTCTCTTATTCTCCCAATTCAGGATATCACTAAATTATTTACATTTCATTTATTTGTCTTTCTCTAAACCCAAAGTGACCGCCTCAGTCTGGGTCCTCGGTTTCTCTCTTGATATGAGTTCTTTGCTATATGAGCACAGGTTACCAAAACAAAATACCATCGACTGGGTGGCTTAAACAACAGAAATCCATTTTATCACAGTCTGGGGGGCTGTAAGGCCCACTTTCTCCTCCTCATCTCTTCTTGACCTAAACCTCTGCAGCTAATGCCCCCATAAGTTCAGCAGAAACCATGACATTTAAAACAGAACAACTAAGTCTCCTCAAGGAGAGCTTCCTGAGTACTGAAGCTAGTCCCCTGGGGAAAATGCTAGTGGAAAAGATCCTGGTTACAGCAAAGACATCCGTGGACTTCACAGGAGACAATCACTCCTAGAAATGGCCCTACAGTTGGGATAGAAAGTAAGAGGAAAACAAAGTGCAGATCAGTTTTCTTGAGTTCTCCATGTCTGCCCTCATTTAACATTTGTCACATATCCAGGTGAAGTAAGACTTTAGTATGCTGCTTCCTTGTTTTTGGTATACAAGTTTAAAGCCCCGGCCTCGAACACAGAAACAAGAGAAAATTCCCATGCGATGCTTCTGATTGGGAGGAATCAGCCTGTGTAAATGCCAAGGAACTCAGCTCCCAGGGGAGTGACTGATCTTTGTGATCTTTCCAGGTTATCACAATTCATCACGGCTAAGCTTTTTCATGGAAAAGTCACGGTGGTTATCAAATTATAGAAAATAATAGGCAATAATGTTTCCTGTGGCTACATGGATCCAACTGTCTCATTTCACTTAAATTTTAACTTCTGGTCTTTTTAAAATGTGTGTAGGCTTCAACCCGATATAAATAAGGAAATTAAAGTCTATAAAAAATTGAGCAATTTCTCCATAATCACCCTATTTAGTTGGACAGTGGCAGGATTTACTAGAATGTAGATTTCGCTTACTGATCCCTATGACTCCCTTTCAATTCTGCTTCATCTTACCATTAACCAACATTTTACAGTAGTTAGCTGAAAAGAGCAGAAAGTTTGAAGTTCAGGGTAAGTTTTGAACATGGTATTTCAAGTCATTTAAGCTCAGTTTTTTAGCTGTAGAATGGAATAATTAATCTGGATTCATAAGGATGTTGTGTGTAAGTTTCTAGATTACAGCAGGTACTAAATAAATATAAATCATCTTTACACCAATCGGCTTCCCAGGTGGCTCAGAGGTTAAAGCGTCTGCCTGGAATGCAGGAGACCCAGGTTCGATCCCTGGGTCAGGAAGATCCCCTGGAGAAGGAAATGGCAACCCACTCCAGTACTCTTGCCTGGAGAATCCCATGGAGGGATGAACCTCGTAGGCTACAGTCCATGGGGTCACAAAGAGTCGGACACGACTGAGTGACTTCACTTTCACTTACACCAATCAAACAGCTATGGTTTCTATTTAGCCAACAATTTACTGACCAATTGTTAATAAAATATTTTGGAGTAACAGACAAGAAAATTTAAAAAATCTGACTTCCTTTTTACTCTTTTCCTCCCAATCTGCACACACAGATAAACACACCCGAGTACTTGCACACACACATCCCTTCCTCTGAAAACCTCTGTGAAGCAACTCCGCAGTCACTCTTCCAACACGAATGTGATGGCTCATGCAGAGGCTATGCACAGGTAGAGTGGTGGCTACAAACATAGAGGATTCTTTGGCATTTCAGGAGGAAATCTCTCAGATGCACCACTAAGTACTCGCCACCCCACATCTGTTGCCTGCCCAGCCTGCTTGCTTACTGCTGGGATACAAGACATTATATATGTGATTTCTTGCTTGTTAAAATAGCCTTACTTGGGAGGGGTTTGGCATTTGCCCTTTTAGGTTGGTACAAAAGTTAACTGCAGTTTCAGACCATGAATTTTAAATAATATAACTAGGCTCAAACACATCTTTATTAACCAAAATAGGAACCGTTACAATCAACACATTTTTGCCAAAGAGAAATGTTTGCTTATTCCCGTAGAGTAAAAATACGTGTTTCAGCATTTGAAGAACTCTTGGAAAGCATTTTCTGCTTCCTGCTGGTTGTGAAAGTGTTTGCCTACAAAAATGCTTGAACAAGTGGTAGTCGGTTCCCTAGAGGTCAGGTGAATGCGGCAAAGGAGGCACGGCCTGTTCCACCCTGAAGCGCTGGCTGTGTGATATCAGCCGGGGGTTTCGCGCAGACCTGGGCCCGCTCTATCCCTCAGCGCTGGCCGCAGGCGCGGCAGTTTCCCGTGCCCCGCATCAGTCTGCTGAGCACACTTCTCAGCTGCAACGGTTTCACTGGGATCAAGAGAGCTATCATGCATTGCACCAGCAGCAGGCCACCAAACAGTGATTATGACCTTTTTTGGTGAGAAGTTTGGCTTTGGGAAGTGTTCTGGAATCTCTTCTCCATTCAGCCACTGAGCTGGTCATCACCAGCTGTCATATAAAATCCACTTTCTGTCACACGTCACATTCTGATGGAGAAATGGCTGGTTGTTGCTGCATACAATGAGAAGACGACACTTCAAAATGACGATTGTTCTAGTCCGCTCAGGAGGCATGCATTCATAGAGCTTTTCGCCTTCCAATTCCCGTCAAGTGCCAAGCGACTGTAAAATGGCCTGCACCTGAGTTCTTCGGCAACTTCGCGCATTGCTGTAGCGGGTCTGCTGGGACGACCGCGCTGCCTCGGCCACTGTCACCTGCCGACAGCCGGCCACTGTGCTCCTCACCCTCAGGGCTCTCGTCTCCTTTGCAGCTTGAACCAACACGGAACTGTGCCTTCGTTAGCAGCTCCTAGGCCAAATGTGTTGATGTCTCGAGTTGTCTCCACTGCTTTATGACCCATCTGAACTCAAATAAAACATCACTCGAATTTGCTTTTTGTCTAACATCATTTCTATAGTCTAAAATATAAAAGAAACAGCAAGCAATGTCATTAGCAAAAAAATAAAGCAAGAAATGTCCATTAAAATGATGTAAAACATAACCGCATTTATTTAAAAATGTATTCCTAAGGTTACAACAAAGGTCAACAATGCAAAACCACAATTACTTTTGGACCAACAGTGTTGAAGAAGACTCTTGAGAGTCCAAGAGTTGCAAGGAGATCCAACCAGTCCATTCTGAAGGAGATCAACCCTGGGATTTCTTTGGAGGGAATGATGCTGAAGCTGAAACTCCAGTACTTTGGCCACCTCATGCGAAGAGTTGACTCATTGGAAAAAACTCTGATGCTGGGAGGGATTGGGGGCGAGAGGAGAAGGGGACAACCGAGGATGAGATGGCTGGATGGCATCACTGACTCGATGGACGTGAGCCTGAGTGAACTCCGGGAGTTGGTGATGAGCAGGGAGGCCTGGCGTGCTGCGATTCATGGGGTCGCAAAGAGTCAGACACGACTGAGCGACTGAACTGAACTGAACTGAATAGTTCAATCTATTGGGTCACTCAGAGATCAACTCGGTCAGAAAGTTCATCCAGCCATACTAGAGTCTTAAAGGAAAAACGGGAGAGCTAATAATGACTATCGGTTCTTACAGTTATTGACTTAGTACTGTATGTCATAGAGTTCAAATAAAAAAATTAAGTGATCAAAGTCTTAAAAGGTATCAACTCACACAAATATACAAATAGTGAAATGTAGTAAGACTTCAGAGATTTATGAGAATATGTTTATCAGTTACAATTTGTAAATAACAGAGAACAACTCTGCTTCCTTAACCAGGAGGAAAGTATACTAAAGGAATAACAAGTGGTTGGGGAATAGACAAGACACTGGAGACCAAGTGTGGATGTGAGAGAGGAATGAGGCAGGGCTGAGAGCGCTCCGTGTGTAGACAGCATCTGTCCTTTCTGTCTGTGCACCTCCCTGTGTAAGTACAGGGAGAAATTAATCAGCTGGCCTAGTTTGGAGCAAGTGCACAAAGAATAAAATTCCTAATTTACAGCCCCACTAAAGCTACAGAGGCTAAATGATTCCTCCACAGGAAGTGAGGTGGTTCCCAGGAAGAACGGGTGCTGAACAGCCGTGTGAACCAGTGTATGTCTGCTCTAGAACACAGGACAGGCTGGTCTGGTGGGAAGGGAAAGAGACTAATTCAGGGAAGACTTTCTTTGTATTAGATACTGTGCAGTTTCACACACTGTGTCATTTAATTCTTATACCAATTTTGTGAATCAAATATTATTTTCCCCACTTTTTATCTGAGAAAACTATAGCCAGGTTAAGGAAATGGCTCCAGATCAAAAACCAGTAAGCATGTGGGCCAGGACCTGAATTCATGTCTGCAAGCTCTGCAGTTGTCCTGTTCTGAGCTGGAAGGTAAGACGAGCTGTGTGTGCTGCTAGCCTCCGGGGAGCGAGGGCTGTTTAGATGACACTGCAGGCGCCCGGCAGGATGCTGGGTCCTCCAAAACAAGAGCAGGAGAGCAAACAGGTGCCAGGACGGAACCGGCTCCTGCAGGGAGGCCCCTTCCGGGGAGTCTCAGAGGAAGGGCAGCAGCTACAGAAACACTGCCATGCGGGCCAGTGATCAGCCTTCGGTTTGCTTTTAAAAATAAATAATAAACACAGAAAAATATACCTGACCTCCAGTTTGGCAGGATAAAAGGAGGGAAAAAGGCAAATGTAAAGGTGGAAAGGGGTCACAGAGCGTGAACACAGCTGAGAATCTGACTTAGCCCAGTGTCTGCGGTGTTGATAATTCTTGTGGATAGGCAGACACTTTGTCTTTTAATAATTTACCACTGAAAAATGCTTACGGAGTACATGCGCTACAAACTAGTCATAAAGAGACTGGTGTAAATTGAGGTTTGAGAAACGGGCAGGAAATCAAATGGGCCTGGTAGAATGTGGGAAGGAGATGGAGACTGCTGAAGGACTTCAAACAGGAGAGTGACATGATGCCATTTTATCAAAATTACCCTGGTTGCTGGGTGGCAGATAGACTAAATGGAAAAAATGACAGCAGAATATCTAGTTATTCCCACTTGGTCACTTCCTGAATGAAAGAGAAAGGCTTCCTTAATGGAGCTCTGTCCCTTAGCTGTGCTCAGGGCAAAACTGTGCCATAGGCTTTCTGGCCCAAGTACCCTGCTCTCTTTTTGTTAATGTCCTTCTTTCCTCCTCAGTCCCCATTTACATCTGCAAATCAGGGGCTACCACCTTCTTTATTTCTGCTCCCTACTTAACCACCGGACTCGGAAGGCACTGCTACACCAATGACTGCCAACATTTCAAGGTGATGCTTCACTTCTGGGACGCATGTTCACATTTTAATCAGTGCCGTCCATCGAACCAACAAAGAGCATTAATGCTGAGGCATCAGTAAACGAATGGGCCTATTAAAATATCTGGATTGGGAATTTCTCTTAGCACTCAAATCCATCACAAAGTATGAAAGTTCTATGACGGTATCTGGCCTCCACTGAAAGGTTATTTTTGATGTTGAAAAGCATCTTTTCATGAAGCGAAGTGAAAGGCAAATGAGAAAATGAAAAATATACCCATTTGAATGCAGAGTTCCAAAGAATACCAAGGAGAGATAAGAAAGCCTTCCTCAGTGATCAGTGCAAAGAAACAGAGGAAAATAGAAGGGGAAAGACTATAATCTCTTCAAGAAAATTAGAGATACCAAGGGAATATTTCATGCAAAGATGAGCACAATAAAGGACAGAAATGGTACGGACTTTACAGAAGCAGAAGATATTACGAAGCGATGACAAGAATACACAGAAGAACTATGCAAAAAATATCTTCAGGACCCAGATAATCACAATGGTGTGATCACTCACCTAGAGCCAGACATTGTGGAATGTGAAGTCAAGTGGGCCTTAGTAAGTATCATTATGAACAAAGCTAGTGGAGGTGATGGAATTCCAGTTGAACTATTTCAAATCCTGAAAGATGATGCTGTGAAAGTGCTTCACTCAATATGCCAGCAAATTGGGAAAACTCAGCAGTGGCCACAGGACTGGGAAAGGTCAGTTTTCATTCCAATCCCAAAGAAAGGCAATGCCAAAGAGTGCTCAAACTACTGCACAACTGTACTCATCTCACATATATTATTAGTAAAATAATGCTTAAAATTCTCCAAGCCAGGCTTTAGCAATACATGAACTGTGAACTTCCAGGTGTTCAAGCTGGTTTTAGGAAAGGCAAAGGAACCAGAGATCAAATTGCCAACATCCACTGGATCATAGAAAAGGCAAGGGAATTCCAGAAAGACATCTAGATCTGCTTCATTGACTATGATGAAACCTTTGACTGTGTGGATCGTAACAAACAGTGAAAAATTCTGAAAGAGATGGGAATACCAGACCACCTTAGCTGCCTCCTGAGAAATTTGTATGCAGGTCAAGAAGCAATGATTAGAACCAGACATGGAACAACGGACTGGTTCCAAATTGGGAAAGGAATACATCAAGGCTGTATATTGTCACCCTGCTTATTTAACTTATATGCAGAGTACATCATGAGAAATGTTGGGCTGGAAGAAGCACAAGCTGGAATCAAGATTGCCAGGAGAAATATCAATAACCTCAGATATGCAGATGACACCACCCTAATGGTAGAAAGTGAAGAAGAGCTAAAGAGCCTCTTGATGAAAAGTTGGCTTAAAGTTCAACATTCAGAAAATGAAGATCATGGCATCTGGTCCTATCACTTCATGGCAAATAGATGGGCAAACAGAGGAAACAGTGACAGACTTTATTTTCTTGGGCTCCAAAATCACTGCAGATGGTAACTGCAGCCATGAAATTAAAAGATGCTTGCTCCTTGGAAGAAAAGCTATGACCAACCTAGACAGCTTGTTAAAAAGCAGAGACATTACTTTACCAACAAAGGTCCATGTAGTCAAAGCTATGGTTTTTCCAGTAGTCATGTATGGATATGAGAGTTGGTCTATAAAGAAAGCTGAGCACTGAAGAATTGATGCTTTTGAACTGTGGTGTTGGAGAAGACTCTTGAGAGTCCCTTGGACAGCAAGATGATCCAACCAGACCATCCTAAAGGAAATTCAGTCCTGAATATTCGTCGGAAGGACTGATGGTGAAGCTGAAGCTCCAATACTTTGGACACTTGACATGAAGAACTGACTCATTGGATAAGACCCTGATGCTGGGAAAGATTGAGGGTGGGAGGAGAAGGGGACGAGATGGCTGGATGGCATCACCAACTCGATGGATGTGAATCTAAGTGTTTGGGGGCTTGGTGATGGACAGGGAAGCCTGGTGTGCTGCAGTCCGTGGAGTCACAGAGTCTGACACGACTAAGCAACTGAACTGAACTGTACTGAATTCCATTCATGACCCTGACCTTTTATGATCCAGTGTATAAATGACCCCCCATCTAAGCCGTGTCTTTTGCAGGGACTTTCCATGCTGCAGCATTCCTTTTCATCATGTGGATCTAGAGACATCAGTGCACGTGGAATAATAAGATCAAGTGCTCACGTTATGGGATGTGAGACCTTGAGCAAGCTATGTCACCTTTCTGGGCCGTAGTTTCCTCGTCTACACGTGGATATACTACTAACACCTACCTCATATCTACCTCTTAAAGAATTTTTGAGGATTAACTCAAAGTCAAAAAGCTCAAAAAGCACGGAGCACAATACCGAGCACATAGCAGTCAACAAACGTGAGGGACTGTGGGTCAATGTTTCTAGCACAGCAGGGAAGTCACTACTTCACACCACCATTCTGCAGTCATGAGGCAGGTCTTTGGCCTCCCAGATGAGACGCTCCCTTGAAGTGTGATTCGTGGCTCATTTAACTTTACATCCTCAGTGGAATAGCTGGCACTTGAAAGTGGTTAGCAAATAACTGCTCAAGGAATGAATGGATTTCTTGGACTTTGTGCTTCTAAATGTCTCTGTTTAAAAGTCATATTATCTAAGTGGTTTAAAATGTTTGGAGGTTTCGTGGGACTAAAGAGGCAGACTGAGTGTCAGATGATCATCAGAGTGTATCCAGCAGTGGGATGGGAATTCTATAGGCTTCCGCACGGTACTGGCAGGCTTCTGAGAGCTTTCTCATGCAGCGTATCTTGTACCCCTCAGCACAACCCTAAGAGATAACATTTCCAGATAATGAACAAGGAAACAGCCATGGAACCAGCTAATTTGCTTGAAGGCACTGCACTCCTAAGGGAACAGATATAAATGAGAAGGGTAAAGTACAGTAGTCAGAACTCCAGATAGTTTGGTCCCACCTCTTATCAGCTGGGTAACCTTGGGGGAGTCACTGAAGCACTCCTGCCAGCTGCCTCCCATGCAGAAGTGACAATGAGAGCGTTCTCTCAGAGGCTGTCGTGAAAACTAACTGCGGAAAAGACCATTCAGGCTCCTGTCTGAAGGCAGTATAACTCAGCTTCACCACAGGCCGCTGGGCCCCCGGCAGCTGGGCCCCTGGCAGCGCCACATGGGCCCGAACTCACGGCAGTGATGCCCAAGGCCTCAGCCCTGGGTGACTCCCTCCCTGATATGGGCAAAGTCCAAAGCTTTCTCGTGTCCCTTTTACACAAAGAATACTTACTGGAAAATGACTAACGAACAGCAAAGTTGAATAAGGCGCATAGTATGACTTCTGTGAGTTTATTTTTTTTAATATTTCTCTCTGCAGTGATGAAATGTGCCCATCACAGAGGACATGCACACACAGAAGCTTTTCCACACCAAAGAGCAGAAGCCTTCCTGGTCCCACAGATGATGCCCAGCAGTTGGCCATCTGCCCGGTATCAGGGGGAGACAGGTCGTTTTAGGCAACTGACCACAACACGGACTGGTGTCAGCCACAGGCCAATGGGGCACTCTCATGCTAGCTGCACAACAGAATCACCTGTGAAACATAAAATAGTCGATGCTTAAGTTCCACCTCAGACTAATTAAATTGGAATCTCTTGGACAAGGCTCAGGCATTAGTAATTTTTTTAACTACCTTAATGATTACTATGTATAGCCAAGATTGAAAACTTGGCTGAAAGCTTTGTGGCCACAGCAGCTAAACTCACCTAATCAGTTTTCCACTGGTTCCTCTACAAGATACCTTGTTTATCTGGAAAGTTTTTCTCATCTGTAATTTATGTGTATATTCTTAATTCATATATAAATCATTGACATTGTCTTGAATATTTTCTTGCAGCATTCAGTTCAGTTCAGTTCAGTTGCTCAGTCGTGTCCGACTCCTTGCGACCTAACGAATCGCAGCACTCCAGGCCTCCCTGTCCATCACCAACTCCTGGAGTTTACTCAAACTCATGTCCATCATGTCAGTGATGCCATCCAGCCATCTCATCCTCTGTCGTTCCCTTCTCCTCTTGCCCAAATCCCTCCCAGCATCAGGGTCTCTTCCAATGAGTCAACTTTTCGCATGAGGTGGCCAAAGTACTGCAGTTTCAGCTTTAGCAGCATTCCTTCCAAAGAACACCCAGGACTGATTTCATTTAGAATGGACTGGTTGGATCTCCTTGCAGTCCAAGGGATTCTCAAGAGTCTTCTCCAAAACCGCAGTTCAAAAGCATCAATTCTTTGGCGCTCAGCTTTCTTCCCAGCCCAACTCTCACATTCACACATGACCACTGGGAAAACCATAGCCTTGACTAGACGGACCTTAGTCGAACAGAATGGGAAAGACTAGAGATCTCTTCAAGAGAATTGGAGATACCAAGGGAACATTTCATGCAAAGATGGGCTCGATAAAGGATAGAAACGGTATGGACTTGCAGCATTAATTACCACTAATTAAAAATTGAGTATATGCAACTAAATACGGATGCTTATATTACCATTCAAACATATATATCTCACTCTAAGTAAAATCGACTAGTAAAGGGTCAAGATAACAATTCAGTGAAAGAAAGTGAAGTCGCTCAGTCGTGTCCGACTCTGCGACCCTGTGGACTGTAACCTACCAGGCTCCTCCGGCCATGGGATTCTCCAGGCAAGAATACTGGAGCGACCCCGTGGACTGTAACCTACCAGGGCTCCTGGGGCCATGGGATTTTCCAGGCAAGAGTACTGGAGTGGGTTGCCATTTCCTTCTCCAGGGGGTCTTCCCGACCCAGGGATTGAACCTCGGTCTCCCGCCTTGCAGGCAGACGCTTTAATCTCTGAGCCACCAGGGAAGCCCAGTAAAGGGTCAAGATTGATGACAACAATTTAAGACAATTGATGACAGAAAATACTGATTCCTATTCAATGCGCAAACTTCAGGGATTTCTGGTCAGAAATCCCCACCGGCTAGACAGGTGTCGCCATCTACTGGCAAAGTGTGATATCGCGCCTGATTCCCTGCATCCAGAGGAGACTTCCTCTGTCTTCAACAGGCGCTGTTACCTTCCACCGAAGGCAATGGCACCCCACTCCGGTACTCTTGCCTGGAAATCCAATGGACGGAGGAGCCTGGTGGGCTGCAGTCCATGGGGTAGCGAAGAGTCGGACAGGACTGAGCAACTTCACTTTTACTTTTCACTTTCACGCATTGGAGAAGGAAATGGCAACCCAGTCTAGTGTTCTTGCCTGGAGAATCCCAGGGACGGGGGAGCCTGGTGGGCTGCCGTCTATGGGGTCGCACAGGGTCGGACACGACTGAAGAGACTTAGCAGCAGCAGTAGCAGCAGCAGCAGCAGTTACCCTCCACGAAGAACCAGTCTAGAGGAAGAGGGCCCCCTCCCAGAAGGGCCCTGTGACTGACTTCAGGGAAGACCTGTTTCTTCTGGCCCCAAGGACAGATTCAGCTACCTCCAAGTCATGCTGGTTCTTTCAAGGAGAGGCTAGTGCTAGCAACGAAGATCCGAAGCTGGGCCTCAGGCTTCAGTACCTAAAAAGTATTTATTGAGAAAACTTTAAAATCTTCCTGTAGATTGAACTACAAAAGAGCTATCCAGAATATATTAGGAGGGCCTCCTGATTTTTTAAATTATCACTGAATTATGCTTTGAGCGTTACTGTCCGCCTGGAAGGACACTGTAAGAAGCACCGAGTGCTGCCTTCACCATTTCCGTTCACCTTTCCTCACTCGCTAGCAGAGCTGCCGCTTTAATCCAAGCTACCAAACTCCGTGTCTGGCACTCCAGCCCCTCAGTCAGGGTCTCCACGTGACACGATTCCCACCCACGGGGTGTAAGGAACACTGTCTAGTTTTCAACTCCATAACCTCACTCCTAGTAACAGAGCCCAGCTCTGTCCACACTAGCAATACGCCCAGGAGTCGGGAGTCCTGATCAGTGTCCCCTTTCGCACTAACTTCTAGAGGCCTGAGCCAACGTGTGGCTCTTCTCTAGGGACGGCTCTGCAGCTTGACTTTCTATCTCCACCCACGACTTCCATTTATCTTTTTCACCTGCTTTCACGAATAGTCTTGCCGCCCTTCTCCCATTAAACCACCCTAAAATCTTTCTAAAGTAAAGCATGTAGAAGCCGCAGCAAGGAGAGCCGCGAGAAACAGAAAAAGCGGGCAGGGAAAGAAAGAGAGAAAGAGCAGAAGGGAAGGACCGGAAGCAGACAAGAAAGGGAGGGGAAGAGGCAAAGGGGGAGGCCGGGGGCTGTCTCTTATACACATCTAGATGTGTATAAGAGACAGGTTCAGTTCAGTTCAGTTGCTCAGTCGTGTCCGACTCCTTGCGACCTAACGAATCGCAGCACTCCAGGCCTCCCTGTCCATCACCAACTCCTGGAGTTTACTCAAACTCATGTCCATCATGTCAGTGATGCCATCCAGCCATCTCATCCTCTGTCGTTCCCTTCTCCTCTTGCCCAAATCCCTCCCAGCATCAGGGTCTCTTCCAATGAGTCAACTTTTCGCATGAGGTGGCCAAAGTACTGCAGTTTCAGCTTTAGCAGCATTCCTTCCAAAGAACACCCAGGACTGATTTCATTTAGAATGGACTGGTTGGATCTCCTTGCAGTCCAAGGGATTCTCAAGAGTCTTCTCCAAAACCGCAGTTCAAAAGCATCAATTCTTTGGCGCTCAGCTTTCTTCCCAGCCCAACTCTCACATTCACACATGACCACTGGGAAAACCATAGCCTTGACTAGACGGACCTTAGTCGGCCAGAATGGGAAAGACTAGAGATCTCTTCAAGAGAATTGGAGATACCAAGGGAACATTTCATGCAAAGATGGGCTCGATAAAGGATAGAAACGGTATGGACTTGCAGCATTAATTACCACTAATTAAAAATTGAGTATATGCAACTAAATACGGATGCTTATATTACCATTCAAACATATATATCTCACTCTAAGTAAAATCGACTAGTAAAGGGTCAAGATAACAATTCAGTGAAAGAAAGTGAAGTCGCTCAGTCGTGTCCGACTCTGCGACCCTGTGGACTGTAACCTACCAGGCTCCTCCGGCCATGGGATTCTCCAGGCAAGAATACTGGAGCGACCCCGTGGACTGTAACCTACCAGGGCTCCTGGGGCCATGGGATTTTCCAGGCAAGAGTACTGGAGTGGGTTGCCATTTCCTTCTCCAGGGGGTCTTCCCGACCCAGGGATTGAACCTCGGTCTCCCGCCTTGCAGGCAGACGCTTTAATCTCTGAGCCACCAGGGAAGCCCAGTAAAGGGTCAAGATTGATGACAACAATTTAAGACAATTGATGACAGAAAATACTGATTCCTATTCAATGCGCAAACTTCAGGGATTTCTGGTCAGAAATCCCCACCGGCTAGACAGGTGTCGCCATCTACTGGCAAAGTGTGATATCGCGCCTGATTCCCTGCATCCAGAGGAGACTTCCTCTGTCTTCAACAGGCGCTGTTACCTTCCACCGAAGGCAATGGCACCCCACTCCGGTACTCTTGCCTGGAAATCCAATGGACGGAGGAGCCTGGTGGGCTGCAGTCCATGGGGTAGCGAAGAGTCGGACAGGACTGAGCGACTTCACTTTTACTTTTCACTTTCACGCATTGGAGAAGGAAATGGCAACCCAGTCTAGTGTTCTTGCCTGGAGAATCCCAGGGACGGGGGAGCCTGGTGGGCTGCCGTCTATGGGGTCGCACAGGGTCGGACACGACTGAAGAGACTTAGCAGCAGCAGTAGCAGCAGCAGCAGCAGTTACCCTCCACGAAGAACCAGTCTAGAGGAAGAGGGCCCCCTCCCAGAAGGGCCCTGTGACTGACTTCAGGGAAGACCTGTTTCTTCTGGCCCCAAGGACAGATTCAGCTACCTCCAAGTCATGCTGGTTCTTTCAAGGAGAGGCTAGTGCTAGCAACGAAGATCCGAAGCTGGGCCTCAGGCTTCAGTACCTAAAAAGTATTTATTGAGAAAACTTTAAAATCTTCCTGTAGATTGAACTACAAAAGAGCTATCCAGAATATATTAGGAGGGCCTCCTGATTTTTTAAATTATCACTGAATTATGCTTTGAGCGTTACTGTCCGCCTGGAAGGACACTGTAAGAAGCACCGAGTGCTGCCTTCACCATTTCCGTTCACCTTTCCTCACTCGCTAGCAGAGCTGCCGCTTTAATCCAAGCTACCAAACTCCGTGTCTGGCACTCCAGCCCCTCAGTCAGGGTCTCCACGTGACACGATTCCCACCCACGGGGTGTAAGGAACACTGTCTAGTTTTCAACTCCATAACCTCACTCCTAGTAACAGAGCCCAGCTCTGTCCACACTAGCAATACGCCCAGGAGTCGGGAGTCCTGATCAGTGTCCCCTTTCGCACTAACTTCTAGAGGCCTGAGCCAACGTGTGGCTCTTCTCTAGGGACGGCTCTGCAGCTTGACTTTCTATCTCCACCCACGAAACAGATTCAGCTACCTCCAAGTCATGCTGGTTCTTTCAAGGAGAGGCTAGTGCTAGCAACGAAGATCCGAAGCTGGGCCTCAGGCTTCAGTACCTAAAAAGTATTTATTGAGAAAACTTTAAAATCTTCCTGTAGATTGAACTACAAAAGAGCTATCCAGAATATATTAGGAGGGCCTCCTGATTTTTTAAATTATCACTGAATTATGCTTTGAGCGTTACTGTCCGCCTGGAAGGACACTGTAAGAAGCACCGAGTGCTGCCTTCACCATTTCCGTTCACCTTTCCTCACTCGCTAGCAGAGCTGCCGCTTTAATCCAAGCTACCAAACTCCGTGTCTGGCACTCCAGCCCCTCAGTCAGGGTCTCCACGTGACACGATTCCCACCCACGGGGTGTAAGGAACACTGTCTAGTTTTCAACTCCATAACCTCACTCCTAGTAACAGAGCCCAGTTCTGTCCACACTAGCAATACGCCCAGGAGTCGGGAGTCCTGATCAGTGTCCCCTTTCGCACTAACTTCTAGAGGCCTGAGCCAACGTGTGGCTCTTCTCTAGGGACGGCTCTGCAGCTTGACTTTCTATCTCCACCCACGATTTCCATTTATCTTTTTCACCTGCTTTCACAAATAGTCTTGCCGCCCTTCTCCCATTAAACCACCCTAAAATCTTTCTAAAGTAAACCATGTAGAAGCCGCAGCAAGGAGAGCCGCGAGAAACAGAAAAAGCGGGCAGGGAAAGAAAGAGAGAAAAAGAGCAGAAGGGAGGGACCGGAAGCAGACAAGAAAGGGAGGGGAGGGGAAGAGGCAAAGGGGGAGGCCGGGGGTGCCCCCAAAAGGGGGGGGGGGGGGGAGAAAGGGCGGACGGCGCAGACAGCGCGAAAGGGAGAGGGAGAGCCCGGGGCGGGGAGCAGAGAGGAGGGCGGGGCAGGGCGCGGACAGACGCGGCTGGGGGGCGGGGCCGTGCGGGCCCAGGCGGGCGAAGGCGCAGTGGCCACCACCCGCGTCGGCGACTCACTGGGAGCGTCGGAGAGGCGGGTGACAGAGGGACGCCAACAGGACGCCCACTGCCTGCGGCCGCGAGTCCACTTCCAAGCTTTTGAAACGTTTTTCTCTCGATTCCTGTTGTCAGGTGAGCAATCACCTTGAGACAGTGGTTCCTGTGTGTTCACTCTCCAGAGGCAAGCGCCTGTGGCCACAGTGTCGCTCAACAATCGGCAGGACAGCGTGATGAGCAGCGATGGTTTCTATCTGGCAGTGAATAGGTAGGGCCGGAATGAACGGCCCTCATGAATAGCTGATTTCAGCTCTCGGAAATACCGAGTTTCCCACGCAGAGTGCTGTGCTGTGCTGTGCTTAGTCGCTCAGTCGAGTCCGACTCTTTGCAATCCCATGGACTGCAGCCCACCAGACTCCTCTGTCCATGGAATTCTCCAGGCAGGAATACTGGAGGGGGTTGCCATGCCCTCCCCTAGGGGATCTTCCCAACCCAGGGATCAAACCCAAGTCTCCAGCATTGTAGGCAGATTCTTTACCAGCTGAGCCACCAGGGAAGTCCAAGAATACTGGAGTGGGTAGCCTTTCCCTTCTCCGGGGGATCTTCCCGACCCAGAAATTGAACCGGGGTCTCCTGCATTGCAGGTGGATTCTTTACCAGCTAAGCTACCAGGGAAGGCCGTGTATAGCTAGCATATGATACATATTTAGTGACCACTTGTTCCTTCCCTCACTTTCTGTGTCCACACACAAACTTTCTACTTCCTGTATTTGTCTGACATATCTCATGGGTCACCAACCTACTTATTTCTGATTTCAAAGACAAGCTTCTTCCATCAGTTTTTTAATCTCATTCTCTATGGTAAAATGTAATATCCTCAAATAAAGGGTAAAATTCATATTACATCTGGCATTTTTTTTATCTTGACAATGTTTCTTTCTACATTCTGATATCAAAAGAGGGAAATGTCTAGCTTTGAATTTAGCTTAATGCAGCCCACTAAAATAAGTACATAAAACAATTTTAACAGATGCCTAGCACACAGAATACACATTAATGTCCATCTAAACTTTTATTTGGGGCTTTCCTGGTGGCAACTGCAATTCAGGAGATGTGGGTTCTATCACTGGGTTGGGAAGATCCCCTGGAGAAAGAAATGGCAACTCACTCCAGTGTTCTTGCCTGGGAAATCCCACGGACAGAGGAGCCTGGCGGGCTACAGTCTATGGGGTTGCAAAAGAGCTGGACATCACTTAGCAATTAAACAACAACAACATCTTTATTTGGCTTCTTGACATATTTCATTGTGCAAAAATTCTCTTTTTCCAAAGAGGAAGCCCTGAATTTCTCTAGGTAGCTCCTTGTAAATCTATACCAATTTTATACACAAATGGCTACAGTCCAACTTTCTCAACTGACTCTTCGAAAGGCACAAGCTGATCTTGGATGGAAAAACTGAACTTTTACAATTCAGTAAATTGTTAAGAATTATTTAAGTCTTTCTTCACTGTTTTGAATCCTAATACAGTTTCTAATCATATCCCTGCTTTCAATTCCNTTCTATGAAAGGCACAAGCTGATCTTGGATGGAAAAACTGAACTTTTACAATTCAGTAAATTGTTAAGAATTATTTAAGTCTTTCTTCACTGTTTTGAATCCTAATACAGTTTCTAATCATATCCCTGCTTTCAATTCCTGATCCTTTAAAAAGAAACAATGGGATAGCCAAGCTATTTCATCTATAAATAGATACCAGGTTATTTCTGCCCCCTCAGAATTTCTGTTTTCCTACAGATGATTGTACTCTCAGTTCCTAGGACTAAGCAGTTGACAGAGTGCATTCCACCACAAAACAGCATGGGACAGTTTTATGTCCTAATTCCATTTTTCTTTAGTCAAAATGATGCTACATTTTTTAGATGAACTAGCTTCTTAGCTTCCAGCCATGGCTAAGAAATAGACGAATGCTCTATTCTATGTTTATGTCATAGAAACCAAGTGTGGTTTCAAGAAGAAGCAAACTTTCCAGCCAATTGTTGTTGGAAGAGCTAACTATTAATAATTCACAATAAAATCATGGCTGATATCAGATACTTAGCATTCATATGGGCAAGAAAAGTAAAGGCTAGCACTATGTAAACTACACGCTATGGTCCAGGCAGTAAAGAACTCTATTAAACAGCTCAATTAACTCAGCAATCTGAAGGCACATTTGATAATTTACTCACCTAAAGGTAAAGACTTCTGTCCAAAATCAACCACTGTATAGATGAGGTCTTGATCTGGGTTGCTATTAATAGAGTATCATAGATGGGATGGCTTAATAATAATCATTTATTCCCCACAGTGCTATAGTCTGGAAGTCCAAGGTAGAACCAGCAGATCTGGTATCTGGTGAAGACTCACTCCCTTTTTCACAGGTGGCCGTCTTCCCTTGTATCTGCCCTGGCAGAGAGTAAAGAGAGAGGAAACTAGCTCTCTCATATCTCGTCTTAGAGACTAATCCCATTAAGAGGGCTCAGTGATCAATGCAAAGAGATAGAGGAAAACAACAGAATGGGAAAGACTAGAGATCTCTTCAAGAAAATTAGAGATACCAAGGGAACATTTCATGCAAAGATGGGCTCGATAAAGGACAGAAATGGTATGGGCCTAACAGAAGCAGAAGATATTAAGAAGAGGTGGCAAGAATACACAGAAGAACTGTACAGAAAAGATCTTCACGACCCAGATAATCATGATGATGTGATCACTCACCTAGAGCCAGACATCCTGGAGTTTGAAGTCAAGTGGGCCTTATGAAGCACCTCTATGAACAAGCTAGCGGAGGTGATAAAATTCCAGTTGACCTATTTCAAATCCTGAAAGATGATGCTGTGAAAGTGCTGCACTCAATATGCCAGCAAAGTGGGAAAACTCAGCAGTGGCCACAGGATTGGAAAAGGTCAGTTTTCATTCCAATTCCAAAGAAAGGCAATGCCAAAGAATGCTCAAACTACCGCACAATTGCACTCATCTCACACGTTAGTAAAGTAATGCTCAAAATTCTCCAAGCCAAGCTTCAACAATACATGAACCGCGAACTTCCAGATGTTCAAGCTGGTTTTAGAACAGGCAGAGGAACCAGAGATCAAATTGCCAACATCCACTGGATCATTGAAAAAGCAAGAGAGTTCCAAAAAAACATCTCTTTCTGCTTTATTGACTATGCCAAAGCCTTTGAATGTGTGGATCACAATAAACTGCAAAAAATTCTGAAGGAGATGGGAATACCAGACCACCCGACCTGTCTCTTGAGAAATCTGTATGCAGGTCAGGAAGCAACAGTTAGAACTGGACATGGAACAACAGACTGGTTCCAAATAGGAAAAGGAGTACGTCAAGGCTGTATATTGTCTCCCTGTTTATTTAACTTATATGCAGAGTACATCATGAGAAACGCTGGACTGGAAGAAACAGAAGCTGGAATCAAGATTGCCGGGAGAAATATCAATCACCTCAGATATGCAGATGATACCACCCTTATGGCAGAGAGTGAAGAAAAACTAAGGAACCTCTTGATGAAAGTGAAAGAGCAGAGTGCAAAAGTTGGCTTAAAGCTCAACATTCAGAAAACGAAGATCATGGCATCTGGTCCCATCACTTTATGGCAAATAGATGGGGAAACAGTGGCTGACTTTATTTTTTGAGCTCCAGAATCACTGCAGATGGTGACTGCAGCCATGAAATTAAAAGACGCTTACTCCTTGAAAGGAAAGTTATGACCAACCCAGATAGCATATTAAAAAGCAAGGGACATTCCTTTGTCAACAAAGGTCCATCTACTCAAGGCTATGGTTTTTCCAGTAGTCATGTATGGATGTAAGAGTTGGACTATAAAAAAAGCTGAGCACAGAAGAATTGATGTTTTTGAACTGTGGTGTTGGAGAAGACTCTTGAGAGTCCCTTGGATTGCAAGGAGATCAATCCAGTCCATCCTAAAGGAGATCAGTCCTGGGTGTTCATTGGAAGGACTGATGCTGAGGCTAAAGCTCCAATACTTTGGTCACCTGATGTGAATAACTGACTGATTTGAAAAGACTCTGATGCTGGGAAAGATTGAGGGCAGGAGGAGAAGGGGATGACAGAGGATGAGATGGTTGGATGGCATCACCGACTCAATGGACATGAGTTTGGGTAAACTCCGGAAGCTGGTGATGGACAGGGGGGCCTGGTGTGGTGCAGTTCATGGGGCTGCAAAAAGTTGGAACGACTGAGCGACTGAACTGAACTGAATCATTTAAAGCTCCAACCCCTGACACCATCACACTGGGGGAGGTGTGTGGGGGGTTGGTTTAGGATTTCATCACTTGAATTTGGGGGAAAGACAACTATTCAGTCCATAGCAGATGCTCTAGGGCATGGATTGGCTTTAGGAATGTTATTCGTGGTGTCACGTGAAGGTGCCCAGTTAGTGACAACTGACTTCAGCTGACCATATTCCAGGCCAGAGTGTTTTCTTTTCTATTGAATGAGTGCTTGTTTTTTTTAGGATTTTTGGTGTCCTGATAAATAACAACTGTTAAGAAGAGTACCCACAAAATAAATAAAGTAAAAAAAAAAATATCACTTCATGCCTTTTGAAAGCCACATTAGAGCTTTGTGTCTAAGAAGCTATCTGTCTAACAAGGGTCATTTGATATATGGAAAGATGATTTGGACCTGTTATCTACTTTTGATTAAGGCCCTGATTCTGTAAAGCTATTTATTTACTTAGAAAAGATAAGTTACAATTTTTTTTGTCCAGTAGAGACGCAAATAATTTCTTTTCAGCAGAATTGATATTCCAAAGTTTGAAATGTATTGCTCTATAGAACATTAACTAGTTCTGTATCTAGCTGAGGAATTGGTCTTAGCTGTCTTTTACTTTCTTTCAGTCTCTTATATCCTCTTTGAACCAGCTTGACTTTCCTGTAAAGTGAACTGCATCTTTCATGTGTACTCATCACATATTTGTATGAATTACATATATTTTAAAATTGTATTTTACCATATCCTCTTCCCCACCCTACTGCAAATTAGGAAACATAAAAGTTTAGTGAAACGGATATACTTAAAGAAAATACACTCAAAATATCTACTTTCTTTACTGGAAAATTTGACTGTATAACATAGCTTTAGAGCTGAAGCCAAACAGTCTTGTCAGTATTTCACTCGTGAATTTAACTCACTTGTTCATGCACTTCCTGGCAGAACTGGACAGTTTCAGCCCTCTGTCTCAGCTCTCCAAAGGCAGGTCATTTTCACCATGTGGCAGACTGTAGATAATAACACCCTCTATCAGCTGAGGAGCAGAAAGAAAAGCTAAGCTGAATATGCACAGTCTCTCCTCCCAAATCCATCAACCAAGGAAGGCATTCACCCTTCCCTGGGGAGGAGGTAAAGAGCAGGAGAGAAGAGGCCAGAAATGAGGACAGAAAGTTAAACCATGCTGCTGCAACTCAGGATGTCTGATCACCCTGCTCCTCCCGGAAATGGAGTGACCCTCCAGTCTGGAGAAAAAAGCACAAGCCGGGTCTTTGCCGTAACGAATCAAGTGACTGCTCCCTGCATGTTTAGCATCTTAACTATAGACCAAGCAATAACATGGAATACTTTTATATTGGGCCCTTAGACATCAACCAATTCATATAATATCAAAAGAAGTAAGTTTTATTCAACTTTAACTTCAAGCAAAGTTGGTACACAGGAATGTGTTAAATGAACAAATGACTGAATAATGAGGCCCAGGGTGCTATTTCAACATATCAAGGGATGCTGAAGTTTTTCTTACAAGTAAAATAGAGAGTCTAGTCAAACAGCAAAGCACATGTCTGCAACATGGGAGCTAAGGAAGTAGTTTTTTGAAAGAATGGTGGCTAAATCAGCTTGGGGCTAAAAATAACATCTGAAATATACTGATTTGATCCTTCCCTGTACCTCTGAATTTCATCCAAATTATCCCACATCAATCAGAATGAGTATCATTAAGGTCCTTCAGTAAAGGAGATGCCACATGATCTCTTGGAAGAGAATTCCATGTCCCCCACATCTTACAGCTGAGAATATTTAGAAGTCCATGAGAAATCCTCTCTGCTCCAAAACAAATGCAGTTCTATTTTCTCTTCAGAAAAGGAATGGAACTTTGTTAGAGAAATCTCCTCTTTGCAAAACATATTTTAACAATTTTCCATGAAATCTACCGCAGATAATCTGAATCTTTTTTAAAAAGAAAATCTAAACAAGCCCAAACTAGAAACAACCAGAAAGTCTATAAATGGAAAAATAAATTGTTAGTAGATTCATATGAAGGAATATCAGATAGCAATAGAAAGAAAAAACTGCTGATACACACAGAAACACAGATAAATCTCCACACATTAATTTAGTGAAAGCCAGACATAAAAAAGCACACAATACCTGATTTTATGTCCATGAAATCTAAGAACAAGTAACAGTAATCTATAGTTACAGAAATCAAAACAGTAACTGTTTATGAGATGAGTGTGTAGAGGAGAAGGGAACTGAGTGCAAACGGACAACAGATACCGTTTCTGGGGTGATGGAAATGTTCGATATTTTATTTTGTTTTAGTAGTTTTGTGAATTTGTATAATTATCAAATTTTACTAAACTGGGTACTTAATATCTGTGCATTTGAATTTATGTAAATAAAAACTCAGAAAAGAAAATACTGGGTTGTCACAGATACTGCCAACAGCCTTGCCAGCACTTTCCATAAACCAAGGACCCTGAAGTTTCAACTGCCCTCTCGAAAGCGGGGAAGATTATAGCTGAACAAAAACCCATGTTCTGGCTGGCTGTACTTTTTCTCCTCTGTAAGCTCGTACCTGTACGAGCTTCACCCACACAGGTAAAGTCAGGAAGTCAGTTTCCAGATAATTCCATACTCCAGGGTGTGCTAGGCTCTGAAGGGGACCAAAGCCAGTAATTAATGAGGTCTGCTCTTTATTAGCCAGGGTGCCTTTCTGATCTACTTCCCAAACAAACAGATCTAGAGGGCTGTTGGGTATGAAGTTTTCACATCTATTCAGGTACCAGATCAGCAAAATGGTTCTGCGGTCGATAAAATCAATAGATCATTTAAAAAATATTGGCACAAGCACAGTTCTTTCCCCAAGGTAAAGAGGAGGAGGTTCCCAGCACTAATTAATCCCAGCCAGGACACCCCAGGATTTATGGGATGTGCAGAAATACTCTACTCAATCTTAATGACACTGCACCAGTTTCCTTAAATGGACTAGGCTGTGGAGACAGACTGGCTTTCTAACTATAGAGTGATCTTGACCAAACCACTTCAAATGAGCAGGTACCAGGAGGGTGAAACAGGATGATTTATTTGGATGATCAAGTGAGGTCAATAATCATAAAGTGAGATGAGAGTCCTTCTCAGCCTCCTCTCAGAAATCTGCATGACACATATGTAACTTGATTTCCTTTTGAGAAAAATGCTTCCTCAGAAACAGAGCCTTTAATAAGCTAGTCCATTGTTTTATTAGGCCACTTGCTTCTGAGGTACTATAATTGCTAGAGAAAATATCAAAATATTTGTAAGCATTAGGGAAGAATAAGGAAGTCAATCAGGTGGATGATTCTTAATTACTACTGAGTTTCCCCTCCATCTTTCTCAGAAGTTTATGACTCTTGACTAATGGCAGTACTGACATATAGTCCTTTTGAAGTACTGAGGGGGGTAAGGGGAGGTGGGTGGAGAGCAGTTTCATACCTAAGGGGTCCTTGGACTACAAGAATAGAGACAAGATCATGACATTAGGTGATTGGTGGAGGAGAAAGTGGGACATGTTAGCAGATCTGAGATACCTTTAGGATGACAGGTTCCTGCTGCTGCTGCTGCTGCTGCTGCTGCTGCTAAGTCACTTCAGTTGTGTCCGACTCTGTGTGACCCCATAGACGGCAGCCCACCAGGCTCCCCCATCCCTGGGATTCTCCAGGCAAGAATACTGGAGTGGGTTGCCATTTCCTTCTCCAATGCATGAAAGAGAAAAGTGAAAGTGAAGTCGCTCAGTCTGTCTGACTGTTAGCGACCCCATGGACTGCAGCCCACCAGGCTACTCCATCCATTGGATTTTCCAGGCAAGAGTACTGGGGTGGGGTGCCATTGCCTTCCCCGGACAGGTTCCTAGACTGCATTATCTGTTAGCTCCTGTCAAGGATTTCATACATGTGAAAGCTGAGGTTGCTGATAGAATATGATGATCCGAGCTTCCTCTGTGCTGATATCAGTCAATAAAACCCATTAAAAACTGATGAAGCATCACTCTGGACGAATCAAATAGCTAAAGCAATGTTCAAGGGCTACTGCATCTACACCCAAACAAGAACTCACCTGGATTTAATCTATTTGGCTAATTAGTATGCTGGGCCCTTCTATCCAGACAACATATGTGAATTTTAGCCACCTGCACAACTTGAGAGCCATGACTCTCAGAGGGGGTAAAAGTAAAGGCATTTTGTGTCCTATGTGAATATCACCAAAGGGCCTCTCCCACAGGGGAGCTTTCAAAAGAAGACACATTCTGGGTATGTCAGTGTGCCTCCTTCCCAAGTTACCCTAGTGCCTGTTTAAAGTGCCCGTGGGCAGTGGCCACGGTGGCAAGGATGAAGGCAGTGCCCGGCTTCCAAGCACACACAGGCTAAGGGGACTGCTGCTGCTGCATGCTGGGGCTGCGCCCAGCAGAGACGAGCCCGGAGCCCCCATACACGTGCTTCCTGAGATCCAGCCAACCACCCAGTGGCAGGTTAATTATACTGGACTTCTTCCATCATGGGGGGGACAGCAATCTGTCCTCACACATGTGTGTTCCTTGCTTTTCATACCTCTGCCAGCACCACCATGTATGAACGTAAGGAGCGCCTTTCTCACCACCATGTCATTCCCACATTATTTCAGATCAAGAAACTCATGCCATGGCAAAAGAAGTACACCAAAGCGCTCGTGCTTATGAAATCCACTGGTCTTACCACGACCCTGAAACTCCAGAAGGCTGTGACCTGATAGACTAGCAAGACAGCTTACTGAAGACTGCATTATGACGACAGCCGAGAGAGAATGCCCTCAGAGGACAGCTGTTACTGTGCAAAAGGCAGTACATGTTTTGATTCAACAACCAGTACACGGTACTGACTCTCTCATACTCAGAACGCCTGAAAGTGACAATTAAGTGGTGGAAGTGGGAGTGACCTACTACACTGAATAACCCTCTTTCAGAGTGCCTGGTTCCCTTCCCCTCAACTCTGGGCATTTCTGGTTTGGAAATCTTGGTTCTTAAGGGAGGAATGCTTCCGCCAGGGAACAAGGCAAATTGAATTGGAAACTGAGGAACAAACAGGCAAAAGGAGAGAAAGGAGATGCTCTACACTCTGGGTGACTTCTCCCGGTTATCACAGGGAAACTGCTGCTGCTGCTGCTGCTGTCGCTTCAGGCGTGTCTGACTCTTCGCGACCCCGTCGACGGCAGCCCACCAGGCTCCCCCGTCCCTGGGATTCTCCAGGAAGGAACACTGGAGTGGGGTGCCATTGACTTCCCCGCAAAGGGAAGCGACATTGCTGCCAATTTCTAGGGAGTAGGAAGAACCGAAACTCTCTGCCTAGTCTGTCAGGGCCCCCTAGCGAGAGGCTGCTGAAGGAAGGCTGCAAGGCAATGCGCTGCAGTGCAGAGGGGACGCGCTCTTGCTGCCGCACGCAGTCCTCCAGCAACCCCGCTCTGACCCATCACTTTACTCCAGAGGCAAGGGTGATTCCAGCTGGCAGCATTTCCAGACCACTAGGACCTCATGCAGAGAAGGCGATGGCACCCCACTCCGGCACTCTTACCTGGAAACTCCCATGGATGGAGGAGCCTGGTAGGCTGCAGTCCATGGGGTCGCTGAGTCAGACACGACTAGGCGACTTCACTTTCACTTTGCACTTTCATGCATTGGAGAAGGAAACGGCAACCCACTCCAGCGTTCTTGCCTGGAGAATCCCAGGGACGGGGAGCCTGGTGGGCTGCCGTCTGTGGAGTCGCACAGAGTCNGTCAGACACGACTGGGCGACTTCACTTTCACTTTGCACTTTCATGCATTGGAGAAGGAAACGGCAACCCACTCCAGCGTTCTTGCCTGGAGAATCCCAGGGACGGGGAGCCTGGTGGGCTGCCGTCTGTGGAGTCGCACAGAGTCGGACACTCCTGAAGCGACTTAGCAGCAGCAGCAGCAGCAGTAGGACTCACTCAGAGGTGCCAGCAACAGTTGGCCAATACAGCTTCCTCAGAGATCCATGTTATCTGTTTAGCAATCCTCAGTGCCTTGTTCCTGAGGCACCAACATCAGTGAGGCTGCACCGCTGTCCTCAGAGTTCTGAATTCCGGGTGCAGGGCGCCAGCAGCATCTGGAAAGGAAGCACGCCTCAGAGCTCTACGAATCCCTGCTCCTCGATGCCTCTGCTTCAGGCTTCTGTTTTAATAATTTCAGTCTTCACTGTTTCTCTGCTCCTACAAGTGGAGAGCTGCTGAACAGACTCAAGACTGAATTGCTTGTCCGTAGTTGCTTTTTCAGTATAAACACACCTAAGGAAGCCTCTAATAATGAACAGTATTTTCTAAAATCTGTTTCCATCAAAACCTCTCAGATATAAAGGGCCAACCTTTGCATCAGATCCCCATGCTATATGCTATTTCAGACTTTTCACACAAAATTTTCATTCCTGGGGGAAAAATGAATTAAATTAGCTGAAAATACTTGTTTGTGTGTTCAAATTAAGCAGTATTTTTAAAAATAAGTAGACAACCTGAGGATAAAGTTCTGCACAAAACAAACAAGAAAAAGAGGTCAAGGACTGACAAAATACAGGCAGATATACTGGTGTTGGTGACTGGTGTCTATATCTAGGGCATAATGGAGGGACAATCTCTGGTTCTTTGTATGTGACAAAAAAGTAATGTGGTTGGTCTATAATGAAATTGAAGAAAGTAGGGAAAACCGCTAGACCATTCAGGTATGACCTAAATCAAATCCCTTATGATTATACAGTGGAAGTGAGAAATAGATTTAAGGGCCTAGATCTGATAGACAGAGTTCCTGATGAACTATGGAATGAGGTTCGTGACACTGTACAGGAGACAGGGATCAAGACCATCCCCATGGAAAAGAAATGCAAAAAAGCAAAATGGCTGTCTGGAGAAGCCTTACAAATAGCACTGAAAAGAAGAGAGGCGAAAAGCAAAGGAGAAAAGAAAAGATATAAGCATCTGAATGCAGAGTTCCAAAGAATAGCAAGAAGAGATAAGAAAGCCTTCTTCAGCAATCAATGCAAAGAGATAGAGGAAAACAACAGAATGGGAAAGACTAGAGATCTCTTCAAGAGAATTGGAGATACCAAGGGAACATTTCATGCAAAGATGGGCTCGATAAAGGATAGAAATGGTATGGACCTAACAGAAGCAGAAGATATTAAGAAGAGGTGGCAAGAATACACAGAAGAACTGTACAGAAAAGATCTTCACGACCCAGATAATCATGAGGATGTGATCACTAATCTAGAGCCAGACATCTTGGAATGTGAAGTCAAGTGGGCCTTAGAAAGCATCACTAAGAACAAAGCTAGTGGAGGTGATGGAATTCCCGTTGAGCTGTTTCAAATCCTG
>SJYX01012196.1:679684-690840 GCA_006410675.1 Oreotragus oreotragus | reverse complement strand
CTTACTCCTTGGAAGAAAAGTTATGACCAACCTGGATAGTATATTCAAAAGCAGAGACATTACTTTGCCGACTAAGGTCCGCCTAGTCAAGGCTATGGTTTTTCCTGTGGTCATGTATGGATGTGAAAGTTGGACTGTGAAGAAAGCTGAGCGCCGAAGAATCGATGCTTTTGAACTGTGGTGTTGGAGAAGACTCTTGAGAGTCCCTTGGACTGCAAGGAGATCCAACCAGTCCATTCTGAAGGAAATCAATCCTGGGATTTCTTTGGAAGGAATGATGCTAAAGCTGAAACTCCAGTACTTTGGCCACCTCATGCAAAGAGTTGACTCACTGGAAAAGACTGATGCTGGGAGGGATTGGGGGCAGGAGGAGAAGGGGACGACCGAGGATGAGATGGCTGGATGGCATCACGGACTCGATGGACGTGAGTCTGAGTGAACTCCGGGAGATGGTGATGGACAGGGAGGCCTGGCGTGCTGTGATTCATGGGGTCGCAAAGAGTCGGACACGACTGAGCGACTGAACTGAACTGAACTGAACTGAACTATAATGAATAGAGTATCAAGAATAAGTAAAAATAACTCCAAGGAAAGACAGTGCAGATTCAACCAAGACTGAGATACCAGACTCCCCTATGCATTATAAAGACAGACGCACACAGAGGCAGATGCACACAGCTCAATGGGGCCTCTGGTGGAAAGACCACCTCAAGGGAGGCATTAGGTAGGCATCTGGGTGAAATAAGAACCAAAGGAAGAGGGGGTTACAACTGTGAGAAACTCTGTAAATCCAGTCTTGTATGCTGGGTAACTTTGGGGCATTGAAGACTTGCTGTTTCTCTCTCTCTGGAAAAAGGGGAAGCCACACTCAGTGATGCCAGTGTGACTCAGTCAGCAGTTGAGATCACCTGTTTCTCAGATTGCCCCCCAATCCAGGAGGATTAGGCCTCTCAGAGCCCAGAATTTCACATGGAATAAACTCTCAAAATAACCTTATGAGGCAGAATTATTTTTACCCTCACTCTACAAATGAGGAAGTTGAGACTCAAAGAAACTAAGTTTTCCCAGCTGGCAAGTGGCAGAGCTGGAAGCAAGGTGCGTCTGTCTCCAAAGTCTCCTAATGCCATGCTGTGTGCCCAGCTGTAAGCTCAAAGTGGAGAGAGTTTAGTCACTGAAGCATGACCCAGTTATGCTATTTGGGCATCAGGATTATTTTGAGCTAAAGACTTGACAGCAGGTATAAGAAATCTTTTCACCTTGAAGGCAGGCAATAAAACTCCCACGTGAACTATGTCCTTCTTATTCTGAAGGAAAGAAACGCTATCACCATCTGGGAGTCAAGGCTGAGAGAATTCTGTACAGCAAACCTTGTTAAAATACTTCTCAACTCCCTTTAGCCTCCCCATGTATTTAGCTACGCTCCCACAACCGCCTCTCTCTGTTCTCCCTAATATGAAAGCATTTAGGTTTCGCCACTTCTTTGGTTTTCATTTTCTTATGAGGATTCCCATGACACATAAAAGTTCCATGGACTAAATCTGTATGCTTTTCTTCTGTTAACTGCTTTTATGTCAATTTAATTCTCAGGCTAGCCAGAAACCTTACAAGTGGAGTACTAACTACAACTGGCAATCCAGTTTTCCACAGACAACTATTTTCTGGCCACTGAAAAATGCCAACTGATGTGAATTTTTAAGCAGGTAGCTTTCTGGTTTTTGAAGGGAGGAGAAGGAAGAGATAAATTTGTAAGTTGCTATTATAAGTTTAATGAAACACGGAATATTCTATGTTATTTACATTTGTTTTCTTTAGAATTGACTTAAAAATGTAGCATCAGTTGTTCTTGGAAAGTAACATGGCATGTTTTCTCCCCTTAAAACATGTCATTTCCCTTTTTTTCACTTCTTAATGGAAAGTAAAATTCATACTAATAGAAATGTCTTTATTTTTAAAAGTAAACATTCTTTTTTTCTGAATACAGAATATTGTAAAACAGTTGCTATTGAGATGGTTTTGAATTCAATATAAACCCCTGGAAAATGTTCTAAAATCTTCCCTAACACCTTCTTTCTGATATTGTTACCTAACATTTTTAGATGAGATAGGACCAGCTCTATTTCTCGTACCTTGACTGAAATGTCCTTTCAATCCTTAATTTTCACGAGGTGTTGCTGCTTACAGACGAGGTGCTAAGAAGACTGACTCATCAGCACTTCGCCCACACACACTGGACTAGACCTGCCTTACTGCTGATCGAGCAAGGGACTTCAGGCATCAGCAGAGGGCACTCTGATCCAGCCAAGGTGTGGTGATGCCATCACGGCTCTCTGAGCGTGCACCAAACTCGTCAAAGTATATATAATTACATACAACTTTTTATATCAATTATTGTTGCTGCTGTTGAGTGACTTAGTCATGTCTGACTCTTTAGTAACCCCATGGACTGTAACCCTCTATGCTCCTCTGTCCATGGGATTTCCCAGGCAAGAATGCTCGAGTGGGTTGTCATTTCCTTCTCCAGAGGATCTTTCTGACCCAGGGATCGAACCCACATCTCCTGTTTTCCAGGTGGATTCTTTACCACTGAACCACCTGGGAAGCCCGTATCAATTAAACCTCAGTAAAAAATAATCATGTGAGCAGCTACTCTACTCATAATGACCTACCAGAGTGAGGACATGACGGGGATGGGGAAACAGAATAATGACATCACCTCACACCAGACCTTAATCTGAAGGAAGTCTGGAATTGCTACTAAAATGCAAATTTATATAAGAGAACACGGTTAGGGCTTGGCACAAGTGTCACCTTTGGCTTTAAATCTTCCCTTCTAGACTGTTTTCTAAGAGTCATACTGCTGCCAATTCTAGAAATATTGTGTTCATCATTCATAGCTACTCAGAAATGGTGAGTCAGGCTCACAAGGGAGAATAAGCGGGACTTATTTGGACCATTTTCATCTCTTAACATCCATTCACTTTCATTTCATATTGAAATATGTGACCACTGTTAAATTATATACCAAATGTCTTTCATTTAAATCGTATTTAACCCATTGTTGATGTTCACTCAGTCACGTCCAACTCTTTGTGACCCCAAGGACTGCAGCACACAAGGCTCCCCTGTCCTTCACTATTTCCTGGAGTCTCATATCCACTGACACGATGACGCCATCCAACCACCTCATCCTCTGCTGTCCCCTTCTCTTCCTGTCTTCAATCTTTCCCAGCATCAGAGTCTTTTCCAACAAGTCAGCTCTTCACATCCAGTGGCAAAAGTATTGGAGCTTCAGCTTCCACATTAGTCCTTGCCTTGAATATTCAGGATTGATTTCCTTTAGGATTGACTGATTTGATCTCCTTGCTGTCCAAGGGACTCTCAAGAGTATTCTCCAATGCCACAGTTTGAAGGCATCAACTCTTCAGCTCTCAGCTTTTTTTACTGTCCAGCTCTCACATCCATACATGACAACTGGAAAAACCATAGCTTTGACTAGACAGACTTTTGTCGGCAAAGCAAAGTCTCTGCTTTTTAATATGCTGTCTAGATTGGTCATAGCTTTTCTTCCAAGGAGCAAGTGTCTTTTAATTTCATGGCTTTAGTCACTATCCACAGTGATTTGGGAGCCCAAGAAAATAAAGTCTGACACTGTTTCCACTGTTTCCCCATCTATTTGCCATGAATTGATGGGACCGGATGCCACGATCTTCATTTTCTGAATGTTGAGTTTTAAGCCAATTTTTTCATTCTCCTTTCACCTTCATCAGGAGGCTCTTTGGTTCCTCTTCGCTTTCTGCTGTAAGTGTGGTGTATTCTGCGTATTTGAATATCCTACGACTCAATAAAAACAATCTCCAGTAGAAAATGATGTAGTTTTTGTTTTTGATATTATGAACCAAAGACAGTATCTACTGCCAATATAACAGCACTGCCTGCCATTCCTTCCCTTCTAACAGGGTCCCAATTCCATGTTTATATAGTGCCCAATGCTCTCTTTCCCAGTCCTTGGGGATGAAGCATGTTTGTGTGCTGCATGCATGCTAAGTCACTTCAGTCATGTCCAATCCTTTGAGATTTTATGGACCGTAGCCTCCTAGGCTCCTCTGTTCATGAGATTCTTCAGGCAAGAATACCGGAGTGGGTTGTCGTGCCCTCCTCCAGAGTAGCTTCCTGATTCAGGGATCTAACCCACGGCTCCTGCATTGCAGGCAGATTTTTTACCACTGAGCCACTGGGGAAGCCCGAATCATGTTTAGTCTAAGTTAATCATTTATCTTTATCAGTGATGGGCCAAGTGGTACTCGTGTGAGCAAGTTCTATCTAATGATACTTAGGGAGAATCTCTTTTGAGTGGTGTGATTGGGGTCTTTCCTATTAAAAGAACAAAACCTCAAAAGGATAAATAATTTTGCTTATCTTCCTTCTTTCACGCTTGGTAATGTCTGATGTCTACAGTTGTTGGCAGCCACCTTGAAACCACAAAATGAAGAAATGAGGAACTTTACATTTTTATCTCTCTTAAGTGGCAGGAGGTGGGGAAGGCAATGGCACCCCACCCTAGTACTCTTGCCTGGAAAATCCCATGGACGGAGGAGGCTGGTGGGCTGCAGTCCATGGGGTCGCTAACAGTCGGACACGACTGAGCGACTTCACTTTCACTTTTCCCTTTCATGCACTGGAGAAGGCAATGGCAACCCACTCCAGTGTTCTTGCCTGGAGAATCCCAGGGATGGGGGAGCCTGGTGGGCTGCCATCTATGGGGTCGCACAGAGTCGGACACGACTGAAGTGACTTAGCAGCAGCAGCAAGTGGCAGGAGGAAACAAACTAGCGATATTTTTTTCCTTCTCTATACAAATTTAAAAGGAGGTTTCTCTTAAAATTCTATGTTGCCAAAATGACACCTGGTTTCACCTGAAGTTAACCAATGCCTTTTTCTTATGGAAATGTTTATCTTAAGCTATGCTAATGTACTGTGCATTTACCCCAAACTCTGTCTTTAAGTCGGTTCCGGCTTTTGGCTCAGAATCTACTTGACAAACCAGTATGTTATATTCAGATATTGTTCCTCTAATTTATGTAAATGAAACTATTTGTATGGTGATCTCCCCTTCTTCAAGATTCAAGTTAATTATTTTATGGCCCAGGATGAACCATTTGGTGCCAAGATTATCCCAAAATGCATCTTATGGGTGAGGGGCCTGGTGCCATTCTGAGTTTTAAGACATTCCTTTCTTTCATTAACAGACTGCTGGTGACTATATAACATCCAGCTGAAGACTAGCAGGAGGTACTCTTTCTGCCCCCTTCTGATGCCTATGTCAGAAGCCTTCTCTATCTCCTTTATACTTTAATAAAACGCTGTTACACAAAAGCTCTGAGCGATCAAGCCTCGTCTCTGGCCCCGGATTGAATTCTTCTCCTTCACGGCCAAGAATCCTGGCGTGATTCAACAACCTTTCAATTCCATAGTGATAAGAAAATAGACACCATATGATTTCAATACTTTCAGATCATGAATTTTTGCACCTTGTTTTATGTCCCTGCCTACACTCCAGTGTCTCCTGGTTTATAGTCTATGGGAACTTAGAATAGAATTTGTATCCTACTGTCCTGTGAAAATTGTATAAATCTTAATTTTATGTTGAATTGGTTCAAAGTGCCTTTCACTTCTACTGTGTGCTGTGCTTAGTCGCTCAGTTGTATCTGATTGTGCAGCCTCATGGACTGTAGCTGCCAGGCTTCTCTGTCTACAAGGATTCTCCAGGCCAGAATACTGGAGGGGTTGCCATGCCCTCCTCCAGGGTATCTTCCCAACCCAGGGATCGAACCCAGGTCTCCCGCATTGCAGGGGAATTCTTTACTGCCTGAGCCACCAGGGAAGCCCTCAGTTCTACTATATCTTTCTCCTTTTCTGNGTCTACAAGGATTCTCCAGGCCAGAATACTGGAGGGGTTGCCATGCCCTCCTCCAGGGTATCTTCCCAACCCAGGGATCGAACCCAGGTCTCCCGCATTGCAGGGGAATTCTTTACTGCCTGAGCCACCAGGGAAGCCCTCAGTTCTACTATATCTTTCTCCTTTTCTGTATATTCATTCTATTAAATGTTGAGAGCTTGATATTGGGAAAAAAATTATATCCTTTACAGCATCACTGAATAACTGAATCAATATGGAAAAATTGCCTATCTCTACACATTTTGATGTATGAGAAAAGTCCCCATTTGTTCCAAATCATGGTTAGTTGGGATTTCCTGTTGCCTAATCCTAATGTCATTTTTAACTGATAGATAATTATTTCTCTATTTAGGGGAAAGAATGAGTGTGTTTTTATCTGCATGACAGATAGTATTTTGTTATTGTTGCTAGGAATAAGGATGTGTGTTGGACAGCCACGGAGAAGGCAATGGCAGCCCACTCCAGTACTCTTGCCTGGAAAATCCCATGGGCGGAGGAGCCTGGTAGGCTGCCGTCTATGGGGTCGCACAGAGTCGGACACGACTGAAGCAACTTAGCAGCAGCAGCAGCAGTTGGACAGCCAAGGGAAGAACTATGGGAATATCATTCCTACTTTTCACTCCAATCATTGCCTGAAAACTCTATGTTTGGAAGACTTCCCACTTAAAAGTCTCTGCATTCCTAACACAGAATCCAAAACCTCACTCTCTTGGCTTCTCTTGTGACTTGGGTACAGGCATGAGCTTCAGATTGTTCCAACTGGATGTGCCCACATGGTATGTGCCTACAGTATGAACTGTAAGTCACCGTTGTGGAGGAGATACTGTACAGAAGCCATTTCAGTAAGAATGGTGGCCAAGATCTGCAGTCTTCAGTGGTGTCAGAGACACCCAACAACCCAGTGCTGGCTGTGCAAGTGACTTGGGGGTGATCTGGACATCTTCTTAACCACATAGGCCACATAGGATTTGTAAAGATTTTTTTTTTCTATTGAAAATAGCTGAAACTGATTCTAAACACATGGACTGATACATTTCATTATCTTAATAGTTTAAGCATTCTTGATTTATCACTTCTTCATCTTTGCCTAAAGTCTGCCATCTAGTCCTCACTGAACTCAACAGACCACTGATTCCAACTAAATATGACACTGAACAGGCCCTCAAAATGTTAGTGACACCCTGGCCCCACTGGCCTTCTCCAAAAATCTAAGAGTAGTACTGACGTATATTCTGTATCTTGGAAAATCAGGTTTTAAGGCATTTTCAGATATAAGCATGGCTTACTGCATAGGCTATGCTAGCATCTCTTGGTGAGATTATGTGTTTCTTTAGCCAATTAATTAGGGCAGGAATTTTCAGCATTTTTGGTCTCAGGACTTCTTCACTCTGATGCAGATCATATCTATTAATATTTCCTGTATTTGAAGTGCTGAGATCAAAAAGAGTCAATTAACTTCTGAGTCTTATTATGAAAATAGTTTTTCATAATATTTTGCTGATCCCCTGAAAAGATTTCAGGGATCCCCAGGCAACTCTATCACTCTATGAAAAGCATGGAATTAGGTATTTACTGTACACCTGTTGTGTGCACAACACTGAAATAGACTTTATACCAAATTTGGAAGTTCAGCTGAAAGCAACAACACAAACGGAGGCAGAGCCATGAGAACACGACTGGCATGTGAGAAGAAGAGGAGGAAACCAACCAGGTGGAACACTCTTAAGATAAGGGAAAACAATGAGAAACACTTTCCCATAAGATCTAAATTTACCCTAAGTGTCTCTGGGCAATGTTACTTGTTCAGTGGTCTTGCTACATAAAAACTGTAAGAAAAAAAAAACCAAAAACCTTTTCTTTCGAAAAAGAATAATCTGTTAAGGCTCAGTATTAAAGATAAAATTAGTTTCAAATTAGTTATTGAAACTAATTAGTTTCAATTAGTTTAAAATTAGTTTGTTGTTCAGTCGCTAAGTCTTGTCCAACTCTTTGCAATCTCATGAAGTGCAGCACGCCGGGCTTCCCTGCCCTTCACAATCTCCCTGAGTTTGCTCAAACTGAAGTCCATTCAGTCAGTGATGTCATCCAACCATCTCATCCTGTCGCCCCCTTCTCCCTTTGCCGTCAAATTTTCCCAGCATCAGGGTCTTTTCCAATGACTAAGTATGGTATATTTGTTGAGAGATTGTCATTTCTCAGCAGGAAAGGTAATGGTAATTTCCTTGTGGGCTCTCGTAAAGGGCAAAGAGATAAGCTAATATGATACTGTGTCTTTTTTGCCATTTAGTTCATGAGGAATCAAGTGAGTTGTTTCTCCTTATCACTGAAAGAGAGTGAAACTCTCCACGCCAATATTCCTCAAGCTTCCTGGGAAATTTGAGACACACACTACACCACTTATTTAGGTGAGGATCTTTGTGTTAGTTGCCCTTCCCACCACTTCCTGAAAGAGCTCCAGGCTCAGCCCAGCGCCAGGTGAGTCACGGCCATTTCCACGGGTCTGCTACATCTCAGCTCTTGTTAGCCAAGCGTAGGAGAAGATGGGACCTGGAGAGTATCACTTCCTCTCAAAGAACCAATGCTAGAGACTTTCATTCCTCAAGTGAGTGTCATGAGTCAAGTTTGGAGGTTTTGAGGAGGTCCAATGCTTGGGCAGAAAGCACAATTGTAGCTACAGGGGTCGCTTCCAGAATGAAATGCAATTCTGGCCAGTCACATAGGATATATGCACATAATAGGATGTATGCACGTTGGACGGATGGGTGACAAGCTATCTGTCTATATGTATGTGTGCAAATATGTGTGTGTATATATATAAATTTTATTTGAAAAACTAAATGAAAAGTAAAAAAGAGTAAAAAAAAAAAAAAAACCCTAAATATAAAGAATACTGAAATGCAAACAAACCAACATGCAGAATCAAGTTAATTTTTTATCTGATTTTGTCTAATTTTAAGTTAAACACATAAAACATCACAAAAAACTTCGCTTCCTTTACACCCAAGGACCAGTGGCCTCCACACTCCCCAGAGTAACACAGAGCATGCATTCAGTCACCCCTGACTTTCCCCTGCCTTTTTCTCTGCCCCAGGTTCCTGAATTCTTGCCTCTCTACCCACCACCCCCTGGCCACCCACCTGTCTTTAGAGCTCTCCTGACAGCTGTCCTCTCAACGCAGTGGCTCCTGGCTCCATAGAGGCAGAGGCGCTCCACCTGTGTGGCTCATCTCGTTGGAGTTTTGGGTTTGGGCGCCTTGTCTCGCTTGCGCTGGTCTCCCCAGCACTCTGTCGAACCCCACACAGGATTCTGTAAGAACACTGAGGAAAGGGCACAGGGGCGGACTGAGGGAGGCACGCGTGCCAGTGGTGTGTCTGTCCCCGCTGGCTACAGCCCCGGCTGCCGCAGCCACCTCCGCCTCACCTCCGGCCCCGCCTCCGCCTTCCCGTCGGGCGGAACGCGTCCACCGCGCCAGGAGCTGGAGCGGGCGCCACAGTCCAGGAGCCCCGTCACACAGGCGCGGTCGGGCTGACGCCTCGCTTCTCCCCCAAAGGTCGTCATCTGGCACCAACCTGTTGCCTCCCTTCAGGGAACCTACAGGTGGTGCTTTCTGAGGAAAAAGTGTTGTTTTTTTAAGTTATTTTTCTCTCCTGTGTCTTGCTTTTCTAAGTGATAACCAAATTCTCTCAGAAAAGAATGGCAGCCACCAACAAGCACGGGCTTCTTCATGGCATACTTCCTCTCACGCGGGTAGGGCACACGTTTAGAAGGTACTAGAGTCCTCCTGTCGGCAGGCCTGTACGCAGCGTCCGCAGGCACGCACGCAGGCGCATACGCAGCGGGCACGCATGCACATGCGCATTCAAAACAAATCAGTAGCTACTGGTTTTGAGAAGTGTGAGGGTGTGGAAACGGTCTCATGTGTGTTTGCACTAAACAAGAGCAAAAGAAAACGGCCACTAACAAGGGTATGAAAGGATGAGTTTTAAAACAGCTCCACAAGAGTCCATGTATGTTTTGTTTTCTATAGTATTTCAAGAGCATAAAACAGCACCTCAGAGCGTAGGCACTAAGTAAGTAGCATTTGATGAAGCAGAATGAGTAAGTGAGTGACTGGAGAAAGGAGCGAAACACTGCTGGGTGGGAGGCTGACACCTTTTCGTGTATTATACTGCTTAGAGACTCAATTCAGACGGTGAAATGAATTCAGACTGGAAAATGCTCACACTTGCCATAATTCGGCCACTGTGCTTGCATATTTCCTCTATAGAGAGCAGGGTGTGTTCACAAATGAGGAAACAAAGCCAGAGTTACGGTATAGAGGCCAGACTTGTAAAGTTCAGCTAGAGAAAAAGAGCCAAAATAACTAAGCTGTAAAGACTGGTTAGTCAGAGACAGTAGAAAAAATTAAAACGGTAACAAAACCTTTTGATTTGAAATATACATTCCTGGGTGCAATTGCAAATAGATGATATTGCTAACAATTGTCTAGGATTTATACCATTATTCTTTCCCTTGAACATTAAATCAGCTATCTGCATGTCTTTGGTGTAGATGAAAACTAAATACTGAATATTCTGTGTACTTCTTTAGAGATGTCTAGTACAATTCAGCTGGAATTGGAAATTAGCATAATTGGAATTGGAAATTCAGCCTACAGTGCAGACACCGAAAAAAATCCCTACAGTATTTTTTATATAACGGACTAAATCATCCTAAACCCTCATGCCACTGATTTGGGGGATGAGGGAAACAAATTTACCAAATAAAAAGTATCTCGGTCTCTTTTGCATTAGGCTCTTTTGAATACATGTTTAGTGGAATTACATGTTCAGATTTTCTACCAAGTCTATTTCTTTCTTAGTGGTTCAATCTACTCCCTTCTTTCCAAGATTGCATATGGATAACAGAAAGCCTTCTGTGTTGCCAGACCCTTCTCTCCTCCTCCCTCCACCCACCACCACCATTCCATTTAGCACATGCCTCAGTTAGCCTGTGCTTTGCTGGAGCAGCCGTGAAGAGATACCCCACATCCAAGGTAAGAGAAACCCAAGTAAGATGGTAGGTGTTGCAAGAGGACATCAGAGGGCAGACACACTGAAACCATAATCACAGAAAATTAGTCAATCTAATCACACTAGGACCACAGCCTCGTCTAACTCAGTGAAACTAAGCCATGCCCTGTAGGGCCATCCAAGATGGG
>SJYX01012196.1:590255-661393 GCA_006410675.1 Oreotragus oreotragus | reverse complement strand
GCACAATTGCACTCATCTCACACGCTAGTAAAGTAATGCTCAAAATTCTCCAAGCCAGGCTTCAGCAATATGTGAACCGTGAACTCCCTGATGTTCAAGCTGGTTTTAGAACAGGCAGAGGAACCAGAGATCAAATTGCCAACATCCGCTGGATCATGGAAAAAGCAAGAGAGTTCCAGAAAAACATCTATTTCTGCTTTATTGACTATGCCAAAGCCTTTGACTGTGTGGATCACAATAAACTGTGGAAAATTCTGAAAGAGATGGGAATACCAGACCACCTAACCTGTCTAAAGCTATCTCCAATTAGAACAATATATTGAACTCCTGTATTTTCATTTGAAAAAGAAAGGTCAAGGTTTGTCACAGTAATACGATTTCAGTTTAGAACTCTTATTATTGTTTTAGATGTTTACAATCTTCATATTGTACATAACTGTGCACTGAAATTTTGCCGTATCTTTAGCATACAGTATTTGGGGCAAGGGGAAACAGTTTTTAAAATCTGAACTTAAGTGATAATTAGGGCTTCCCTGGTAGCTGACAATAAAGAATCCGCCTGCAATGCAGGAGACCTTGTACAGTCTTCACACTGTATATAACTGTACACTGAAACTTAGCCATATCTTTAGAATATAGTATTTGGGGCAAGAGGAAATACAGTTTTTAAAGTTAGAGCTTAAGTCATTATTAACATTTAAGTCAATGGCTCTACTAAGTTTATATACATTTCTAAAAGAACAAAGTACAAAACAGTACTGGCTTATTTCTTTAGCAGTTTACTATTAATAATTCTACCTTTAACAAAAACACTTCAACATTAAACAAAAAATTTTGATAATTAAAGTTATCATTGATCAGCTTCTTTTGAAGACTATTCCTTTGGAGATTATTCTGTAAAACTATATCCTAATTAGAACGGTACTGGCATTCAGATACAACCAGCTGAATTTGACGAATGACACTACTTTTGGACTATAAAAAGTTTGAACTTTTTATATTCTTATTTTATTCTTCTAATAAGCTTTTAAGAATTGCTTATTATTAATTCACATATTGCTGAAGTCTTGAACCACAGAAACAACAATGAAAAAAGGGAAAAGTGCCAGAGCTGTCTGGTTTCACAGTGGTTATGATAGAAAAATGTAGTCAGCAGTTTCTTTCCAAATGAAAAGGTCATGAGTGGGGAAGAAAGACCTTTGAAGGCTATCTTCAATGGAATTTGGAATTTCCCTCACCCATTCCAAGTATCTGTTCAACTGCCTCCTATAGCAAGTTGCCTTGTGAAAGCACCTCTCATATTAAAAAAAATAAGTTCCTTTAGAAAGGGCACAATGGAGAGAGGACTAGGCCAGTTATACCTATGTTTTCATCAAAGGCCACCAAGGAAAGACACATGTCTTTCTACCTCATAACATGAAGGCACTTTTTAAACTATATATCACTTTTAACTTCAGTTTACCTTGGTAATACTTTACATGAGAGACCCAGTATACCTCAGTATGTTACAAATATTCAAAAAACACAAGCTTGGTGATGACAATTCAAAAGAAGTCATATCCAAGTAACTGACAAAGAAACTCAGAAAATGAAACTCAGAGTCTTCACTTGAGAAGACTCTTTACATCTTTAAAACAAAAGATAGGTATAATTTTATTTCAAGCAAGTATTCAGCATTTAAATTGGAGTCACAGTGACCGACTAGTCAGTAGTGCTGGCATTTGTTTTCCTTTCACTCTGAAAGTTGGAAAACAAGGGTATGAGTTAAATTCAGCCTCTTTAATATAAAAGTCTTTGACTTAGCTACCTAACTTTATTTTTATAACAAAGCACTTTTAATATAATTTAAAACACACATGCTTTGATTAAAGAGTGACTGTAAATGGATCCAGTTTTCTTCCAACTGTGACGACAACTTTGTCATTTCTTCCAGAAGTACTGGCTCTGAAGGAAGCATTTTCAGGTGCAACTGAAAAGAAAAATGATAGCTGAACATTCAATTTAAGAAAAGTAAAATTTTGTTTATTCTGGATTTAACTGTTTTACAAGGAACCTCAGAAAACACTATTCTTGATTTTTTTTCTTAACGGCTGGTTTATTACAATATCACATCTCCCTCTCCTCTATTGTGAGTCTTCATGATTCTGTCACTCTCTCAGTAAAATTGAAGTAATGACTCTCTATTTAAAGAGAGTCCTGATACACCTCAAGAAACAAAGTCCTAGTTCTAAATTTACAACTGTGGTAAATTTGGGGAAAAATACAGGAACAATGTGCGGCATTTCTAATTTTTTATCCTACATATTACCATCTATAAATTTACTTTTTAAATAATTTCAAACAATTAAGTCAAGCGAGAACTTTTTTAGATATTTATGAGATAAACAATCTATCTGCTATCAGCATCATCTACCTCCTTTAATATGTTAAAGTTCTCCATTTTATTTGTCATAAAAGCAACTCTGTTATTGTCAAATCATTTGAAACTCCTTCAACCAGGAGAGAAGTAAACCTTACTTTTTTCATGATCATTAAAAAAAAAACCCTGCCAAAATGTAATTAAATAAAAAAGCTAATAGGTTAATATACTGATCAAATGGATGACACAGAAGTCAGGGGGTTGAGTCAAAATTGTGCTGAGCTAAAAAACAGAAGTCAGCAAAGAACATTTACAAGCTGCTGCCCTATCCAGCTATCCAGTATAGTAGTCACTAGGCACAGAGAGCTGTTGAAATTAATTAAATTTCTATAAAGCGAAAAAACTCAGGTTCTCAGTCACATCAGCCACGATTCAAGTGCTCAGTAGCCACACGCAGTGAAGTGTGGATACAGAATGTTTCCATCTCTGCAGACATTTCTATCAGACAACACTTCTCTGGAGGAGGGCAGGCTGTGAAGTGCTGTCTCACATTGTAGACTTACCTTCAGAAACAGGGCGAGGTATGCCTGGGCCAACTCAAAATCGCGCTTTCTGTCCAACATCATCCCTATCATCTTCAAGAAGCTCTTCATAATGTCTATTGAACCACCACAATCAGGAGACAAACTTCGAAGCTCTGTTTCAATTCCTGACGGGCCTAATTCTTTCAGAAGGTTGACAGCAGCTTCATCTACATTGTTTTAATAAGAATCCAGTTAGTATCGACAATCATTTCATTTAAGAAACTAGTTTTCATTTCAAACCCAACATATATTTAAATTTGCATTTTTAGCAAGTTCTTTCTATTAAGGCTGTTAAAATCTAAATAACACTTAGCACCAGACACTTTAACATGCTTATAAATCAGTCAGAACAAATCCAATATAAGAAGGCTATCAAAGTATACACCAAGTTATTCAGAGTATTTGCTAGTGAGAATAAGATGAGGTGAGGGAATTTATTTTTGTATTGTTTATAAAAATTATAAAAGTATCACTTGATCATTAACAAACATTATTACTACAGAAATATACGTGGGGAAAGACTCCACCTTACTCACCACAAATCTACTTTTCCCTAGAAGTAAGCACTCTTGTTTCACATATATCCCATGAAAATGTAGTCTATACACTTATATAAGGCATTTGATATTAGAATGGCAATGCCTATGCTTTTAGGTTTCTGCAAAAGGACAATACCATTGACAAGAGTCTAATACACTTTATTTATTGTTTTTGTAGATATTAAATAATAGTGCCTCTCTTCTTTGTTCCCCCATAAATATAACAAGTCACTCCTTTTATAATGCTGCTACTCTTTAGCTATCAGTACAAGTACCATTCTTTGACTTTTCCCAGTGTGCACTAGAGTGATACTGGCATGAAAATACAAAGCAACTGGGTCAGAAGACAAGGGGGTAGTCAAACGGGAGAATGACTGTAATTCTGTTAACTGCTTACAGCTCTCATGATCATTATTAGCTATAGATTGTAGCTTTCAAAATTTACAACACTCAATTTTTTTAAAAAGCCTTTTTATGTGATAATTTGGTAATATCTGAAATTACCTGAAACAAAAGTCTATTACAAACTACACTGCAAATTGCACTTGTAAATAAGAAAAGCAAAACAGAAAAAAATTCCAATTTTCCATATAGAAAGAAAGAGAGGTTCTCAAAAGATTATCATCATCTTAACATCTGAGTGTAGTGTCACTCATCTACTGTAAACAAAGCAAAAGTTACTTCAGATTAAAACCAAGATTTCAATCCTTTTGGCTTTTACTTTCAACTACTGAGAAATCTGCTAATATTTCACTCAATTCTCTTCATAAAAAGTAACATAATAAGTTGAAATACTTGGTAAAATATTTTATAATTTAACTTACATTTATTATTTACCAGTCCTTCCTCAAGTTTCAAGCAGAAATCTGATTTTTGAGCCAAAATTCCAAGATTTACCACTTTAGACTTAAAAACAAACACACATTATTAAAAAACCACAAACATAACAAAAAATTTATAGTTTATAATTAAAAGCTAGCATTAATTTACTCTGTATCTGTAAAACTGGGTCTTGGTTACAACATACAATGCACACCCTGTGTTCCCAGAAGGCTCCCTCTAACTTGGCTCTCACCTGCTGAGGATCATTATTTTGTTCAGGTGCAGCGTATCTGGGTACAAGACCAGGAACAGTTGGAATAAAAAATGGTGCTGATTTGGGTACTTTGGGTGGTTCCTTTGGTTTATTCTTTTTCTAATTAAGAAAAGTGAGAAAAGGAAAAAAAGACTAGTAATTATCTTGCCAACAGTTTCTAACATTTAATTCCCACTTAATTTTTAAAAAGCCCCAAAAGTAAAAAAAAAAAAATAATAAATTCAGATTAGGATACTGAAATGAAATCCCAAACAACCAATATACCACAGATATCCTTACATTGGGCTTCCCAATGCAAACCTCTAGTACTCTTGCTGATAAGGCAAAGGGAAAATGACAGGGTTCAAGAGAAGCTCTAAGGCAAAAACAGCTCATTTTTCTGAAATACTGAAATATAAGATGGGCTAGAAAGCAAAATTTACATAAATGCTCAACAGTTTTTCAAATTTCTCTTCTCCAAAAGAATTCTGGAGCCAGAGGTAGTCTCTTCCATTAAAAGTAATTTAGTAAATTTTGTGTGTAGGTGTGAAGCATTCCCCTAATTCCTCTATTTTATTGGAATTTTTATTTTTCTTTAGTACTTTGTGTTTTTAAAAAGCGAGAGAATACTACCATTTCTTCATAAACTATTTCAAGTGTCAGCAAAATTCTATCACAAAAATTCCACTGGAATTCCCACTGACAGAATTCAGTTTTGGTGACTACATTGTAACATATCACTATCTCGAGAATCTGATGGACTCTTAAGAAGGCTCACAATTTTACCTTACACTACTCCTCTTCCATTCTTTAGGAACTGTGGGGAAATTTGCTTTTTGAAAGAAAGTCAGGGATATTTGTGGCCTCTTGGAGCCCAGAGCAATGCAAGCACAGCCTTCTTTGTGATGGGGAAACTGTAGTAACGTACCAAGAGTCATTTACCCTTCCTAACCCACTGTTCTTGAGTTAGAAGGCAGTCACTGAGTTGTAAATAAAAACAAAAGGCTTTGGAGCAGTTCCACAGGGCTCTGCAATTACCTAATTTCATAAAGGGAACCATAACTATAAAAGTTAACCACAGGACAAAAATAAAAATTCTAATTTCTTTCATTCAGAAGGAAATTGAAATATTGGAGGTGTTATAAAGAGCATTCATTCACATTTCTCTATATTTTTATGCAGAACAAACTGTATCTTAGCAAGAAGAGTGCCCACCAAATTTAGCTCAATTAATTGGGCATTATTCTAACTGGTCCGCTCACACTCACCTACTTGTACTTTATGTATTGCTTTTAAAGCCATTCCATAAACTACTTCCTTTACAGTTGATAGACTAGACAATATAACTGTGTACCTAAATAACATAAAGTGAAAGTGAAAGTCGCTCAGTCGTATCCGACTCTTTGCAACCCCACAGACTGTACAGTCCATGGGATTCTCCAGGCCAGAACACTGGAGTGGGTAGCCTATTCCTTCTCCAGCGGACCTTCCCTACCCAGGAATCGAACCGGTGTCTCCTGCACTGCAGGCAGATTCTTTACCCACTGAGCTATCAGGGAAGTCCTCAACAACATATCTTTATGATGAAGTCCAGTCTTTCCATAGGTGAGCAATAAAAAGGAGCCCTTTCAAATTCTGAGCCAAATGAACATGTGAAAACTTCTCTCTTCTTACCCGAGACACGTATGTCTTTTCTGGTGCCAATTTACTAGCTACAGAAATACTTAGAACAGCATGTCAGTTATCTGCTAGTGTTCCTCACACTTTTTTAACGCCAGCCCACCATGTGACTTAGTACACACACAAACTCTAGTGACTATATGTATGCTCAGTGCTGCACTTAGTCACTCAGTCGTGTCCACCTCTGCGACCCCATGGACTCATGAGATTCTCCAAGCAAGAATACCCAAGTGGGTTGCCATGCCTCCCCCAGGGGATATTCCCAACCTAGGGACTGAACCCAGGTCTCCCGCATTGCAGGTGGATTCTTTGCCAGCTGAACCATCTGGGAAGACCGTAATTACTCAAGCCTCTCTCTCATCCAGGGGCCCTTCCCAACCCAGGAAATGAACCAGACTGCAGGGAGCTGCTTTACCAGCTGAGCTACCAAGGATGCCTGACTGTATGTATGTATCTAACCAAGCTGAGTTTCATAAAACAAAACACTCTAATTCTCAGAAGATAATCTCTGAAATTGTCTAGTCTGTATGTGTCAGTTGCTTTTGATACAAATAGGGGTCATGAAACATGCTTTGAAAGACATTAATTCATACCATAACTGTCCATTTCTCATGTAAAACTGTACTCCTCAAGGACAAAGGGCTAAATTATTTTCCACTGCTATTATCTCAGGATGCTATCTACTACCTAGTTCATATTATGTGCCTGAACCCAAACCAAACCTTCCTGTAGCAGACAGAGCAGGGTGTGGTATGATAAAGAGCAGCTGAAGCTTAATTTTAAAAAGACCAGTGAAAGCATTCTAGTCCCCGAGTGTCCAGAAACAGAAACGCCACATGTTATGAGGACTTCCCCCCTCATTTCATAAGTTAAGTGAGATCAGGTAAGGCTTAAAACACCCAACTTCTAATAGCTCTGTAGTTGCAGGCTATACTACTGCTATATCTGAAGGTCCTTGAGTGCTCTCAAAAGTAGATATATATACATGGAGAAAGTCTTGTAATAATACTAAATTAAATAGCATTCAGCTAAATGGTATTTGCTTTACTATCTTAGGCATTAACTACTCCACCTAAAGACCTCTAAGAAAGGGAAGTTATCTTTATTAAAGAAAATACTTTTGGAATATGTCTTCAGGGGCCAACATTAAGTGTACTATAGGATTACCTTAATAACATCAAGATTAAGAAGGTTTTTCCACCGGGATTCAGGAAGGAGTGACAGAGTTACCAATTGCTCATCCAGCTGTTCTGGGGAGTCATACTCTATCATTTCATCACTTGGTTCTGCAGTTTCTTCTGATAATTCTACATCTTAAAACAAACAATTTTCAGGTATAACAAATTAATGCTGAATGAAATTTTTATCATATAAAAGCAACTTAATTACCTTCAAATCCATTAGTGTTTCATAACATGTTCACTCAATATAACTTGTAAACTCTATTCATTTTCTTATTTTCTCATATTAAGTACAATTTCCATCGCCAGACTCAAAACATTTCTCCACTGTTTCCCATGAATACTCCATCAATTATGTCTTTGTTTATACAAAGATTCATGAAGTCATTAAGATAAAAAAAATATTGTGATTGAATGCATTAAACTGCCTTCAGGGGCAATATCCTACAGGTTAGGTTTATTATATTATGCTTCAAAAATTACTAGTTTTTTATTACCTTGGGTTTGACAAGTACCAGGAAGCATCACTACTGAAGGAACGTAATCTGTGGGAAGTGGCCGTAATGAAACAACTGAATACAGGGAAACATTGGACCTGAGACATAAAAAACATAAGCAATATTATAAAATTTATTAAAAATATTTTTAGAGAAGCTTCGATTACTGGTAACAATCTCCATGATCTTGAATTTGGCTACAAATTCCAATCACTTGTTAAAAAAAAAAAACTCAAAAATAAATAGTATTAATTTCAAAATGCTTTGACTCATATCACAGATGTCATCACAAGAAAGCTGTTTATAGGTATTATGAACAGACTTTATTTTTAATGTAGCACAAAAAGTACTTGAGAGATCAGTAGTGGATAATATTTTTATGGATAATATTCTTATAAGGTAACATAACATCCATTTATTTATACTGCTTTGACAAATGGCAACCTTCATCTAAGGAAATTACAACTGAAGGAAAGATGGACTCAGAGCATTAAGTCAGACAGTGATTATGTGGATCAGATCTTTGGGGGTGCTGAACAGTCACAGGTTCCCCTATCTCTAGAATGGTCCTTTAAGTGCTACTTAACCCTGCGTCATGACTTTGGATCTGATTAATCTGATCCTCATCTGACTAATCAAGATGTGAATATCTGTCCCAAAGTGGGCTAATCATATTGTTTCCTGTACATAACGAATCTGGAATGGAAAATAAAAACTGGAAATATCAGGTTCTGAGTTACATTAACAGCTGTACTATATACTCTGTTGCTGAGGTACCACAACACCATTCTTCTCCTATCTTGACTGTTCAAGCCTCAAAGATTCCAGGAGATACTCCATTCTGCTTATTAAGGTGACCAGAGTCTATTTCTATTATATATTAAATTAATTTTCACATCCTAAAAAGTCAATTAGAAAATCTTGTAAGTAGAAAAGGAATTCATTTTTTTCTCTTCCTCAATAATAAGAGTTTAATTTTAAACTCACTTATCCTTTCTGCAAATAGAAGTCAAATAGGGTAACAAATAAAAATCAAACATGTTCAACTCTTGGCGACCCCATGAACTATACAGTCCATGGAATTCTCCAGGCCAGAATAGCCTTTCCCTTTTCCAGGGGATCTTCCCTTTTGGGTAGCCTTTCCCTTTTCCAGAGGTCTTCCCAACACAGGGATCAAACCCAGGTCTCCTGCACTGCAGGCAGATTCTTTACCAGCTCAGCCACCAGGGAAGCCCAAATCCTCTGCCTGTTCTAAAACCAGCTTGAACATCAGGGAGTTCACGGTTCACGTATTGCTGAAGCCTGAGGGATGTGGATATGTTGCAAATGAGCATTTCCCCACATCAGTATCATGTCAGCTCTTCCTAACTTGATCTAAAGGTTCAACACAGCCCCAGTGAAAATCCCAGCAAGTTATTTTATGGATATTAACAAACCGATTCTGAAGTTTATATGGAGAAGCAAAAGTTGCAAAATAACCGACAGAGTATTGAATGAGAAAAGCAAAGTCAGACGACTGACACTATCCAACTTCAAGACTGTACTCACTGCAGCAAACATTATTCTCAATTGTGAAGACCTGAAAGCATTTCCTCTAATATCAGGAACTAGTCAGTGGTGCCTACTCTTGCCAGTATTATTCAATAGAGTCTTGGAGATCCTAGCCACAGCAATGAGAGAAGAGAAAGAAAAGGAATCCAGATTAGAAAATAAGTAAAACTCACTATTTGTAGATGATATACTCTATACACAGAAAACCCTAAAGATGTAACCAGAACATTACTAGAGCTAATCAATGGATTCAGCAAAGTCACAGGATGTAAAACTGATACACAGAAACCTCTTGTATTCCTCAACACTAACAGTGAAAAATCAAAAAGAAATTAAGGAAGCAATCTCATTCACCATTGCAGCAAAAAGAATAAAATAACTAAAAATAAACCTACCTAAAGGGACAGAAGACATGTATGCAGAAACCTAGAGGACACTGATGAAAGAAACCAAAGATAACACATTCAGATGGAGAGATTTGCCATGTTCTTAGACTGGAAGAATCAATATCATGAAAGTGACAGTATTACCCAATGGAATCTATAGATTCACTGAAATCTCTATCAAATTACCAACAGCATTTTTCACATAAGTAGAATAAAAGATTTTATAATTTGTGTGAACCCAGAGAAGACCCTGAATAGCCAACACAATCTTGAGAAAGAAAAAGAGAACTGCAGGAATAAGCCTTCCTGACTTCAGACTATCCTACAAAACTACAGTCATCAAGGTAATATGGTACTGGCAGAAATATAGTCCAGTGAAACAAGATAGAAGCCCCAGAGATAAACCCACACACCTATGGGTTCCTTATACTTGACAAAAGAAGTGAGAATATACAGTGCAGAAAAGACAGCCTCTTCAAAAAATGGTTCTGGGAAAACTGGACAGCTACATGTTAAAGAATGAAGCTAGAACACTTCCTAACACTATACACAAAAAGAAACTAAAAATGGATTAAAGACTTAAATGTAAGGCCAGAAAACTATAAAGTTCTTAGAGGAAAGCAAAGGCAATACACTCTTTACCATAAATTGCAGCAAGATCCTCTATGACCCACCTCCTAGAGTAATAAGAATAAAAACAAAAATAAACAAATGGGACCTAATTAAACTTGAAAACTATTGCACAGCAAAGGAAACTATAAACAAGATTAAAAGGCCACCCTCAGAATGGGATAAAAGAATTGCAAGTGGTTAACTGACAGATGATTAATCTGCAAAATATATAAGCAACTCATACAGTTCAATATCAGGAAAACAAACAATCTGATCAAAAAGTGAGCAGAGGACCTAAACAGACATTTCTCCAAAGAAGACACACAGATGGCCAATAAACACATGTACCCCAACGTTCATTACACAGTTATTTACAATAGCCAGTACGTGGAAGCAAAGTAGATGTTCATCAACAGATGAATGGATTAAAAAAAAAGATGTGGTACATATGTACAACAACCTCAGATACGCAGGTGATATCATTTGAATTGCAGAAAGCAAAGAGGAACTAAAGAGCCTCTTGATAAGGTGAAAGAAGAGAGTGAAAAAGATGGCTTAAAGCTCAACATTCAAAAAACTAAGATTATGGCATCCGGTTCCATCACTTCATGGCTAAAATAGATGGCAAAAAAATGGAAACAGTGACAGATTTTATTTTCTTGGGCTTCAAAGTCACTGTGAATGGTGACTGCAGTCATGAAATTTGAAGATGCTTGCTCCTTTAAGCATGGTGAAGGAAAGCTATGATGTAACTGGACAGTGTATTAAAAGGCAAAGACATCACTTTGTGGACAGAGGTCCATAGTCAACGTTATGGTTTTTCCAGTTGTCATGTATGGATATGAGAATTGGATCATAAAGAAGGCTGATCACTGAAGAATTGATGCTTTTGAATTGTGGTGCTGGAGAAGACTCTTGAAAGTCCTTTGCATTGTAAGATCAAACCAGTCAATCCTAAAGGAAATCAAGCCTGAATATTCACTGAAAGGACTGCCGCTAAAGCTCCAGTACTTTGGCCACTTTGATAGGAAGTGCTGACCTACTAGAAAAGACTCTGATGCTAGGAAAGATTGAAGGCAAAAGGAGAAGAGGGCAGCAGAGGATAAGATCGTTAGACAGCATCACCAACTCAGTGAGTAATGAATCCAGGCAAACTCTGGGAGATAGCGATAGACAGGGAAGTCTGGTATGCTACAGTCCATGGGATAGCAAAGAGCTGGACATGACTTAGTGATTGAACAAAAACACCTATATATATATATATACACACATACACACCATAATTTTAAAAAGCTTTATTGCTAAACCATGCTAACCATCATCTGGGTAATCATAATCTTTTTGCTGGTGGAGCATCTTTGCCCCAATGTTGATAGCTGCTGACTGATCAGGGTGGTGGTAGCAATTTCTTAAAATAAGCCAGTAAAGAAGTTTGCCATATCAACTGACTCATCGTTTCACGAACAATTTGCCTGTTGCATGCAGTGATGTCTGATACCGTTTTACCTTCAGCAGAACTTCTTTCAAAATCGAATCAGTCTTCTTTAACCCTTCTGTTGCTTTATCAACTAAGTTTCCTATTTTAATCCTTTGTTGTCGCCTCAACAAGCTTCACAGCATCTTCACCAGGATAGATTCCATCTTGAGAAGTCACTCTCTTTGCTCATCCGTAAGATTCAGTTCCTCATCCTTTCAAGCCTTCTCCTGAGACTGTAGCAGTGACGTCGCATCTTCAGGCTCCATGGTTAATTCTCGTTCTCTAGCTAGTTCCACCACATCTGCAGTTAGTTCCTCAGCTGAATTCTTGAAACCACTCAAGGTCATACATGAAGGTTGAAATTCAAACTCCTGTTAATGTTGATGGTTTTAGTTCTTCTGAATTATGATGGAATCTAGAATGGTGAGTCCTTTTCAGGTTATCCATTTACTTTGCACAGATTCATAAAAAAAAAAAAATCGCTATCAATGGCAGCTTTAGCCTTACAAAATGTACTTCTTAAAAAATAAGACTTAAAAGTCAAAATTAGTCCTTGGTCTATGGGCTGCAGGATGGATGTTGTGTTGTTAGGCACACAAGCAACATGAATCTTGTTGCACATCTCTGCCAGAGCTCTTGGGCGACAAGATGCATTATCAAGGAACAGTCATACTTTAAAAGAAATCTTTCCTTCTGAGCAGCAGGTCTCAGGGATAAAACTATTCAGTAAACCATGTTGTAAATATATGTGCTGTCATCCAAGCTTTGTTCTTCCACTCACAGAACACAGCCAGAGTAAATTTAGCATAATTCATAAGGCTCCAGGGATTTTAGGAATGGTAAATGAGTACTGGCTTCAACTTCAAATCACCAGATGCATGTATATTACCATATGTGAAATAGATCGCCAGTCCAGGTTTGATGCATGAGACAAGGTGCTCAGGGCTGGTGCACTGGGACAATCTTGAGGGATGGGATGGGGAGGGACGTGGGAGGGGGGTTCAGGATGGGGGACACATGTGCACCCATGGCTGATTCATGTCAGTATATGGGAAAAACCACCACAATATTGTCAGGTAATTAGCCTCCAATTAAAATAAATTAATCAATTTACAGAAAAGAAAAATAAGTCACCAGATGCATTAGCCCCTGACAAGAGAGTCTGCTTGTCCTTTGAAACTTGAACCTGGGCATTGGCTTCTCCTCTGTAGCTATGAAAGTCCTAGGTGGCATCTTCTTTCAATACGAAGCTGTTTTGTATACAGTAAAAATCTGCTGTTTCGTTTAAAACAGCCAGCTTTATTAATGATCTTATTTAGATCTTCTAGATAACGTGCGTCAGCTTCTACATCAGTACTCCTGCTCCATGTTGCATTTTTTTTATATGAAGACAGCTTCTTTCTTTAAATCTCACGAAGCAATCTCAGATATCTTCAAACTTTTCTTCTGCAGTTTCTTTGTTTCTCTCAACTTTCATAGAACTGAAGAGAGTTAGGGCCTTGCTCTGGATTGAGCTTTGGTTTAGGGAATGAGGTGGCTGGTTTGATCTTCTATTCAGACCAATCAGACTTTCTCCTTGTCAGCAATACGGCTGTTTTACTTTCTTACCATTGGTGTGTTCACTGGAGCAGCACTTCTCATTTATTTCAAGAGCTTTCCCTTTGCATTCACAAATTGATTCACTGTTTGCCACAAGAGACATAGACTTCAGCCAATTTCAGCTTTCATCATGCCTTGCTCAGTGAGTTTTATCTTTTCTAGTTTTTCATTTAAAGTGAGAGATGTGTGACTCTTCCTTTCACTTGAACATTTAGAAGTCACTATAGGATTGTTAATAAGCTTAAATTCAATATGATTGTGTCTCAAGGAATTGGGAGGAGAGGACGAGATGAAGGAATAGTCAGTTGGTGGAGCAGTCAGAACACACACAACACATAAGATCAAAATGTCAGATAGGAAGATGCTGGGCTCATTTCTCCTCATAAACACATCAAAACTGCAACTATATAGAGACAGACTTTCACTGCAAGTGGTCTGGACACAGCAGGTTGATTTCTCTACAACTAAGACCGTGAAGAAGAATCCACCTGGAGTCTTATAGGAAGTGAGAGAAAGCAATCTGGTCAGTACCCACTTTACTAGCAGGGGATACAGAAGAGGAGGGGATATCACAGGCTCAGGGATCCTCCTTGGTGGGTGAGAGGTATAAGGCACATATTAGACACCCCAGACCTGGAGTCTGACATCAGGAACACAAGCTCCCTTGGCTGGTCTGAAAATCAGTGGACCTACCTGGAGAAGAGAAGCAGAAAATATTAAGAAAAGGTGGCAAGAATACATGGAAAAACTATTCAAAAAAGATCTTAATGATCCAGACAACTACAATGGTGTGATCACTCACCTAGAGCCAGACATTCTGGAATGTGAAGTCAAGTGGGCCTTAGGAAGCAATTCTTCCAGTCCAGCGTTTCTCATGATGTACTCTGCATATAAGTTAAATAAGCAGGGTGACAATATACAGCCTTGACGTACTCCTTTTCCTATTTGGAACCAGTCTGTTTACATAAAGATAATCTCAAACTGGATTAAAGACCTAAATATAAGACTAGAAGCTATAAAACTCTTAGGAGGAAAACATAGGCAGAACACTCAATGACATAAATCAAATCAAGATCCTCTATGACCCACCTCCTAGAGTAATGGAAATAAAAACAAAAATAAACAAGTGGGACCTGATTAAACTGAAAAGCTTTTGCACAGCAAAGGAAACTATGAGCAAGGTGAAAAGACAACCCTCAGAATGGGAAAAAATAATAGCAGATGAAACGACTTACAAAGGATTAATTTCCAAAATATACAAGCGGCTCATATAACTCAATGCCAGAAAAATAAACAACCCAATCAAAAAGTGGGAAAAAGATCTAAGCAGACATTTCTCCAAAGAAGACATACAGATGGCTAACAAACCCATGAAAAGATGTTCAACATCAGTATTAGAGAAATGCAAATCAAAACCACAATGAGATATCACCTCACACCAGTTAGAATGGCCATCATCAAAAAGTCTACAAAAAATAAATGCTGGGGATGGTGCTGAGAAATGAACATTCTTACACTGTTGGAAGGAACCAGAGATCAAATTGCCAACATCCGCTGGATCATGGAAAAAGCAAGAGAGTTCCAGAAAAAAGGAAAGCTCAGCAGTGGCCACAGGACTGGAAAAGATCAGTTTTCATTCCAATCCCAAAGAAAGGCAATGGTAAAGAATGTTAAACCTACCACACAATTGCACTCATCTCCCACACTAGAAAAGTAATGCTCAAAATTCTCCAGGGGAGGCTTCAACAGTATGTGAACGAAGAACTTCCAGATGTTCAAGCTGTATTTAGAAAAGGCAGAGGCAGCAGAGATCAAATTGTCAACATCTGTCAGATCACTGAAAAAGCAAGAGAGTTCCAGTAAAACATCTACTTCTGCTTTATTGATTGTGCCAAAGCCTTTGACTGTGTGAATCACAGGAAACTGTGGAAAATTCTTAAAGAGATGGGAATATCAGACCAACTTACCTGCCTCCTGAGCAATCTGTATGCAGATCAGGAAGCAACAGAACCCGACATGGAAAAACAAGCTGGTTCCAAATTGGAACAGGAGTCCATCAAAGCTGTATATTGTCACCTTGCTTATTAAACTTACATGCAGAGTACATCATGTGAACTGCCAGGTTAAATGAAGCACAAGCTTGAATCAAGATTGCCAGGAGAAAAATCAATAACCTCAGATATGCAGATGACATCACTGTTATGGTGGGAAAAAAAGAGGAACTAAAGAGCCTCTTGATGAAAGTGAAAGAGGAGAGTGAAAAAGCTGGCTTAAAACTCAACATTCAAAAAACTAAGATCGTGGCATCTGGTCCCATCACTCCATGGCAAATAGATTGGGAAGCAATGGAAATGGTGAGAGACTTTATTTTCCTGGGCTCCAAAATCACTGCAGATGGTGACTGCAGCCATGAAATTAAAAGATGCTTGCTCCTTGGATGAAAAGTTATGACCAGAGACATTACTTTGCTGACAAAGTTCTGTCTAGTCAAAGCTATGGTTTTTCCAGTAGTCGTGTATGGATGTGAGAGTTGGACTATAAAGAAGGCTGAGCGCTGAAGATTGATGTTTTTGAACTGTGGTGTTGGAGAAGACTCTTGAGAGTCCCTTGGACTGCAAAGAGATCCAACCCGTCCATCCTAAAGGAAATCAGTCCTGAATATTCATCGGAAGGACTGATGCTAAAGCTGCAGTACTTTGGCCACCGGATTCGAAGAACTGACTCACTGGAAACAACCCCGACACTGGGAAAGACTGAAGGCAGGAGGAGAAGGGGACGACAGAGGATGAGATGGTTGGATGGCATCACCTACTCCATGGACATGAGTTTGAGTAAACTCTGGGAGTTGGTGATGGACAGGGAAGCCTGGTGTGCTGTAGTCCATGGGGTCGCAAAAAGTCAGACCTAGCTGAGTGACTGAACTGAACTGATAGTACCATATGCCATGATCATAATTTCTTGAATGTTGAGTTTTAATCCAATTTTTCACTCTCCTCTTTCACCCTCATCAAGAGGCTCTTTAGTTCCTCTTCACTTTCTGTCATTTGAGTGGTATCATCTGCATATATGAGGTTGTTAGCATCCTCCTCCACCCCACAGTCTTGATTCCAGCTTGTGATTCATCCAACCTGGTATTTTGCATGATGTACTCTGCATGAAAGTTAAATAAACATGGTGATAATATACAACCTTGAGGTACTCCTCTCCCAATTTTGAGCCAGTCCATTGTTCCATGTCTGATCCTAACTGTTTTTTCTTGACCTGCATATAGCTTTCTCAGGAGGCAGGTAAGGTGGTCTGGTACTCCCATTGCTTTAAGAACTTTCCACAGTTTGTTGTGATCCACACAGTGAAAGGCTTTCTCCTAATCAGTCCTTTCTCTATGATCCAACAAATGTTAGCAGTCTGAGCTCTTGTTCCTCTGCTTTTTTAAAACCGGTTTGTGCACTGGAAGTGTCTTGCTCACCTACTGCTGAAGCCTGGCTTGAAGGGTTTTGAGCATGACCTTGCTAGCGTGCAGGAGTCTTGTTTGTTTTGGTCCCTCGTATGTCCTTAGTGTATAGAATAATGCCTCCCACTCAGTACGTGCTCACTGGATCTTTCCGCAGTGAGTGATGAATGATTAAACAGCCCATTTATCACCTCATACACTCCTGTGGCTTCAAGTACCAACTTTATGATGAACTCAAATCTTGTTTCCAATCGAGGTCTCCCTTGTAGGTTCCAGACCTATGTGTTTCCATCTGACCACTGAATATTACCTCTTAAACAGCTCCCAGACATCTCAAACTCAAAAATACCAAAAAAAAAAAAGAAAGAAAGAAAAGAAATATTTCCTTCCTCCCTCCCCTGTTTAAACCCCATCTCCCCCCTGGGTTCACTGTCTCAGTAAATGGCCTCACATTTAAAGTCAGAAACCTGGGAGTTACTCCAGAGTCGTCGTGCACTCACCCACATCCTGACAATTACCTGCTCTACCGTCTCCATCTTCACTTCATACCAGGCTCCTCTATTGTCCAGCTGTCAACTTCCATGCTTTCATGGACACTGGACATTGATCCCTCAGACTTCCTAATTCAACCCCAGGTTCAACATTTATCCCAAGTATCATCTCCCTCCAGGATTCCTCTTGTGGTACCCAGAGCATACAGACCACTATCACATTAATAACTGGCCTAGTTACTCTTCTCCAATACAAGGCTTTGAGGTCCTAAATGTGGAGACCATAGCTAAGCATATCCTAGTACTTAACTAAGGCTGTATCTACCACATGCTGCTAAGTCACTTCAGTCGTGTCCGACTCTGTGCAACCCCATAGACGGCAGCCCACCAGGCTCCCCCGTCCCTGGGATTCTCCAGGCAAGAACACTGGAGTGGGTTGCCATTTCCTTCTCCAATGCGTGAAAGTGAAAAGTGAAAGTGAAGTCGCTCAGTTGTGTCCGACTCTTAGCGACCCCATGGACTGCAGCCCACCAGGCTCCTCCGTCCATGGGATTTTCCAGGCAAGAGTACTGGGGTGGGGTGCCAATAGTAGGTATTTAAAACGTGTTTGTCAAAGAGATCTCAGTAAAACAAGATGCATGCATTCCATATATTAGTTTAATGTATGATGAAAAATATACATCATCATTATAAAAANCCATGGACTGCAGCCCACCAGGCTCCTCCGTCCATGGGATTTTCCAGGCAAGAGTGCTGGAGTGGGGTGTGCTACCTAAATTATCAAGCAGAAGCTGACTCGACTGTAGACTTAGGTGAACTATGTGACACTTCCATTTTATAAGTTAAAAAACCCAAAAAAACCGAAGGGCAATGTTAGCAACTATGACTGTCTGACAATATCACCTTCCTTTTCTTCTTACCCCAGAAAACTGTATGAGAGAACTTACCACAGATAAACTCCAAGGTGGTCGACATGGGAGGTGGCCAGAAAGTCTCCAGTCGGGGACATAGTGACATTAAGAGGAGCCGAGTCCAGCAAGAAGCTGTCTATAAGACTACAGAAAGAACCAAGACATCACAGTCCTTCAACTCTACTAAAAAGCACACAATTCACAAAATATAATTTTGCTAAAAGAACAAAGGGTAAGAGATGCAGAAAATGTTTGCTTTTTATTTTTAAGTCACCAACACCAAAAAGTCATCACTAACAAAGAGCTTTGTCAACTAAGCTACAATGGGAAAATTATCTCCTCAATGAGAAAGACCCAGAACACTACAGAGATCAATTAATTTGAGAGAGTTTCAATAACAGGGAGACTACAGGAGGCAATGCTGTTTTTCTGGAATGCAATTCCAGTTTTAGTAAGACCTGTTTCAAAAACTACTTTATTCACTGAAGCCATTACATTATCCATGAGAAGGCACGGCAAAATGACTGAAGTTCAGAATCTTCAGTAATTATATTATTTCAATAAAGAAAACAACAGGATTTAACACTTTTTTCAGTGTTCCATGCTAGGAAGTATTCTGAGCACTTGTGACTATTAATTAAATCCTCACAACCCCATGAGGCAGATCCACCCTTACTATATCCATTAGAAAAATGAGGCCCAGTCATACCTGCTCAAGGCATAAAGTGACAGAAACATACCTGTCACCAAGCAGTCTGCACACATAATCAAAAAAGCTCAGTAACACCACCACTGACACTAAAGGTCCAGCAGACAGCACACACACCCAGAAGGTGACTACAGCAGCGACTCACGGAAACACTCTGAGCAGCGCAAACGTAACACGGAGGCAGTGTCTAAAGGACCTGTCCATAACAAAATCTTTCTCAATTTGTTCAGACTGATCAACAATCAGAAACCTTAACTAATGAATACAAAACAGTGGGACAAGACCAAAATTAGCAGCACTACCAACAAACTAAAGTGGGCTCAGGACAGTGACTGGCGTTTACGTTCTCACTATGGGGAAAAAATGTGATTGATAGTCTGTCTGATTTCTGTTCAACCATTCCTTGGAAATTCACAGGAACAGCTGCTTGGGGGATCAAACAAATTGGAGAAAAGGACATTTGCTAAACACTTTATATACCAGAGACTGTCAAATTATTTAATTCATTTAATACAAACAACCCAGAGAATACCCACTATCTCAATGTACACGGATGACTAATGCTAAACTCAGGAATTTTAGACCTCACCATCTCTTCTTTGTCTTAATACTTGCTCACTAAAGTGTGTGTGAGGGATGAAACTCCCTGACATGTTCAGAATCTATCTGTTAAAGAGGAATCTACAGCTTGAGTAAATTTATTTTACTTGATACTATAATTATTCTGGCAAATTCACTGTGCAACGTGGGTCCACAGCTGTTGTGTGTGGGTAGACTGGCCTTCCATTATGTAAATGCATCAACTCGAGGAAGTGGTTTCCACACACACGGCCACAGTTGCTCACAAAGCCCAAGTGTACAGGTTTAATCCCAGACCTAACTACCATACTGTCACCTGCTAATCCTACAAAATGAAAAGTTCCAGGTAATTATAAGCTTTTTGAGAAAATGTTTAAAAAAATCCTCATTGTAAAGGGTCAGATTTTTAAGCACGGAGTCCCATGCATACAGGTAACATTAACTCACTTCTGACTATATTCTAAACCAATGTAGACAATGTCTAGATGTTCAATCTCCAAAGTGATGGAATCCTCAATGAACAGAACAAATGGACAGTTCTGCCTCAGTGGGAAATGGAAAACAAAACTCTATTCCAGTTATGCTCACACACTGCCCCTCAGAAAGCAGGGGCTGGGTGGACAAGACAGAACGAAAAGCAAATTCTATTAAAGCCATTTAACTTAATATTTTTCTCACCCTGAAAAGTGTTCAATCTAAACTCTTAAGAGATTAAAAGTAACCATAAATAAAAGGTGGTAGCAGATGACAGAAAATTTCAGGGACAAAAATTTCAACCCCACTTCTCTGAGAACGCTACAAACAGAAGAAAATTTTCTGCACTTAAAGAAACCCCTTTACGGGAAACAGTTCAGCACCTATGCCTTTGTTTTAGATAGACAATTAATCCCAGATGGCTGTATCTGCATGTTGCCACACCAAAGGTCTCTTATACACGGCTTCACACTGTAGCTTCTGTAACGAGTGTACTCATTCTTTACATATTTAACTTGTTATGTAAATGATAAAACTGCTTACTGAAGAAAAAACTAGGAATCCTCAAAGCTTGTCATACTAATTATGTTTAAGAAAAGAAGTGAAATAAAAAAAGCCAATGATTACCTAGAGCTCTATGGTCCTTCCTGTATCTTCTACATCAAGAAAACCAAATCATCCTTAGAACATACCCAAGCAAGGCTGGTACCACAACTGCTGGGAGATCTTTCTTTCTCTTATGCTAACTACAGCAAAATATCACTGACAAACTATGCTGCCTTGGGCAAATCACTTAGCTTCTGAGCCTCCACTTCCTCATTTGTGAAACGGGACTAACACCAGCACCTCCCTAACAGAATATGAGACAAGATGGAAACTAACACACTCGAAGCGCCCAGAAGTCCACGGAAGAGCCGACTGTGGCAGGGCAGCAGCGACTGTGGGAGACTGCTTTCCAGCCTTCTCACTTGCTCCTCTTCAAACCTTAATCAAAGAGGTAGTTATTTGTGTCCTTATTAAAAACATACTTTGGTACAATCAGTGTGGATATTATTATCTTTTAACAATCCCTATGTGACTCATCTCTCGATCTTGCGTTCCCCCAGCTTAGTTTCTCTGTATTCACTTAAAACTGTCCGTGTTCACTGAAAAATAAGATATCAAGAGTTGAAAACATGTCAGATTTAAATGTGTTCATCTTTTTACTAAAATAAGAAATTCAGCAAAAAGCCTTATGCTGAGTCAAAGATTGGTGGCTCTGAATGCTACTTTCGGATCCTAATTTTTTCCAATCCCAAAGAAACTGACCACTTTAAAAAACATTCTATTTAGTGTTACTGAACATTAACCTCCCTCTCTCATCTGATGTGAGCTAAAACTACTAAACAGGAAAATGAAAAGGGCAAAGTGTCAACTTTAGTTCCTACACAACTTTCCTACCACAAAGCAATTCAAAGTGTGTTTACTTTTAGAAAACAGAAGTCCAAGAAGCAGAAGACTAACCAACATTTCTAAGGGTACCTTAAAAAAAAGTGTTTTTTGGTTTGTTTTATTTTAATTAAGGAAGTACTAACTTGACTAATTATTTATTTTGCTTGACTCGACTCTAAGTTTAAAAGAGATACACCTGTGGACAAAGCTGCCTAGTTATTAGAGCTGGACCATCAGTGGCACTTTTGCTGTTTATATTCCAAATCCTGTACATAAGCTGTATAGACAGCTGTGTCTCATTCCTGAATCAAACTTGAAGGGAAGTATGGACACGAGGGTTTTTCCTTTCTAAAGGTCAAACTGCTTTCAGGTATGAGCTTATCTAATTCCTGAGAAACAAGGGGAGCAGAACTGGACAGATCTTAACTTAGCAATGTTCCTGAAGACTGAGCTGCACTCCCGCTCATCCTTCTCCTTCGCCTCTCTCTTTCCTCACAGGCACGCTCCGTCCCCATCTCTCCTTTCACACCCCACCTACGCAGCTCTTTGGCGAGTGGCGTGACTGCAGACTGTGCGTGCACTACCTGATTCTTAGCAACACATGACTCTCTGTAGTTTCTACTGATCAAACTATTTAACAGAATTCATGTTTTCTCTTCAAGTGCTGATTTAGTAGCAAATTTCAACCTATGACAGGTTTCTTAACACTGCTGAGTTTTATCCAAATCTTAAGACACACATTTCCATTATGTTAAGGTATCTAAATGTCTTCTTCAAGAATTATGTTAGAGACAGAAAATATATAATATACACAAAGTTGAGGGTTCTGACCTCTTAATTCAATATCAACAACAACAAAATACAAAAAGTGCTCAGAATAAGTCTGCAGTCCTGAAGTATGATCTCTAGTCTGGAGCATCAAAAAGGCCAAATGAGCTTTGTTAAGTGAGTTTATGTGACTCACTTCTACTTTTCAATTTTGCAGGAATACTGAACCTAAGAGACTGGAATTTCCTATTATCTCTTTCAGCACTAATCTCTGTGTTTGAGATCAAACACACTTCAAGGATAAAATATACGTCAGGTTAGAAATATCTCCAAATACAGTCACAGTCAAAAAGTACATAATCTATTAACAACAGGTAAAAGTCACATGTGAAGACAATGATTAGGAAAACTTCTGATAAGGTTCAGTTCAGTTCAGTTGCTCAGTTGTATTCGACTCTTTAGGGATTTAAAAACTCACCACCCAGATGGAAGGTCCCAAGTTCTAATAGAGCAATCCATTGACGCACTTATTAACCAACGACCATCAGGGCTGAAAGTCTTTAAATTGAAAGAAAAACATAAATAATATAGCTGTGTATACATGTGTGCATGTATCTATGTATATTTGTATCTGTATATTTAACAAAGAATGTAACAACTGAGAAGATATTGCACACTTCATTAAAGAGTGCATGATGCATGAAATGTAGGCCACCTCATCTTATATAAAAGAAAACGCCATTCCTTATGTGCCCCTGAGGACACTGCTAAGGATTAGGCTTTTACATGAATTATAAAGCTTTTAAAAATGATAGTAGTACATAGTTTTTGATTTTTACTCCATAAGCTATTTACAGACAATTAACAAATGTTTGACTACTGTTTTTAACATAAATCTGTGCTGACAACACTCAATTAGAAATATTTTATTAGCCTAATTTCATTTATAAAGTATCTATGAAGCTTTGAACAAAGCTACATTCCCAAGAAGAGTCTATTCCAAAATGATTTTAAAGAATGCAAATTCTCTTAATGTAGAGAAGTTACTGAAGAAGTCGTTCTTACTTGTAGATTCAGTTAAAAATCTTTTCTTCCTTAATGATGTTTTAAATATAATTTAAACCACAATAATCATATTTCAAAATAAATTTAAGCAATAAACTACTTATGACACCATAAAGAAGTTGTATCTTCTCTATAGATAAAAATGGAAAAATAACATGAGGTTTAAACCAGGTCAAATGTGAAGGAAGACCTAAAAGGAAAAACTTTGAAGTGTATATTGAAGCAGACTGTTCATCCAAGAGACTAAACACACCACAGGGATTATGACCATTGGTTTATGGATTATGACCATTCATATTAGCAAATGATAATTGGAATAAGTGAACTCCAACTTGGTCATTGGGCTTCAATGATACTATGGAAACTTAAACTTTAAAAGTATAGAGAACTCAATATACAGAAGGATAGTGTAGATAATGAGGAATGGGAAAATGACTCTGATAGCTAAAGTCATGTTATAAAGGCTCATAGATTTAATTGAACAGGAGTAATTTATTCTTGACTAGGAGAAACTCCACACACACAACTCAAAAGGAAAGAAATAGCAAGAACAAGCTGGCCGTGACAGATGTTTTCAAAAATGAAACTTCATCAAAATGACTTCACTCCCCCCTCATCGCTATAGACGCTGTCACAACAAATTCTGTTGATGAGTAGTTATGCCAATTTCTTATCTGGAGAACAACATCATTTCCTGGCCATCTCACCCCTATTTTTAAGGAAATGGGTACACATTGTAAATTCAGATTTTTGGTGTGAGAACTGGTAAGTAAATGCAGCTTGTGGGGGTGCCACTAAATAGCTAGGAATTTGTTTCAAGAAAATCAAGATATCTGCAACTGATATAAAGTCTTCAACATAGACTGTTTAAACTGAGTACTTCTTACCGCATTTCCCACTGTGAGAACGTAACAGTAAAATAACTGCATCTTCATTAGTTGGACTCTTTGAAGTAGGGTAAACATCAGAGCTAACCCTAAACTAGAACAAACCACGCATTAGATGCGTCCGGTCCCCTACTGCTACTTCATTAGGCAGCAGGAAACAGAAAGAGTTCTCTCAGCTTAGTCTAACACTGAGTCACAAGTGATGCTCATGTTTCAATGGATCAAACGATCCTTGTTTAGAGTTAAAGAGAAAAAATGAACTCTTGGATGTATATTTTAGTCTAATGGCATTATCCTCCTGAGAAATATTAAAACTTCTTTTCATTCTAAATTTTCCTTAAAAAAAAAAAACCTGCTTTGAAAATTAGTCTCAAAATTATTTACTTTGAACATCTCATATGATGAGTTTAATGCTATTAAAAGATAGCAGTTTCTATTATTAGGACATTTTTAACCTAAACAGAAATAGAAATGAATCAAGTTTTAACATCTAAAGTCTGTTTTACCATGTCATTTATTTGGCCTTGGTGTCCAGAAAACTCTCTGACAATCTTCCTAGTTTCTATGTCCAAAACACTAATGGAGAAGTCGTCCAAGGCAAGTCCCAGAATGCCACTAGCAAGACAAATACATTAGTTTTAATAAATGAACAAAAACAACCTCTTGAAACTAAAATCTCACAGTTATTTAAGTTTCGTTAATCAAGTATACCTGTGGGGGAAGCTAAGCAAAATGTTCTTTCATATGAAAAGTTTGGTTTTTGTTAAATTACATACAGCTGACCACTTTACAAGAGGGATAGGGCACTAACCCTCTACAGTCAAAAGTCTGCATATCATTTTTACAGTTGGCCCTCCCTGTCCACAGTTCTGTATCTGTGGATTCAACTAACAATGGATTATGTAGTGCTATCCTGATTTATTTAGTGAAAAACCGTTGTGCATAAGTGGACCCGCACAGTCCATACTTGTGATGTTCAAGAGACTACTGTACTTTACTTAAATTAAGAACTTTTTCTAAAAACATCAAGAAGAAAATCCATCATTAAAAGAAAAACTTTACCTGTCTCTATGTAGCAGCATCAAATTTGGAGATGAATCGAGGCTCATAGAATGAATTAAAACTTTGTTTTTAAAGTTCCAGAACTTGAGTACTCCTTCACTACCAGCTGTAATTGTCAACTGGTTTAATCCATCCACTGCAACACCTCTAACAGATCCTTTATGGGCTTTAAAGCATATGTTAAAAGAAAAAAGAAATAAGAATTACAATGGCCTCTCCAAACACTTTACACAAAGAGTGATTACTTTATTTGAATATCTAAGTTCCCACTATTCAACGTCCCTAAAATCTTTAATGTGGAATTTAGGGAACAGAGGGAAAATTATTCTACTACATGAGTAATAACAAAATCCACCATCAGGTTGATGCCATGGAAGGTTTCAAAAAGTAGTTAAGATATTCTGTTTAATGCAAGGAGAAGGAACCAAACACTTAATTTCTACAATAGCCACTTTCCCTTAATTTCTCTTCGAGTATTTCAATATGGTGCTCTGCCACACATGGTTGACGATAACCATATGCAACTTTAGCAAAATGCCTGGAACTCAAGAATTTAATAAATGCCAGTGACAGTTATTAGCCTTTTATCTATATATAACACTTTTTTAAAAAAATAAGAAAAAGGAAAAATAGGCTCATACCTTGATCCCTGCCGAAACTTCCCCGGTGTATACCAGACTGCATGTTATATACATCAACAGCTCCCGATGAGAGACCAATCACAGCAAAGTTTCCACATGAAGTTATATCTACTGCCTTAGGAAAAAAAAATTAACACAAAAGACACAGAAAGTAACTAATATTTTTATTGTACTTTACGGTTTCCAAAGTATTTATCAATTGTCTCATTTTTTAAAAAAGATAATAAATGCATTACTTCATTAATTTTCTTAAACATAATTATTTGGGGGTATATTAAAAATATCTGCTTGATTCTGTCTCCCTTCTCTAAGTACGGAGAAATCCATACTTCCAAGATGGCAAAAATATAACCAAAATTAACTTGATTGAAATGTAAATGGCATATCAACTGGTATTTGATTTTTAATTTATTCACAACAGTGCTAAAGTCAAAGCATTCCATTACCTGATTTCTTATTACCTTACTTTACTTTTGTAATTGCTTCTATAGAAGATACAAAAGTGAAACCATATTAGTTTCAGTTCAAGGGCAAAGTCCCAAGTATTTTAATTACAACTTTTTTTTTTTAAGGAAGGAAATATACAAGGTAACTAGAGAAGGAAATGGCAATGCACTCCAGTCTTCCTGCCTGAACATGCCATGGATGGGGAGCCTGGGGGGCTTCAGGCCATGGGGTCCCAAGGAGTCGGACACAACTAAGCACACAGCACACACGAGACAGCACGGAAAACGCCCAGGCCACAAAGTCTCTGTAAAACAAACCCCTAGTTTAACACTCAGAGAAGCGACACTGTATTTAAAAGATGTCTTTCCTTTCTGTTCACGGCGGGCATGGCCACTGTGTGTTAGTCAAATGCCACCCACCCGGGAGTTCCTTCAAAAGACTGCTGAGCTTATGCCTAAAGAAAGAGATGACTTCTAAGACCCAAAAGAAAATACTTACTACAGGATATCTGGTCAAAGCAGTAAGACTGATACACCACTGAGTCAAGATACATTTACACAGCGTCCACATCTAACTGTGTTCAACTTATATATCTTTTTCTAGATAATTATAGCGTGCTTCTTAGAAAACGTTTTTATATCAGAAATTATGGACTAAGCTTAAAAAAGTATTCTGTCTTCCTAAACAGAAAACTAACAGAATTTTACCTACTTTGAATGACTGAGAAATTTGCACTGCGTTGTACAGTCATGCTCAGGAGCTCATGAAGATGCTAGCTATATGTTGTGGCTGTTTAGTCGCTACGCCGCGTCTCTGTGCGACCCCACAGACAGTCGTCCATCAGGCTCCCTGGTCCACGGGATTCTCCAGGCAAGAACACTGGGATGGGCTGCCATTTCCTTCTCCAGGGGATCTTGACCCAGGGACTGAATTCACGTCTCTTGCATTAGGCAGGCAGATTCTCTACCATTCAGTCACAGACTGTAAGTAATGACGGTCTGACGGCACTACTGCACATTAGTCCCCCATAGCCGCAGAGAATACGTTACAAGACCCACAGCGGATGCCTTTCAAGGCGGACAGCACCAAGTCCTATATGTACATGCTTTCCCTGTATTAATGGGCAAGCAGTGTATACAGCATGGACAGGTTAGATAAAAAGATGATATTAGACAGAGTGGGACAGTGCTACTCAGATGGCATACAATTTAAAATTTATAAATTATGTACTTCTGGAATTTTCTATTCAGTATTTTCAGACTGAAGTTGAATAACTGAAACCACAGATGGGGGGGGACTGTTATACTTTTTGGAACCTGAGTTTATTTTAATAGGCTTTACTGTTGTTAACAGGATGGCTTCTAACCTATTTTTTTAAGACAGCACAACAAAGGAAAAATGAGTAAGGTAACAGAGTTAGCTGTGAGTGAAAAATTGTACTCTGTGCACTGGCTCTCTAATGAACAATGGTTTACTGCATACTGGTTACCGCCTTTGCTCCAGACAGCTAACTCTGGCAGACAAATGACGCAGCACCAGCTAAGTATCATTGTGCTTGTCTCTGTGTATATATATTGCGTGTACACACACACACACACACAACGTTCTGTGGGTGATCACTATAGGCTAAGAGTTAAAAATATAGGTTCTAGAAGGAGTTGTCTGAGGTTCAAATCCCAGTTTTCCACTCAGTACTAGTTTTACTAATCTTGGGCATATTACTCATTATATTAAGCCTCAGCCTCCATTTTACTGTCTATAAAAAGAGGCTAACAATATTCCATATCATAGGACTGTTGTGAGAATAATATAAAATAGCGTGTGCCAGGCAGAGAGTCTGGAACAAAGGAAGCACACAAAAAATGTTAGCTGTAATCGTTATTTACACTACTATTATTATAATAGCTACTCAACTGTTCAGGTAAACTTGAGAAGTTTAAGATAGAATCTCTGAGGCTCAGAAATAAAAGTTTAAGAGTGGAGTTTTGTACTATGGAGAACAGAGCATACACACTGACAAAAAAAACCTGTACAAAATAGGATCAAATCAATTATATTTCCATACACTAGTGAAAAACAATCCAAAATGAAATTAAGAAATCTGTTTACAATAGCACTGAAAAGAATAAAATACTAGGAAAAATTTAACCAAAAAAGTATGAGACTTGTATACTGACAACTATAAAACATTGGTAATAGAAATTAAAAATCTAATTAAATGCAAAGCCATCTCATGTTTATGGATCAGAAATAATATTAAGATGGTAATACTCCTCAAATTGAGGTATGTAATCAATAAGATCTCTATCAAAATCCCAGCTGCCTTCTTTGCAAAAACTGACAAGCTGATCATACTGAAATGCAATAGACCAGAATAGCCAAAACAATCTTGAAGCAACAAAAAACTTGGAAGATTCAATGATCCTGATTTTAAAAAACTTTACTACAGAGTGACCACAATCAAGGCAGTGTCATACCGGCATGAAAAAGACAAGACTCGCTCAACGGAACCACCAGAGAGGACTGTGGGTCAGAGAAAAGCCCTCATTCATGTCAAACAGTTTTTGGCAAAGGTACGAAGACTATTCAATGGGGAAAGAATAGTGTTCTGGGCAAATAACACTGACATAACTAGACATCCAAAGGCAAAAGAATGAACTTGGACCCCTATATGATATCGTACACAAAAATTAGCCTTAGAAGGGTTACAGATCTAAATTATCAAACTCTCAGAAGAAATTACAAGAGTAAATCTTCATGACCTTGGGTAAGGCAATGTTTTTCAAAATGCCACATAATGGCTAGAGTTCAAAATTAAAACCCCTTTATGCTGAAATGACACCAACAAGAAAAGGAAACGAGAGCCCACAGAACGTGTGTGCTCAGTCGTGTCCGACTCTTTTTGTGACCCTTTGGACTGTAGTCCGCCAGGCTTCTCTGTCCATGGGATTTTCCAGGCAAGAATACTGGAGTGGGTTGCCATTTCCTTTTCCAGGGGATCTTTCCGACCCAGGGTTCAAACCCACATCTCCTCCATCCCCTGCACTGCAGGTGGATTCTTTACCCACTGAGCATCAGCCCACAGAAGAGGAAAAACTATTTGCAAATCATATATCCGATAAGGGACCTGTATTCCAAATATATAAGGAGCTATTACAATTCAAGAGTAAAAAAATAAATAACTCCATTAGACAATGGGCAAGTAATATGAACAGATGTTTCTCTGAAGACACAGAAGTGGCCAGTAAGCCACTGTGAGAGAAAAGACCCTGATGCTGGGAAAGACTGAGGGCGGGAGGAGAAAGGGGTGATAGAGGATGAGACAGATGGAAGGCATCACCGACTCAATGCATGTAAAAAGATGCTCAACACTGTTAAATCATTGGGAAAATACGAAACAGAAGCCACAGTGATAAACTACTTTATACCTACTAGGACAACGCCAAAAGCACTGCAGATGATGACTGCAGCCATGAAATTAGGACGTTTGCTCCTTGGAAGAAAAGCTATGAACAACCTAGACAGCATATTAAAAAGCAGAGACATCACTTTGCCAACAAAGGTCTGTATAGTCAAAACTATGGTTTTCCAGTAGTCACGTATGGATGTGAGAACTGGACCATAGAGAAAACTGAGCACTGAAGAATTGATGCTTTTGAACTGCGTTGTTGAAGACTCTTGAGAGTTCCTTGAACTGCAAAGAGATCCAACCAGTCCATCCTAAAGGAAATCAGTCCTGAATATTCATTGGAAGGACTGATGCCAAAACTGAAGCTCCAATAATTTTTGCCAGTGGATGTGAAGAGCCGGGGAGAAGGCAATGGCATCCCACTCCAGCACTCTTGCCTGGAAACTCCCATGGACGGAGGAGCCTGGTGGGCTGCAGTCCATGGGGTCGCTGAGTCAGACACGACTGAGCAACTTCACTTTCACTTTTCACTTTCATGCACTGGAGAAGGAAATGGCAACCCACTCCAGTGTTCTTGCCTGGAGAATCCCAAGGATGGCGGAGCCCAGTGGGATGCCATCTGTGGGGTCGCACAGAGTCGGACACGACTGAAGTGACTTAGTAGTAGTAGTAGTAGTAAAGAGCAGACTCATTGGAAAAGACCCTGATGCTGGGAAAGACGGAAGGCAGGAGGAGAGGGGGACGACAGAGGATGAGATGGTTGGATGGCATCACTGACTGGATGGACAGGAGTTTGAGTAAACTCCAGGAAGTGGTGATGAACAGGGGAAGCCTGGCGTGCTGCAGTCCATGGGGTTGCAAAGGGGGACACAACTTAAGTGACTGAACAAGGACAGCAATAATCAAAAGGAAGAGACAAGCACAAGTGTTGCCTAGGACACACAGAAACTGGAACTCAAACACTGCTGGTGGGAATACAAAACTGTACAGCCACTTTGGAAAACAGGTTGTCAGTTCCTCAAAAACATTAAACAGAGTTACATTATGTTAGGTGATCTAACAAGGTACAAACGCACAGAAAACAAAAAAACATGTCCACACAAAAGCTTGTGCGGGAGCGTCATCCATAACACCCCAAAACTAGAAACGACTGTCTGTCTATCAACATCAAAGGCTAAACCAAATGAGGTTTTATCTACAAAATAAAACAGTATTCAAAAGGAATGAGGTACTGATACATCCTACAACACGGATAAACCTTAAAACATGCTAAGGGAAAGAAGACAGTCATGAAGGCCATGTGTTATGATTCTATCCGTATGAAACACCCAGAACAGGCACTGAGGTAGTCTGGGTTGGAGAGATGGGGGGAAAAGTGAGAGAATGAGGATTATTGTTAGTGAGTATTGAGTTTCTTTTTTAGTGATGAGAATGTTTTAAAATTAGACTGATTAGATTTTGGTGATAACAGCAAAATTCTATGAATACACTAAAACCCACTAAAGTATACATTTTAAATTAGTGAATTTCATGGTAAGTAAATTTTATATCAGTAAAACTTATTTTGAAAAAGCAGCGGCAACAATTCTGCAAACCAAATTTGACATCATTTCTATATAGCTTAAAATCTGAATTCAATAGAAGACTTACATTATTATCAAAAGAAAACAAAATAAAATATTAATAGAGTAAGAAGTTGTAAGTTTACAGTGGCATTTAGAAAACTATATTTAAAAAAGGCTTAGACAATACTCAATCAGACAATTAACTTCTACATCTTTAACTCACTAAAGATTTACCTGAATCTTACTCCTACATTGAAAGAGAAAAGGAAGGAAGAAACCTTAAGATTCACATTCATTGAATATAATACTACATACTCAACATAATTCAGGTAAGAAAGTATACTGACAAATGCTGAAATCCCCCTCAAAGGGTATTCTCAGTGATCCTATATTAAACAGAAAATTTAAATAACCAATATACTATATCTAGTCTAGCAAAGCTTAACTTAAATCTATAATAAGTTAAAACCTTAAAGATTTTAAAATTTTAAAATGTTTTAAATAAAATATATTTATTTCATGTAAGAAACGAATTGCCAGTCTATGTTCGATACAGGATACAGGAGGCTTGGGGCTGGTGCATGGGGATGATCCAGAGAGATGATATGGGATGGGAGGTGGGTTCAGGATTGGGAACTCATGTACACCCGTGGCTGATTCATGTCAGTGTATGGCAAAACCAATACAGTATTGTAAAGCAAAATAAAAATTAAAAAAAAAAGTTAAAAGCTTAACGATTTTAATAAAATCATAAGATTTTAGTGAATTCTAATAATTTTAAATCTTAAACTCTATAATATAGATATATAATCTCTATATATAATTTCCAGCTTCTCTCCAAGCTGGAAAACTTTAACAACATTAGGGAATAATTTCAAAATGTTAAACTATGTTCTTTGTTCTTTCAACAAATATTGCCAGCAATAAAAGTGAGGTTAACAGGACAACCACAGGACAGTCTGCAGGAGGAAGCGCCCCCGCAAGCACGCCACTCACTGTTGCAGCTGCGCTGTCTGTCTTCAGCCCTTCTGGCCTGAGGAAGTGAGCGCCTATGGTAGACCTCTGGTAGTTCCAGGTGGAGCAGGAGAGCTTTCCCTGATGGCAAGCAACGATGCCATCCCAGTCACTTTCACGAGCTTCCTCTAAAACATAAGTAAGATTGCTCACTCATTCACCTATTTAATAAGCATTTAATACTCGATATTACAATTCAGCACTAAGATGCAGTATGGTAAACAGGTAATTCCTGCTAACAATGAGTTTCCAATCGAATAAGAAATTCTGATTAGAAGACATTACAGTAAGATTAAGTGTCTTTTAAGAGTATTCAGGAGGAGTTTACTAAGAGATCTGGGGAGATAATAAATGGCTCCTTGAAAGAAGTAGAACAGGTAGAAACTAATGGATCGGGGGTGTGGAGAGGAGAGGGACTGAGACACACACAGAGGGGCCCGAGCGTAACTTGAACAAAATTAAGCACAACAAGCAAATGCAGTCTTTTCCTGAGGGGTGGGAGAAGGGCAAAGCCAGTGGTCCACGTTACCAGCAGCCTTAAAAGCCACGTTAAGGAGAGATTCCATCCAAAAAGGGAATTAAGGGGTCACTGAAAGGTTTTTGAGCATATGACAGGAGGGTACTTAGAGTAAAAAAAAAAAAAAAATACTGTTCCGGTTGCTATAAATGGAAATGGTGATAAACAATTATTTCTATGACAGTTTTCACTCAACAGTCTTATCATCTATCTACATTTTTCTTAAAATTGTTTCTTAGAATGATGCACTGCTCCAATGACACAGTTCACTAAGATCGCAGTGTGTTCAGATCTTAAGTTAGCCAAAGCTCCATATTATCAGTTCTCACCTTCTAGTGACTTTCTTATATCAGGCTTATGAGAGAATAAATTAGAAGAGTTACAAAATAGAATAGTAAATATTGTTTATTATAGTTTAGAGAGAACAAAGCCTAGAATTCATACAGAACAAGTTCCAATTAGAAGTAAGTCATTTTCGGTCTTCACACAAGACTTGCATGTATTTGGGATGCATCCTGGATTCTTACTATTGTTTGCTAAAACACTTATTAAAATGGAAGAAATAAAGAAAATATTCGAGTGACCCTCCATATATTTCTTAGTATTTGTAAAAACATTTACTAAAATGGAGAAAATAAAGAAACACACAGAAGGAAGTAAATGACAGGGCAGAATTCGAAACACAACACGAAGCCTCTTACCAGCTGCAAACTCCGTGACGGGTGGAAGTCTCACTGACATGGTATTCTGAAGTCCTTTACGTTTGACTCTCTTTTTGTTTATTAATCCTGGGGTTAGGTGAGAGGGGAATATAGCTATGAATTCTTCTTAATGAAAAATGTATATAAGAGAAAAGCTAATTTGTTGCATTTTATATATAAATTCGTTGAACTTTATATGTAAAGTTCAAGATATTCCCATTTAAAAATCTTTAAAATAAAGATTATGTTATTACCACTATCTTAGTGGTATTGAAAATTGCATTAGAATAAAAATGAAGAGACTGCATCTACAATATCAGCAAAAAAAAAATTAGCATATTAAAATATATAAAATATCACTCAGTAATCTAAAAAATGCAGGACCAATAAGAGAAAAACTAAAAACCTTCACTGAGGAACATTAAAGACAACTTGAATGGGGATATTTCATGTTCCTAGACTAGACAATTCTTAAAGATATCAAATCTCTCCAATCTGATTCTAAGAATTATAATTGTGGATGCTGATTTAAAATTGATTCTGAAATTCATCTGGAAGTATATAAATATATGAATAGCCAAGATATTAACTTCCAAAGAAGTTTAATTATAAATAAGCCTGGATATTTTAACAAACAAAATCTTTCATACGATAAAAACCATGGGCATGAATAGAGAATTAAAAAATCCCTTCTGGCAGAAAGATGGGACTCTTCTTACTTTGATGCTTCCTGTAAGCTCCTTTCCATCTTTAAATTCTGCTTTCCACAGATGACACCACCCTTACGGCAGAGAGTGAAGAAAAACTAAAGAACCTCTTGATGAAAGTCGAAGAGGAGAGTGAAAAGCTGGCTTAAAGCTCAACATTCAGAAAACTAAGATCATAGCATCCGGTCCCATTACTTCATGGCAAATAGATGGGGAAACAGTGGAAACAGTGGCTGACTGTATTTTGAGGGGCTCTAAAATCACTGCAGATGGTGATTGTAGCCATGAAATTAAAAGACGCTTACTCCTTGGAAGGAAAGTTATGACCCAACCTAGACAGCATATTAAAAAGCAAGAGACATTATTTTGCCAACAAAGGTCCGTCTAGTCGAGGCTATGGTTTTTCCAGTGGTCATGTATGGATGTGAGAGTTGGACTATAAAGAAAGCTGAGAGCCGAAAAACTGATGCTTTTGAACTGTGGTGTTGAAGAAGACTCTTGAGAGTCCCTTGGACTGCAAGGAGATCCAACCAGTCCATCCTAAAGGAAATCAGTTCTGAGTGTTCATTGGAAGGACTGATGTTGAAGCTGAAACTCCAATACTTTGGCCATCTGATTCGAAGAGTTGACTCACTGGAAAAGACCCTAATGCTGGGAAGGACTGAAGGTGGGAGAAGAAGGGGACGACAGAGGATGAGATGGCTGGATGGCATCACCCACTCAATGGACACGGGTTTGGGTGAACTCCGGGAGTTGGTGATGGACAGGGAGGCCTGGCGCGCTGCCACCCGTGGGGTCGCAGAGTTGGACACAACTGACCAACTGAACTGAACTGGGCAGATGGCTCCAGTTGCATTATCAATGTCTTTCGGGTGGTAGCATTATGTTTTTACCACCTAAGATACCTAACTTTTCAATCTTACAGTAGCACCCGAACCACTTATACAGCAATACTGAGTTACAAATCTTATTAGTGCTCTTTCATATCAGGGAATTTTATTTTATCCTAAGAAAGAGGAAATTTAATAATGAAACCTCCTTTGGTTATCTCCCAGACTCTTTGAGATGAATTTTTTTTATGACCAGTAGCTTTTTTTCCATTTTGCAACAACCTACCATGTCCCAAGCTCTTGTTAAATTTTTCGTGTACCGTGGAAAATGACTGAAGTGTTCCATCTTGACCTGTTGATATACACAGAAAATGTCTAATCAAGTTTCATCAAAACAATGGACCATTTGAATCATGATGCTTATTAAAATTAGATTCTATAAAAAGCTTGAGGTTAGTTGGCAGCACTTTAAAAGGAAGCTGATTGTAACTACCTCATTTATAATATTCAGCTGCTCATGGAAAGTCATTTAGTAAAGACAAAGGATAAAATGAGGTGCTAATAAATGCCAGCAGATTATCTAAATAGGCAAGGGCCACATTTCTGGAATTTGTCCATTCTGACTCCAACGATTACTAAATAGAATCATGTTCCAAATAAAAGTAATAACAGCTAATGTTTCCTGAAGTATTCAAAAACAATCACCTCATCTTACCCAGATTTTCAAGTCATTCAAAGGGACATCTGAATCTAAAAATGTATAAATGCCGAACCTAATAAATATCAAGCGCTGTTCTCATCACTTGCTGAACTAAACTAACGGCGCAAAGCAGAAACTCACTCGCACTAAGAATCTGTTGTCCACTTTGTCCATAGTATCTTATTTTGGTAAGAGGGGCACTGTGTCCCATTCTGAATCTCAGAAGCCGGCCTTCACCTGCGGGACCATCAAATATCCATATCTGCCAAGAAATGAAGAAAAGTGAAGCTTTCCCACAAGTGATCTGCAAGCAGTCAAACCACCTTCTACATAAATCTACTGGCACGGGGTAATGCCTGCAGACCACGGATCTGGAGTGCAGGTTAGGAAAGGATAAGCTGTCTAACTTTCTCCAACTCCAATAATCTTGCCTGGAAAATCCCATGGACATAGCGTGGCGAGTGACAGTTCACGGGGTCACAAAGAGTCGGACACAACTGAGCACAGCACAACTCTCTCACTTCATGAAAATCAGGCAATCTGCTATGCCTTTTATTTCATCTATACCAATGTCTTATCCCATATTCCCTTCACCCGCTGGGTTTCAGGCTGAAACATTAAAGCAGGCTTGTAACAACCCAAAGGAAGGTGGTAAGAACCACAGTACCCTGAGAGCATTGTCAGCACCATTTGTGACCAGAAGCGGCTCTCTGTGGAGAAATGTCAGTCCGGCAATCGCTGTAGAATGTGCATTTCTCATTTGATTGATTAACTTTTTGTCTTCTAGATCCCAGAGTCCAATATGGCCACATGGGCTTCCAGCTGCCATTACTGGGTGACCATCTGTTGTTAAGATAGAACACACTAAGAAAAACATGCACCATCAAACAACTAAACTCAACAATATTTCTCTCCATTCTTTTAATCCACAAATATAAATTCAAAATAAAAGACTATATACCAATAATCTACCAATATTCCTTTGTTTCTTTATATTCCAGTATTTCATTCATTTCTATTAAATTATAAACAAATACTAAGAAAATTTCTATGAACGTCAAAGTAATACATCTGAAGTATTCTTAATTTTCATCCATAAACAAGCTGAGAGTTACCTGTGCGAAATGAAATCGAAGTAATAGGTCCCCAGTCTTGACGAAACTTCATTAACGTTTCATCAAATTTAATGTTGTGAATGATAACCTGACCCGACATGAGACCAACAGCCACAACATCCACAGCTGGTGCCTGAAAATTAAATGACTCGACTTCTTATTTTCTTAATCAAATAGCTTTAATAACACTGACGATCACCTCATTATTTATGTGTTATCAAAATAAGTATTACTAATGGAATATAATTTCTGGAGATGACAAAAACAATGAATATTGTCATTCTGGCATACTTTAATTGATATCTGGCATGGAAGTATTTAGGAATGATTTTTCCAAATTACTTCCCAGCTTCAGTCTGGTAGTCATCATCACTTCCCCACCCACAAACATAGTTAACTTGCAAAGAAAACAGCCATAATACAAAAGGAGCTGATACATGAAATCAGTACAGATCAGTATTGCCTGAATGGAAATAAAAAAAAGACAACTCTTAGAAAACATATAAAGGGTCGCGATATGCATGGCAACAGAAAAGGCCAACTACAAGGAAGTGAAGAATGGTCTATCTAAAGAATACAAGAAAAACCTATAACCCATGTTAAAAGGCAAATAGGTTATACAATTAGTCTGTTCCAGCTCTAAGAGTCTATGATTTTAATCTTCATTTTATACAATAGTATTACATACAGACTCTATACTACGTTTCTGTATTTAAGAACAAAAGATCAATGTCCAATACCATTACAAAATGAAATCAGGCTAAAACATGTAATTAATTTGCCATCAAGTCACTACTATGCATGAGATCCTGTGTAGAAGCTGAGGATACTAAAACAAATATGACGGCTGGCCCTCAAAGAACCTAATTATCACCTTTGGGATCTTCTGGGTCGGCAAAAGCAAAGCAAGGTGATGGAAGTAAGACAATGAGGAATGTGTATAAACAAAGCAGGTATAAGCAATGGATATTTGAAAAGACAAGGTACATGGCCTGTATACGTGTCCAACATGTAAGGTTCTCTGCAGCAATACAGCCATTCAGACATACAGTTTTACAAATTCATAAAGACAAAAAGCAGTTATATCTGGAAGAGACCAGCATCTAATACATAGTTAATACTGGGCACCAACTGAAGGTAGGAGGAGAAAGGGACGACAGAGGATGACATGGCTGGATGACATTATTGACTCAATGGAGAGAAGTTTGAGTAAACTCCGGGAGTTGATGATGAATAGGGAGGCCTGGCGTGCTGTGGCCCATGGGGTCCCCCAGAGTCAGACAAGACTGAGCGAATGAACTGAACTGAACAGACCCATTAGCTCAAGCTACAAACCTCAGCACACTGACAAAGTTCTCTGTATGACCTACAAACTCACTTGCTTCACTGAAAAAAAACCTCATCTCCACTCTGACCAAGGCACTGGACTCTCTATGCTTACAAAATGATTGGTAAACATGGATCCACATCAACCACAGAATTAAGAGACCAATTCCAGGCAAAAAGGTTTCCACAAATATTTATAGACAAAGGCATTGTTTTCAATTCTATTTCCAAAACACTGCTTTTTAGGGTACTATTTATAAAAAACTAGACTATGCATTGTTTTGTCTTTAGGTCCACACATATGCTTGGCCCCTGAAACTGAAAGATCCTGCTATTGCCTTCATTCCTTATCTAACTTAACAGAAAAATACTAACCTGCTGAAGCGCTGTCACTCCAACTTTCCATCCCGCAAATGTATAGAGAAGTTTACTACAAAAGAAAAAATAGTTGAAAGCTATTTGGNGTTTTTTTAAACAAATTGAACTTCTCAAGATGAAAATGAATATGAAGTATGAAAAAGTGGAACAGGCCCATATCACAAAAATCATGAATATTATGAAAGTTTTCAAAAGGACTTAGACTGAAATTCAAGGTGGCTTAGTATTGCTCATTTGTCTGCTCATCCCAAAATACAGTCTCATTTTCATACAGTTCATGTCAAAATCCAAATGGTATATTACTGACTAAGCAGTTCCACGTCTAGGAATTTATTCTGATAAAATTAAGTTCCTATATACAGATATTTGTCATGGTATTATTTTCATCAGGGAAACAAGAGACCTACATAACAAAATAGCAGAGCAGTTAAGTAATGTATATTATTTCCTTAAAATGGAATATTACATGAATGATTAAATTACATTGTAAGAGAATGCAGAATAATCTGGACTATGATGTGTAAATTCTAGATAGATACTAAATGAGTAGTAGAATATAAACCAAGATATAGAAAAGTTATGTGGAGGGAGGTTGTAATTTATTTGTAAGTTTCTAGAGCTAAGTAAGGGCAGTATTACATGCCAGTTTTCCATTATTACATCCCGGTTTCCAAATCTAGGAATGCTGTGCTGTTCTTTGGTGTTATGCAATATTATATGAATTAAAACCAGAAGTATTCATGTGTATTTTTTAAATGTTAAAAGATTTTATTCTTAAAATTTTCTTGTCTTTTCCAGTCCTGCTTGAGATTTCAAGAATTTTGAATACTGGATTAGATATGGAAACTCTGTCTATCTGTGTGCGGCTTTGTGAACAAGGAATTAACCCAGAAGCTTTATCATCAGTTATTAAGGAACTTCGCAAGGCCACAGAAGCCTTAAAGGTAGAGATTCATATGTTCACTCACTCTGAATGAAAATGCTTTTGTTTAGAAAACAATGCTGACATTTTATGTGAATAATTCTAAACAAGGTTAAACTAACATCTGTCATCATCAGGGGAAATTCTGAAGGCCAGGATCTCAGTAGTGTATGTTCAGATCACAAAATTCTCTTATCTGAACCATGTTGTCTTCTTGTAAAAGTCTCTATGTTTGGAAGTCTGCTTGTGTTGGGGGTGATATTGTTTCTGCACCCCCCCCCCAAAAGATATGCTTAAGTGTGCAACACCTGTGAATATACCATGTTTGGAAATAGTGTATCTGTAGGTATAATCAAATTGACATGAGATCATAATGGGTTAATGACCAGTGTCCTTATAAAGACAAGGGAAATTTGGACACAAATATACGAAGCACATACCCTGTGAGGACACAGAGGGGATGCTCTATGATGACAGAGGCAGAGATTGGATTGATGGCGTTTACAAGACAAAGAAGGCCAAGGATTGTTGGCAGCCACCAGAAGGTAAGAGGCAAGGAAGGATGGTCCTGCTGACACCTTGATTTTGGACTTCTGCCTCCAGAACTATTAGAGAATAATTTTCTGTTGTAAGCTACCCAATTGATGGTATGTGTTTATGGCAACCCTAGAAATCTAATTTAGATTTACTATTGGAAAGTGGAGTGGTGCTGTAAGAAATACATAAAAATGTGGATGTGACTTTGGAATTGGGTAATAGAGGTTGGAAAGTTTTAGCATGCTTGATAGTAAAAGCCTGGATGGCCTTAAAGACTTGGTAGAATGATAGATATTAAAGGTGATTCTAGTGAGAGTTCAGAAAGAAAAGAGTATCAGTCATCTCAGAGAATACGTCTGTCCTTATGAATAGAATCTTGTTAGAAATATGAATGTGAAAGGTGCCTCTCTGAGGTCTTAGACAGAAATAAACAACCTCGGGTATTGGACCTTGGAGGAAAGACCATCCTCAGTATAAAGAGCACTCAGCTGAATTATATTCTACTGTTGGAAGGAAAGTAAAACTTGTAAGCAATAACTTGGGTTTTTAGCTAAGAGAATTTCCAAAGCATGGAAAGTGGGTCCTGGTTTCTCCTTGCTGCTTATAGTAAAATGTAAGGGGAGTAGGAAATTGAGGAAGGAATAAGTAAAAAGAAACCAGCACTCACTCTGGGAAGCTCTCAGCCTACCCAGATAGATCTCTGGAAAGAAAGCTGAGAGTGTAGCTAGATAACCTTTTGGTGAAGAGATAGGTTGTATGATTCAGATGCAGTGAACATCTCAGTACAGAATCAGGCTAGCTTGAACTTAAAGGGATGAAGAAAGGGTGTCATACTTCCGGGGTTCTGTAGGCGGCTGATGGAGCTGTTAGTGTGTGCACATCCTTGAAGGAAAGGGAAGGGTAGCCCAGAGGCCAAGAACTGCTGAGGCCAGCTGGGCTGTGTTGCCAGTGTAGACCCGGAGGACCACCTTTTTTCAAATTCGCAATAACCACCTTTTAATTGCTAAGATTGCAAACAGTAAAGGTGGTGTGTTCCCTTTCTTGCTTGCACACACTCCTATTTAAAATCTCACACGATGTTATTTCCATATTTATGTAACACTCATATTAAGTGTCAAACTCATTAAACTCATATGAACACTTTGGAGAAGGCAGTGGCACCCCACTCCAGTACTCTTTCTGGAAAATCCCAAGAGCAGAAGAGCCTGGTAGGCTGCAGTCCATGGGGTCGCGAAGAGTCAGCTATGACTGAATGACTTCACTTTCGCTTTTCACTTTCATGCATTGGAGAAGGAAATGGCAACCCACTCCAGTGTTCTTGCCTGGAGAATCCCAGGGACGGTGGAGCCTGGTGGGCTGCCGTCTATGGGGTCTCACAGAGTCAGACATGACTGAAGCAACTTAGCAGCAGCAGCGTATGAACACTTAAGTTAGTCCCTCTTAAAACTTGTCCAAGGATGAAGTGATTTATCCTCTACCCTTTTGTCTTTCCTTTGGGAGACATACAGTTTACCCATCTCAGATTCAGTTACTCTCTGATAAGTTCCAATAATCCGGGTCATTGGTTTTGTGCGTTTTAAAACTTTTTTTTTTTTAATTAAATCTAACACCAAAAGGTAAACAAGGCACATTTACAGAGCAAAAATGTATCATAAGTACAATTCTCATTGTCAGCACCTTAGAAGTTCCCTTATGCTCTCCTATCACTAACCTCTCTTTCCTGCTCCCCATTCCAATAACTACTGTCCTAATTTTTATGATAGAGACTTTAACATTTTCACTGACTAAGCATGGATCTCTAAACACCAGTTTAATTTTGTAAAAAATTTTTTAACTTGCTGTGAGATTTTACAGCACAGTTTCTTTTTTCCACTGAGTTTTTCCATCTGACCTTATTTTTCTGAGGTTCATTTCTGTTGTATGCAGCTATAGTGCATTTCTTTTCACTGTAATAATCATGTTTCATTATACAAATATAGTACTTTTTATTTACCCTTCCTACTATGAATGGGTATTAGGTTGCTCCCTGTCCAGAGCTACCATGAACATGCTGCTCTGAGCTTAGTTGTCTATGTCTTCTGATAGATGTATGTGGGCATTTCTGTTGAGTGTGTATCTAGAACTAGAATTGCTGAATCATAGCTTCTGTGTATCTTCCACTTAAGGAATTAAGGCCAGACTTTACTACAGTGGTTATATGAATTTATATTCCCACCAGCAGCGAATGAGTTTCCCTTGCTTCTCATCTTTGTCTATACTTACTATTGTGAGTGTTCTTTAATTTTAGTCATTCTGGTAAGTGTGTTTGGACTTCTCCTTGTGTATTAGCATTTCTATACATACCAGTGAGAGCAAATGAGTTTTTTTTTTTTTTTTGTAGTTTGCCCATTTTTCTCGGTTATCTGTCCTTTTCTTCTTTGTGGATAGTCTTTGTTTAAATATTTTGGAAATGAACTTTTGTCAGATATACATGTAATGCTTCTAATCAGAATTTTTAAGTAATTATGAAAACTATTCAGATTTTCTGGGAGAAGGCAATGGCACCCCACTCCAGTACTCTTGCCTGGAAAATCCCATGGGCAGAGGAGACTGGTAGGCTGCAGTCCATGGGGTCGCTAAGAGTCAGACACGACTGAGTGACTTCACTTTCACTTTTCACTTTCATGCATTTTTTTAACAAAGGAAATGGCAACCCACTCCAGTGTTCTTGCCTGGAGAATACCAGGGACTGGGGAGCCAGGTGGGCTGCCGTCAATGGGGTCGCACAGAGTGGGACAGACTGAAGCGACTTAGCTTATTCAAATTTTCTATTTCTTTTTTAAATGTATTTTTAATTGGAGGATAATTGCTTTACAATTGTGTTATAAACACAATTTACGTTTGTGTAGGCTGGTTGGATGGCATCACCAACTCAATCGACATGGGTTTGGGTAAACTCTGGGAGTTGGTGATGGACAGGGAGGCCTGACGTGCTGTGGTTCATGAGATCACAAAGAGTCAGACACGACTGAGCAACTGAACTGAGGCTTCTGCCATACAAAGCTCGAATCAGCCACAAATACACACAAGTCCCCTTCCTCTTGAACCACCCACCCACCTCCCACCCCATCACAGAGCACCAAGTTGAGCTCCCTGTGTTGTCCAGCAACTTCTGTTTCTTTTTTTAACAACTGTTGCTTTCATATGAGAAAGAAAAATAACTACATAATACAGTAAGAATAGCTAGTATTTACTCTGCTTTTGCTAAACTCTGCACTGAGGACTCTCACTGCATTGTTTCCTTTATAGTCGATGCAAGGATATTTACTACGACTAGTAAGAGTTTACCCCTAAGGAAACGGAAGCTGTGGTGGCTAACTCACTTCTCCCAAGACTTACAGTTCAGTGGTTGAGCTAGGATTTGAGCTCAGACTTTCTGACATCAGGGTTGCTAACTGCTAAGTTTCTGCCTACAGTAAGTTCTAAAAAATATCTGAGCCTGCTATTTAAAAAAGCAGGAAATGATGAGAACCAAACCAGTGGACTGGAGCCCAAGTACCTTTCCTGGCTTGATACTGTCTCTTAACCCTGTTTTTAAAAATAACAGATATCATAGCCTTTTATTAGTAAATTTCTGAAATTTCAGTGGAAGAGGATTTACTTAATATACATCTTCCACAACCACAAAAATTTTTATTCAGCTATGCTGGAGTTTGAAAGAGAATAGGGAGGCAGAATAGCAAGAGATTTTTGTATTAATGCAGATTGACTGATGTGAAGGAACCGGAGACAAGTAACCTAGCTGGAAAGGTAGGGGGCAGGCAACATAGCTTCTTAGAATAAAAACCAAGGTATTAGGAGATTCAGAAGCACCTGTTTAACATAACTTTTTCAGCTTTGATGTACTGGTTATTCCACATCCGGTGGATTATAATGAACTCTGAAGGCAAAGTCAATGCAGTAACTCCCCTACAAGTTGTGAACGTCAGGTGTGAGTGAGATGGAAGCTTGCCCTCCGCCTCCTATTGCTGACCATCCTTCAGCTCTACCATCTCCCACATCCTCTCCCTCACCATAAGTAACTCTTGCCTGTCCACTCAGTGCCATTCCCTATATGCCAGCCATTGTCTTGCACTTTGCGAGGTACCACACTGTTAGATTCAAAATGTTTCTTTATTTTTTGTGTTTTTTTTTTATGTATTATTTGTGTGAAAAGTATTATAAAGCTAAAATAGTTATACAGTTATAATAATACTATCATAAACCTATAATACAGTACTATATTGTGTCGCTTAGGTACCTAGGGTAACTTTGTTGGACTTATGAATAAATTGGACACTCTCAGAAAAGAACTCATTTGCATGTAGGGGACTTACTACAATTAAGTTGAACAAAAATCAGAAAGTGTTGCCCATTTGAATGGAAAGTCAGTCTTATACACATACAAAGCCTGTTAAAACACATTTCTCCCATAATCTAAAATTGGTATACCTGACTCTTTCTAAAACTAGGTAGGGGAAGAGATCGTGAAAAGTTTCCAGTAAAGAAGAAATGTTCATTAGAACTTTTTCTTGAAAGTAATGTTTGAAATCTATTTAAGTTGTGTAAAAGTAATACATGTTGGTAATTTTTAAATATTTAGATTAGAAAATACAAAGAAGGAAACAAAAATCATTCGAGATCACCAGTAGATAACCCCTGATAATATTTGGTTAACATCATCCTAGCTGGTCTCATGCTGCTTTGAAAACAAAAATATTATAGTTAATCTCATTGAATTAAAAGTGAATAAACTTCCTCAGGTTGATTCTCTGCAGATCAAAGTCTGTTCTCTCCTAACTGCTCCTGCTGGGTCTGGATTGGGAGCTGGTTGGTTCAGAACTGCACTCAGCCACACCTATCTTCTCTTGACCGCCTTACCCTGCCCCAGCCTTACTGCCTTAATATGCATAGGTTCTCTCTTTTGTGTGGTTGCTGCTCATGAATTTTTTTCTGCATATTTTTTGTTTATTTCTCTTAGTATGATAAATAGAGTAAGGAGAAACTCTTCTTGGTGCATTGTATTATCTTTACCTAGAAATCCTAGTGATTAGAATTTAGTTATATGGTACTCATCTCTGTTTTAGACCATGTACAATAGAAATCACAGATGTGATGAAATGTTGCAAGAAATTGTTGATTTGAAACATAGTTTTTTCTTCTGTTCTTAAATACGAAGAAAATTATAATAATTTTACTAATTTTCTCTCTCAAATCTTTTAATTTGTATATAGGTGTTGTATTTTATATGTATGCATATATGTGTGTGTGTGTGTATTATAGTAAAAGCAGCTAGTTGTGTGTCACCCAGATAGATGAATTTCTCAACAGTGGTAGACAGATTGCCTTATGTTTATTTGCCATAGCATAAGTAGAATTGTTAATCACGTGTATTTCTTTTAAAAATAATACTTTATTTTTATGAATGTTATTTTTATCAACATTGAATTTTTGTGTTGTCTCCTCAATGCTATATTGGCAGTCATTTATAGATTCTGATTTCACAAATTGTGGGCAAAACTCATTTTCCCATATTTTCTACTTTCTTGTCATGGTACCTTGAATTATACACTATTGGTGACTTCAAACACACTAAACCTTGTGTTTTCTTTTGAAGCTGTCCTCTACTATCACTGATACCTCAGAGTATGTGATGTGTCTCCTCACTGCAGCATGAGGACATTGGCACTGTAGAATTTGTAGTTGGCAGAGAATTGAGGGATGAAGTAAGTCCCATGTCCCCATCCATCCTCACAAAGGAGGGAATAAACTTGGGCATTGGAAAGTGGAGAGAAGACCTCGGATGTGGGTTTTCCCCAGAACTGCTGTGTATGTGCTTTTGGAGTCTTTAATGACTGTCTCGAAACTGAGTTTCTAGGATGCCACTGTTGTCTTCCTTTCAATTGGAAAGTAGTTCTGCACACATTTAACATGAATGCTCTACAAGGTTGACGGCTTGCCTAATTCAAATGCGAAGACATGTTGCATTGTATCTTGAAGGGGAACCTCTAAAACTAGTATGAAAATGGGATCAGGTTCTAATTCTTGTGAATAGTAAACCCAAGAAGAGAAAGATGAACAACCAGCTATATAGAAAACATGGGAGGTTCTGTTGACAAGAATGTTTCTTATTTAGTTACCTACAACTTTCCCAGGATCTTAAGGAATTTCCTTGAAGGACCTCTGAACTTAGACTGAATATTAAAAAACAAGTTTTAATTAGAAGGTTGAAATGTCAATGAATTTAGTTTACCATGTACTTCTAAGATTAAACTTATTTAAATTCAGTATTTCCATATTTGGCCTTGAGAAATTGCCTGTTTAAATCCTATCTTTTAGAAATGCATATAAAATAATTTTCTGATGAATGATAATGGTGTCTGGAAATTTCTACAGAATAATCAGGGAAAGGGTAATGGATGCTGGTTTAGGTAAAGCTGTATTAGCCATGTATTCATTATTCCTCTTTTGCCTTTTTTTTTCCTTTGCGTTACAGCATAACAGATCTTTTTCATTCTTAATTCCCTTTTCACACTGTAACAAAACATATAGAAACAAACTAATAAAGACTGTGGATGAGGACTTCTATAAGTTAATTTTTCAAGTAGTGCTTGTTATATTTTTACATTAACTGTTATTAAGACTATGTAGCAATTTGCAGTGGTAAAAAGTTCACCTGCCAACGCAGGAGACTCAAGAGACACAGGTTCAATCCCTGGGTTGAGAAGATCCCCTGGAGTGGGAAGTGGCAACCCACTCCAGTACTCTTGCCTGGAAAATTCCATGGACAGAGGAGTTTGGCGGGCTGCAGTCCGTGGGGTCACAGAAAGTTGGACACAACTGAGTGACTGAGCAAAAACACAAAAATTTTCTACTGTTAGCCTAGCAATCATTCAAAATAGTAGTTCTAATAATGTGCTGCAAAAAGTGAAAACTACTGCATCATGCTGATAAAGGTGCTTTGCTATGTGTGGGGAAAAAGTTGTTTGTTAATGACAGTGCAATATTGACAGATTTATTTCCATGGTGTTTTTGTTTTTTTTTTCCCCATGATTTTGTTATACTGAATCATACTTTCTTGTTCTAGGCTGCTGAAAATATGACAAGCTGACTTTCTGAAGAAATCCTGATGAGCTATGTCAAGCTGTGTAAGAAGATTGAAGATTGCGTTGTAGTCAAGAACATACAGTGAAATCACTGCATGTAGCAATGTGGAAACATTGTCCTTTTTAAAAGAATTATAAAACCATAGCTTTATAAATCAGTGGAAAGTGGCTTACAGAGAAAACTATCAGTTGTGTTTACTTCACATCTTTTTTTTTTTTCTTTAACCGCTCTAATGCTTTGGCATTGCTGGGTTCATATTTATGTATTCCTAATTTATAGCTCTGATAGCTTTAATTTTCTAAGCAGTCTGTCCATCAGATGTGCACATCTGCTGTGCCTGGGTGAACTATAGTGGAACCCATCAGCAGTAATGTTGTAGTTAAGACTTGTTGACATTTCCATTATAAACTTAAATTTTGAATTGTTTATGCAAAATAACTGTGGATTTATGTTGTATTAGGCTGAAAGTTGACAGAATTTCCGCTACCATGTGTGGATTTATTTAGATTCATTATGCATATCAGAATCTTGTTTTTTATAAGAACATGGAAAACGTGTTGTTAACATGCTCTATAACAAAGAATATTTTCTTTTTTTAAACATCAAGTTTGAGTGGCAGTTAATAGTGTGACCCAGATCATGTTAATATTAATTGAAAAGTAAAACTTTCAGAAAACTTAGATTTTAAAGGTAATGACAGTGCTTAGCTTAGTATTATTTGTCATTTGATTCATTTAAATTTAGGGAAAATACTAATTGAGAATGTTTTTCTAAGTTTTTAATTCATAATGAAACAATTCCAACATGAAAAGTCTTTTTACTTTTGTTAAGTGAAAATAATTTGAGTGCTTACTTAATAAAATACCTTGAGTGGTTATCCAGTAAATCACCAAACAGGTGGTGACATTCAATAAATAATGTTACTATTTTCTGAAGGAATAAAGATTTCCAGTCATTAAACAAAAAAATAATCACATTTTCTGCATCAGGAATTCTGAATATGCCTTTCTAAGATCATTTTTGTGTGTCCTTATTTTTACCCTGTAAGTTTTAACTAATTGAAGTGATGGTTCAAAATAAAGTTTAGAAAACTTGGGATAATATGGTTTCTGTTCCTCTAACAGAATCTCCATGAATTATTTTTTCCCAAATTGAATCTGAGTTTTTAAGATTATGTTAGCTTTCCAGTTAAATGATAGTACAAGCATATACTCTGGTAGCATATTTTGTGCTTCAGACAAACTAAAGTGATTTTAATAAGGCTTAATAATTAATGGCAACCTTCTGTTCTGGTTTTAAAATCTGGTCCTTTGACCACGTTGTCTTGAATGGTGGCATCTCTCCCAGGTACGCTGAGCGTCTGTTACAGGGAGAACAGTTCGGGGGACAGTAAAAGTGTGGATTGTAAGTCGTCTGTGTGATTAAAACCATCGCGAGCGCTGCGTGTTGTTACTTACGTGAAACCAGAAGGAAAACACTCTGGTCAAGCTCCAGAATTTGTATACACTTTTAGCTCTTAAGAGTTGATAGTTTATTTATAACTTTGTAGATTATGTTATTTATGTATGAAACAAAGCAGGAAAATATATTGAGAAGGAGTTCTGTTTACAGAGGACTTTAATGTGTTATATTTCTTAAATGTAAACATGTATTTTCAATGCATACTTAAGTAATACTAAGGAAACCAAACAAAGTCATGATACAGTTTCATTGTTGCACATGTTGTCAGTGTCCGAAATAAAACCATTTTGGTGAAATCAGCCTGAACTTCTGATTTAAAGTATGTTTATGCGAATTCAACTTGTGTTTCTATAAGTATTTGGTAAATATTTAGATGCTCTTTTTGGAGAAGGACATGGCAACCCACTCCAGTATTCCTGCCTGGAGAATCCTGTGGACAGAGGAGCCTGGTGGGCTGCTCTCCATAGGGTCGCGTAGAGTCGGACACAACTGAAGCAACTTAGCGTGCATGCATTGGAGAAGGAAATGGCAACCCACTCCAGGATTCTTGCCTGGAGAATCCCAGGGACAGAGGATGCTTTTTAAGTTATGTGTAGTTGAAGACTGTTTAAAGGTAGGCTTTATAATTTACAGTTTAAAATTAGGCTGGAAGGCAATGGCAACCCACTCCGTACTCTTGCTTAGAAAATCCCATGGACGGAGGAGCCTGGTAGGCTGCAGTCCCTGGGGTCACGAAGAGTCGGAGACGACTGAGCTACTTCACTTTCACTTTTTGCTTTAATGCNGGGGGGGTGGGGGGGGAAGGGAATTAACTACATATTAAAAAATGATATAGTAACTATTTATTAAGTTCTTACTCTGCCCCACATTGTTCTAAGTAGGTATATTAATCTATTTAATACTCAAAATAATGCTATGACATAAACAGCACCATTTTTCAGATTAAGAAACTTAACTACATGAAAAAATTAAGCTAAGATTACAAGGCTAATACTGACAGAGCCCAGAGAGACTCAGATCCTAAGCTGCTAAGAACTACGATACTATGCAGCCTCTTGGAGAAATTAAAAAGAGAAAGAAAAAAAAATACATGAGTAAAGATGATTTTGTGTGACAGATACAATTTAAAATGAAATCTTAGAATACAGGCAGATCTCACTTTTTACCGCAATGTGATACCGGAAACCTAACACAGAAAAGGACTACTGCTGGGTGATGGACAGGGAGGCTCATGGGGTTGCAAAGAGTCAGACACGACTGAGCGACTGAAGTGTGCTGACAATACTACTTGTGTGTTACGTGACTGTCATATGACAACAGCGATGCTGCTCTGAATTTCAGAATCAAGCCATGAATGGCAGTTTACAGAGCAGAGATACCTGAGATTGTTGTAATGACAATAAAATATTTGTTCATATATTAAATTCTTTAGGCACAGATTAGGTCACTGTCACACAAAACCTCTTTGGGGCACAGAATATTTCCGTCATTATTTCCTAGCCTATTACAGAATAGGTAGTCAATGATATTTAAGCTGAACAGAAACACTGATTTAAAATTAATAATTAATAGGATAAACATTAAACCTCTGAAAATCTTATTTTCCCTTTCGAATCTGTAAGGGTGTTGGAAAGGAAAATCTGGATGATCAAATATTTCTGACTGCTCTTTTAATGATTATAAAGAAAACTGAGCTGCCACACTTTTCTCTGGCTAAATGTACAAGTAACAGGCAGAGGTGTTCACCGTCATTTATCTAGCCCCCTAGCTATACTAACAATATTACAGACATCTATCATGTTTATGATTGAAGATGAATATGCTTCTACCGTGAAAACCATACCTAAATGCTAGCACTAAATAAACACTGATTTGTGTCGCCATCTAATGTTTTAGTTTATTGAGAACCAGAAGCTCTTCAGTGACGATCTCAATTATTTTTCTGATCTGTGTGTGCGCTAAAGCCTTCATTACAGTTTTATGAATTCTTTATAGTGACTCAGGATACTAGTATATAGTATTTAATGAGCATTTATGAAGCTGCCTACCATGTTCCAGGACCATATCCCAGTTTTCACATATGTGATTCCATGAGTAACAATCCCAGGAACAGGTATATTTACTGAAAACTCTCCAAAAAAGATATAAAGGAAAGGAGAATTGAGACACTTCAAGAATGCTTTAGGGAGTAATAGATGAGGATAAAGCAGGAATCACTTATGTTGTAAATTCAGGGCTTACTTGGATTTTACATTCCATAACTGGAGGCTTCCTTGTTCACTGCCAAGAAGTATTTTATTCAAGTAGGTACTTGGGTGCAAAATTGCAGAAATTTTAAATACTGATTTATCGAAAGACAATTGCAGGTATTCTTCTACAAAAGTAAAGGTTATAAATAATACATAAAACAGTTTAAAATATTTTTCATATACCCATATATTTAGCACTTAAAATTTACCATATCAAAGATTTATGTACTAATATAAACCAAAGACATATACTAACTTATAAACATTCCTTGAGAAATTAAACAAATGTGATAAGGGGCAACTTGCAAATTTAGTTAGATTGTCAAGATTTTTCTAAAAGTTCTAATATCAATCCTACTTAAAATTTTATTCACTGCCAAACTGGTTTATGGGATGAAAATAAGAGTTCAAAAAAAAAAAATGACACTAAGGGATCAGACTTAGTAGTTTTATAATTTCATCAAGAGGCAGCTAATGTTCCGAATCAAGTGGATGGGAGGGAAGGAGCAAATATCTAAAGTTTCCTCTGCTCCTCAAACATGTAAGAAGTCAGAGGCAAACTTAAATGAAACTAAAAACAGGCCTTCTCATAGTCACACGGGAGACCCTCAAGCAGAGGAGAGGAAAGAACTCGCAGCCGTGTTGAGTGGGAAATGGCACAACCTGTTGTCTTCTGCTGCAAGATCAAAACATTTTTTGAAACATCACGTGCTTAAAATTCCTACGTGTGAATTTTGTTTTCCACTTGACAGTTCATCCATAATGAAAACACTTTCTCACTTAATTTCCTAATGAATGTATGCCAAAACCAGTAGAGTACTGTAAAGTAAAAAAAAAAAAAAAAAAAAGAAAATGTCCTGATGAACTTGAGTGTCAGAGAGCGAACACTTCTCTTAACTTTAGCTTCGCCCTGTCTGGCTGCTGCTACTCCAGAAACATGTGTGCCCCAGTTTAAGGAGCACAGACAACAGACAAGAATTATAGAACCTTTTACTTAAATATTATTTTAAAAGATCCTTGCCTCTATTTGTGACTAGCAGTCTTTCTTAAGATCACTACAAACTGCTCCCTGAAGACACCGTGCTGCTCCAAGAGGAACATAAAGCTGGGTACCAGTATCAACAGAAAGCTGGCTGAACTCTAAGAGTCAGATTCTCTTAACTTCATAAAAGGCCTTTTAATATCCATCTGCATAGGGACTATGTTTGAAATTCTGTCCCCTCCATTCAAGCAAAGGAAAAACAAGAGTGGTTAATCTGAACAAGAACATAGAATGACTGCCAGGAGGGCAATCCCTAAGACTTCTACTAAAAATAAACATACCACCTCAAAAACTGAGCTAATCGAGAGGTAACAAAGCTAAAAATGCACACAGATCAAAACCTTACAAGCTTTAATTCATATCGGATCCCACAGCCTTTTACCTGACGAAAGCTGGGGTTATTCTGGTGATAAGTTCCTAACCTTTGGTGATAACACAGCCCTACAAACATAGCAGAGTGACAGTGTTTAAGAAAATCACAATTAAAGGACACTGACTCATATTCTTAGAAAAGGGATGTTTATTTTCCTTCAGATGACTGGATCTTCAAGTTTACTATTACAAGTTAAAAACACAAACCAAGTATTACTCAGGTGTAAGTATACACCAAAATTCTCCCCACAGAGAAAATATCACATGTCATTAAACTTGGAGAACTATAATGCAAAGCATTATCAACAGCTCAATTAGCTAATTAAAACTGCTTAGCAATTTTTTACTTAGAATCCTTTCCCTTATACACATTAAAGATTCTTAAAATTTTTTTACTGCTTACATGTGAAACCTCTGGTATAGAAGTCATCCTTACAGAGGTATTTTAGTTACACACATACTATTCCAAGATAAAGTAATAAATGGGTTTTCTTACCTTCTGAATATATGTGCCAAATAATAAGAACGCTGTCAATATCAACAGAGATAACATGGTCCCCAAAGGGTTGCAAAAGATGGATTTCTGCCTTATGACCCTTAAAGGTATGCACTACCTGCAATGTCGAAATTCAAAAGAATTTCATATTAGTCATTCATCACGTAATATTATTCATATTAACAACAACAGCAACAAAAACCCAACGCATATCCTGAAGATACATGCTCACATTAAGAAATGCCCAACTTTCGATTACCCAAGGTTAGATCAACAAACAGCAAGGAAATCACACATTTTCACCTGCTCCCCCAGAGAGTCCAATTAGGAAACATGGGCTAGGAACACAGAAATGAGATCTTTGAGGCTCAGTTTTTCAACCAGGCTTAGGGAGAAGGCACGCAAAGAGCTGGGTCCCTTAGCCAAGCCAGCCAGCACAATTCCATGCATTCTGGAAAAGTGGGATGTTCTAGAAGGCTAACCTCTACAGCCACCACCAGCTGGCTTCCACGTAAGACAAGGGAGGGCGATATAGGACACATCTTCCCTACAGCTTTCTGTCTGGACACAGACATTCTTTCCCTGACAGCAGTCCCTTCCCCCACGGTTTCAGTCCTCAGCAGGCTCCAGGAACTCCTCCTCCTTCTGGCCATAGGGATGGTTAACAGTTTCCTACAGTTCATAGTCTCTGATACCTTTCTATTCCTAATCTGTTCATTTCTCTCTCAGGAAAAACTACAAACTGCAACATTTTGAACAAAAAAAGGACCCTGACTCTCTAAAAAGAAAAAAAAAATTTTTACTGACTCTCAAAGCAAAAACTCCCATAAAGAGCTTTGAGCTGCCTTCCTCTGCCACGGGCAGAGATGATGGAAAACACTGGGAGCAACATCATTAGCCTGAGTCAGACTTTGAGAAGCACAGTAATCCCATCACCTGGCCATCTAGCCATCCCCATGGCCACAGTCCCTTTCATTCTGGACCACTAGCGCCAGGTCATCTCTCAAATTAGTAACTTAGAAACCAACGAGTAGATTAAGACAAGAAGAGATCCTTCCTTAGTAGAGAGAGCAGAGGATCTAGCTTTTTCTATGTAGGCAACAAGCACCTGCATCTTAGAAAATGAGTCATGGGCTATGATGCTCATAACAAAAAAATCAGTTCACATAAAGCAGTGGTACAGATGTGAATCTCTTAGGAAAATATTTTCAAAATACTCCTGACTGAATCCTACCTCAACCAAATAAACAAAGTAGAAAACTCCAGAGATGGGAGCTGGTTGGACACAAACAAGCTGCAGCAGCTAGCTGCCCAGATAATTCGAAGGTTGATCCCAGGCAAAGAAAACTGAACCAAAGCTTCACTTTTAACTGATCGTGAAAATTTGATGAAATCAACTTTCTCTTCCTCCAGCAAAGTGAATATACATTAAAAAACAAAAAAAATACGTCGAGAGTGTCTCAGATGAAGAAGAGCAACGTTAAAGTTCCCTCCCACTACCAGGACGATCAATCACTGACTGCAAAATACAAAACAGTTCAATGATACAAACCTCTTTATTACGGGCGAATGCACAGAAAACATTCCCATAAGCAGCAAAGACTAATCTCCCATCAGCTGCCATACAGCAGATGTCCTGTGGGAGAGAGTTACCTGGAAAAAAAGAAATATAAAATGAAAGAAGTAAACATATTTTTTAAGAAATAAAGATATTTAAGATTGTGGAACAAATACAAACTTCAATTATGCATGCAACATCTTTAATTTCTTATAATTTAAAAATACGTATGTATGACAATCAGAGCATAAAATTTAGACTTCAGTGTTATTTTAGACATCAAATAACAACAATCACATTGAAAATATGACATCACCTTGACTTTCCCTAAAAGAATTAATGTCCAGTATCTGAGGACACAAGAACATAATCCTCAAGAATTGAGAAGCTTTTTGAGGTTATTTGGGGAAAAAAATCCTCACTCAATACACAAAACTCTGGCAGATGGTCATCTAATCTCCACGTGAATGCCTTCAGCAACATCAAGCTCCTAACAACTTCCGAATATTTTAAAAGTAAGTCAAAACTGAGAACTCTTAACCCCACCATTTGGAGTAACTTAAAAAGAGATTCCATGATAGTCTACACTCTGACCCTCTCAAGTGAACAGCACGGTTCCCACTTGGTCTTCTCCAAGGTAAACACGCCTGGCCCTCCGGCCGCCTCCCATCAGGCTCTCGCGACTCCTCTCTCACCACCACGGTCACACGGGCTTGTACTCTTAAGCTCCCGTTTTGGGGGCAGGACCGTTAGAGCATAAGAGAATTGTTTTAAGTATCATTCACGCTGTTATTACATTTCCAAATACTATTTTTATAGGTTTATCATTATAGTACTGCCCTTCTACAGCCTTCTATAGTCTTTTTTAAAATTTAAATTTATCAGACATACACTCTAAATTCATACAGCTCTGTTTTTCTTACAAAGATCACATTTGATGGTGAAACTAGAATCTCTCAGTCCTGGCAAGCTTTTCATTCTATAAAGGAGTTAAAAAAAAAATAAAAAATTCTTCCATTGCAAAAAAATATCAAAATGTGGGAAAAAGGAAAACTCTTTCTTACAATGGAATGATAGAATCAGAAAATCACTATTTGATAATCGTCCTACTAATAACTGAGGTGAGAATCACCACTAAATGATAGTCAGCAGTACATGAAACTGAATAGTAAAGACTATTTAAAGTGAAAGTGAAGTTGCTCAGTCCCGTCCGACTCTTTGCAACCCCATGGACTGTAGCATACCACGCTCCTCCGTCCATGGGATTTCCCAAGCAAGAGTACTGGAGTGGATTGCCATTTACTTCTCCAGGGGATCTTCATGACCCAGGGATCGAACCCAGGTCTTCCTCATTGTTCAGTTCAGTTCAGTCACTCAGTCGTGTCCAACTCTTTGCAATTCCATGAATCGCAGCAAGCCAGGCCTCCCTGTCCATCACCAACTCCCAGAGTTCACCCAAACCCATGTCCATGGAGTCAGTGATGCCATCCAACCATCTCATTCTCTGTCATCCCCTTCTCTTCCTGCCCTCAATCTTTCCCAGCATCAGGGTCTTTTCCAATGAGTCAGTTCTTCGCATGAAGTGGCCAAAGTATTGGGGTTTCAGCTTCAACATCAGACCTTCCAGTGAACACTCAGGACTGATTTCCTTTAGGATGGACTGGTTGGATCTCGTTGCAGTCCAAGGGACTCTCAAGAGTCTTCAACACCACAGTTCAAAAGCATCAATTCTTCAGTGTTCACCTTTCTTTACAGTCCAACTTTCACATCCATACATGACCACTGGAAAAACCATAGCCTTGACTAGATGGACCTTTGCTGGCAAAGTAATGTCTCTGCTTTTAAATATATTGTCTAGGTTGGTCATAACTTTCCTTCCAATGTGTAAGCATGGTAGACAGATGCTTTACCGTCTGAGATGTAAAGTGTCTACCTACAATGAGGAAGACTTGGGTTCGATACCTGGGTCACGAAGATCCCCTGGAGAAGGAAATGGCAATCCACTCCAGTACTCTTGCTTGGGAAATCCCATGGATGGAGGAACATGGTAGGCTACAGTCCATGGGGTCGCAAAGAGTTGGACAGGACTGAGCGATTTCACTTTCACTTTCAATGTATCTTACCACATGTACTTACTACATTTATTAGCTACAAGGGCAAGTCTTCAAAAGGAACTGCTTGATAAATATCACCTTAACCAAGTGATCAAAGTTTTCACTGCCAGGGAAAAGCAATAGCATGTGCCTCCTGATATGGTTCGCTGAGAATTCAGCATCATTTCTTTGCTACTCTTCCAACACTGCAGAACCTGAATCTAATCATGAGGAAGTATCAGAAAAAGTCAAATTGAAAAATATTCTTTAAAAAAGACTAGCCAGAGTGAATTACTCGATTATACAGAGTGAAGTAAGCCAGAAAGAAAAACACCAATACAGTATACTAACACATATATATGGAATTTAGAAAGATGGTAATGAGGACCCTGTATGCAAGACAGCAAAAGAGACACAGATGTGATGAGTGGACTTTTGGACTCTGAGGGAGAGGGAGAGGGAGAGGGTGGGATGATTTGGGAGAACAGCATTGAAATATGTATACTATCATGTAAGAAACGAATCGCCAGTCTATGTTTGATGCAGGATGCAGGATGCTTGGGGCTGGTGTATGGGGGTGATCCGGAGGGATGATGTGGGGTGGGAGGGGGGAGAGGGCGTTCATGTTTGGGAGTTCATGTACCCCCATGATGGATTCATGTCAATGTATGCCAAAACCAATACAGTANAGGAGAGGGTGGGATGATTTGGGAGAATAGCATTGAAACATGTATACTATCATGTAAGAAACGAATCGCCAGTCTATGTTCGATGCAAGATGCAGGATGCTTGGGGCTGGTGCATGGGGATCATCCGGAGGGATGATGTGGGGTGGGAGGTGGGAGGAGGGGGGTTCATGTTTGGGAGTTCATGTACACCCATGACGGATTCATGCCAATGTATGCCAAAACCAATAGAGTACTATAAAGTAAAATGAAGTAAAAATAAAAATTAAAAAAAAGAAGCTACCTGAAAATAACAATCATGTTTTAAAACAGGTATTTTCTTATGACAATGTGAAGGTGGCAAAAACAATAAATCACGGGTCATACATTCAACAAGCATAAAATCTAGGATGGAAGGCAAAATATAAGTGACTAAAAGGTGTCTATAATAAAACACATCATGGAAGCAAGAAGACTAGGCAAGATACTGGGCAAAGATGATTAATAGCCATCCATTTAAGCATTACTATTGCTTATCATTATTTAAATATAATACTTATTTTATAATGATATGGTTATAAATTGATAGTTTAATTTATAGTACTTTTAAATTATATTATATATTTATATAATAAAAGTAACATAATAAAATAATATTAATAATTTATGAAAATAGGAGAATCCTCCTCATTCCATTAAAATGAAAGAAGTCATTTTCCTTAAGAGAATAAAATCATTCAATTAATTGTAATTTTTAACATGTCAATAAGAATGATTTATGATTCAAATTTCATTGTATTTCAGAATTGTATTATATAAGGCAAAATAATTTGACCAAGATTATTACATGGGTAGAGATTTATTTTTCTTGCATACTGTTTCTAAAATCACAATAACATTGAATTTCCCATATGCTTAGATATTTTACAAAATACTGAATATACTGTATTCTTTGCATATAAACATATGCTCATGTCATCCATATGAGAGTATCAGAGTTTCATGTTGGCAAAATCATGGTTTGTGGTTTCTTTATGTTTCTTTTTGTTTTCAGCTCTCTATTCTTCTGAGGACAAAAGTGGCCTTCTGCAAACTAGAATTAGCATTGCTTTCAACATTTTTGGTTTTCTCCAAAAGATAAATGCTATTTAACTCAGTACAGATAGGATTTTAGTACTAAGCAAAACTGCTGCATTTGTTCTCCATGATTTTTCTAATAATAATTTTGCTACTCCATTCTTCCCCAGCTAGAATTTTTAAGCAGATTTAGTGGGAGTTTTTGTACAGCATATAAAATATAATCATAACCTTTAGAATTTAATTTCTCCTTCAACTAATAGTCTTTAGAGTGGATCATTCAAGATTTTTCCCTCTTAGTTCCTATACTCCTATTTAAATCATTATTTAACACCTCTTAGTGTCCTTTATCTGATCATCATTTCTCAAAATTCTTAAGCATGACAGCCTCCTGAAATACCCACTAAAAAGCCATATACTTAATTTCTGTACAGGGACTGGGTACCATATTATTCTCCTATAAATCATCAGTTTCATCTTCCCAGGCTTGGAGAGAGCACACACAAGGATGCCATTCACTTACCAAGTCCACATTTATTACAGTGCACTATTTAATATTATTCAGGGAGCAGGACTCTCCTGTCAAAAGACAGAAGTGTCAAATGAAGTCTGTACATTCAGGAGATTTTAAAGCAAAGGCAGCTTTGGTTCAGTTGATAACTCCTTGTACTTAAGAACCTAACCCCAGATGTGTTCATCTGTAAAGCTGTAGAATAGGTGTGATGGAGTTTCACAGATCAACCCAGTGAACATGTGGCAGACACATGGATACACTAACTCCTATCACTTCATGATACATCCACTCCTCAGAGAAATGATTTAAGAACAGCAATATCCTGGGGACTAGCTACTCAGCAAGCACTTACTGAGTGCCCACTGCAGTCTTCATCACAAGTCAAGCAAAAACTGTCTCTGTAGCACTTATTACTTTGAGGTCACTATTCTTTTCTTCATACATAGGGCTTGATCTGAGGAATAAAGAAGATCCAGGTGGGTCTCCTCCCACATTTACTTTCATGTGAAACAACTCTGAAAAGAGCTCAAGTGCAATTATTTAAAATAAATCTGGCCAAAAAGAAAAAAATAAATAGAAGGAGGAAACTCATAGTTCCACTTCTGCCCTGTCTAGATCCAAACTTTTTCATGATTTTTTTCTGTGTAGCTACTGTTTTAAGCAACTAAATATTGTACACGAATATTGGGAAAATGATGCTCTAATAAGACTGGTCAAGTTAAAGTTATTTAAGCAGACATGTTTGACTTTGTGTGCGTTACTAAAAGTTAAGAAAATTCAGCAATTAAAAGAGAAGGAAAAGGTTGAGAATTTTGTTTACAGGCTTTTATTAAAGGATAAAGTTTAAATACATCTTGCATTATCACCCTATGTTAAGAATTAAACCCAACCACATCAACCCCAAAAAAGGAAAAAAAAAGTATCATTCTTAGTACTTGAGATATAACAATTTCCATACCTTATGCCAATTTTGGAAAGAAGTGAAAAGTAAACATGAGATTTTAAACTAGTTGGAATTGACTAGGCAGAGAGGTATACAGAGGCTACAGGAAGAGGGCCTTTGGATTTTTTCTAAATTATCTCACATTGTGCCTTGCTCTGCACTATCTGTTCACACCTAGAAATCTCTTGAAAGTAAATACACAATCTTACAGTATCTGTGCATGTGGCAAAAGATAGATGGAAAAGTGCCTTTCAAACCCCTGGAAGAAGCAGCAAGGGAGAATAACTGTGCAGCAACTTTTATGTAAACCCTTCACTGATGCCATCATTAGATCACCTTACCTATTGTTTATCCAAAGCTGACCCACTTATCAAGAAATAGAGCTGGGAAAGAGGAGTGGGAATAACAGGGGCCAAAGGAGGGACAAGGACATTGAGTTGTAAAGAGTAGGAAAATGTGTATTTCTTAGCCTGGCTTTCAATGCCTCTAAACAGCAAAACCACAGAATAGAATTCCAATCTTGTTTTTTATTTCTTTCTTACTTGAGGTCCTCATCCTAATCAAAAAAGTCTTCAGTGCACTCGCTGCACTTTCTGACATCTCCTTTTATATTTCTTCTTTCCATGGAATGCTATTCTTTGCTCATGAACCAAAAGTGACTTTCTTCAAGATGGACTTTAGATCTCATCTTTAAGAAAACAGTTCCAGGTGGGCTCTGCTCAACATGATCTCTACCTTGTAGTTCAGTTGTTTCAGTTGTTATTTATTACTCTTTATCTTAAATCTGATTCAGATGAATATGCTGGTGGCTTGAACTCCAAAGGGTTTATCTCAACAGATAAATGAAAAATGGTGGTAAGCAGTGCAAGAAGGGCATGGGGCAGGGATCAGTAAACTACTGCCCCTTTTATAGGAGCACGGTCTTAGACATTCACATACCTATTGTCTATAGCTGGAGAAGGCAATGGCACCCCACTCCAGTACTCTTGCCTGGAAACTCCCACGGATGGAGGAGCCTGGTAGGCTGCAGTCCATGGGGTCGTGAAGAGTTGGACATGACTGAGCAACTTCACTTTCACTTTTGACTTTCATGCATTGGAGAAGGAAATGGCAACCCACTCCAGTGTTCTTGCCTGGAGAATCTCAGGGACAGGAGAGCCTGGTGGGCTGCTGTCTATGGGGTCACACAGAGTCAGACACAACTGAAGCGACTTAGCAGCAGCAGAAGCATCATTGTCTATAGCTGCTTTCCGCTGCAGTAGCAGAGTTGAGCGGCTGCAAACCTTTATAAGAAAAGCTTGCCCACTCTCAGTTTAGATATTGTATTTAATGTCATTGAGGACTCAAGCCTCCTTTACCTTCTACTCCAACATCCTCAGTAACAAAGTTTTATCCTCATGGCTGGTCAAAAAAAGCAATCTGGACACATTTAGACAAGGATATCTCCATGAATAAAGATTACATATTATCTTCCTCCCAGTTGGATTATAACTTGCCAGAGGATAAGAACTATGCTTTATATTTACTTACATTCAGGATATTTTGCATTGTGAAAAGTAAGAAATCGTTTTATCACTCTACAAAAAAATCAGAAGAAAAAACTCAGGGACATTTTTGATACTCTGTCTTTACTTTTCAGAAATAAATTACCTATAAGATAGTATATTTTTTTACACATTCCTTACTGTGCATAATCTACAAATTCCACTTGGAAAGTAAAAGAAACAGTGCTATTCTAGCATGTCAAATAAAATATAATCATGTCTTCCTGTCCTTCCATCATCGTCATTATTATTTTATTATAAAACCAAGGATACTTCAAATGCCATTTTAGTCTCCTTGCCCTGTATTTTCCTAGTGTGCTTTTCTGTGCATATCAAAAAGGCACTCCAGTGATTTCAAGAAAGTTTAGTTTTATATGATGGATACAGTCTTGGGGTCAGAGAGGGGTGAGAGGCATTAGATCCTAGTTTAAACATACTATGTGTTTAATTATTTCACAATTATCTCATAAACTACAATAAGATGAAAAAGTTGAAGCTGGAGCAGAATTTCAATAATGTGGAAATTCCTTTCCCTTTTTTTTTAAGTAGAGAAGGGGGTTCTCTGTTGGGGATAGAGGGGGCCAGGCAGCCCACCTGCCCTCACTCTCCATGCACCCAGCTCCAATGCTGTACCTTCTTGCCCCCACCGTCTTTCACTTTTTAAAGACAAAGCACTCATAAGGTTATAATGAATTTAAGTTAATTATTTTTTAAGCTTTTGGTTTGGCTTTGCTTGGGCGATTGTTTTTTGACAATATGAATATTCACAGGGAAGCAACTCAAGTGCCCATCAACAGTTGATTAGATGGAGAAGATGTGATATATATATATTTACATACACATACAGAGGAATATTAGCCACACAAAAAGGATGAAATACTGCCACTTGCAGCAACATGGACAGACCTAGAGAATATTATGCTTAGTGAAGCAAGACTAAGATAAACACTGTATAATATCTCCTATATGTAGACTTTAAAAAGTAATATAAATGTATGTGTGTGCAAAATAGAAACAAGTCCCAGATATAGGAAACAAACTGTGGCAACCAAAGAGTGAGGGGACGGGAGAGGAACAAGTAAGTGCTACGGGATTAACAGATACAAACTATATATAAAATAGATAAGCAACAAGGATATACTGTATAGCACAGGAAATCATGGCCATTATATTATGTAGCTTGTAATGGAGCATAACCTCCAAAACTACTGAAACACTATATTATTCCTGAAACTAACATAATATTCTAAATCAACTATACTTCAATTAAATATATTAATGTATAAAGGTTTTCCATTGAATAACTGTTCTCATGGTGATTATGTTATGTGCAATAAATAACTACACAACCATTTTTTTTGTTTGTCCATTTGTGGAAAGAATTAGGCTCAATAAAATATAAAATATATATTAAAAAAGAATATATATAGAAAACAATCACTGTAGAAATGGATTCATACTTCTTTATCAGTTATCTGTAATGACAACCATCAAAGACTCTTAGCTAGAGACTTCTGAACTTTTTTATTTCAAAATTATAACAATATCAGACTAAGAGTTGTGATATTACATGTCTATTTCTAACTAGGTGCAAACATTCGATATTTAGTTCATATTATTCTTATTCTTTGTGGAAAAAAAAAACAAATGGAATACCATCTTTTGTTGTCACAGCCTCTACAAAGTTATTAGGAAAGGTAAGAATATACAACTTTTGTGAAAAAAAAAAAAAATGACAGTTTATCAACATATACTCTGTGTTCTGATTTTGGAAAGGCTTTCACACTCCTTTGATATGAATTACATGATGAAGATACCTAACTTAAATAGGCATTACAAGTACAAATACAAAACTTTGCATCCTACATCATGTCTCTGCTTCACTCTGATAACAGGTGACAATAGCCTTGCCTTGAGAAAGTCATTTAGTTTACTTTGATCCTGACAATACACAAGAAATACTTTCATCATTGACACTGATTTGTTATGCATTTGATTTTTTGATGAAATAGAAGGATAAATCCCTCCTTGTTCTATTAGTATGATGGCATAGCATTACAAATTACATGTTTGTTTTCTGGTATAATATAAATGTTATAAAGAGGTTAAAAAGAAAGTAGACGCTGTATCTCAGAGAACTAAACAATGCACTGAAGCTTACTTACAAATGGAGGGAAAGATTTTGTTAACCAAGAGAAATTCAGCTTGGGCTTTCATTGTCTTTGAGGAAATGGATGCCAGAAGAAAAGCCCAAGCAATATCCAAGGCAGAGAGGCTACCAGTAAACTTCCCAATATTCCTGGGAATTCAAAGTTCTTCACCTTCGATTTAGATATAATCCTTAACCCCAAATGTCTACTATGAAATATTTTCAGAAAACTGCCCAAGGGAAAACTGAGTGCTGAGACTGAGATAGCATCCAAGGGGGGAATTTGCAACCACAGGGTGTCTTCCCTCAGTTTCCAACCAGTGCAAAAAATTCAACTTAGGAATTTGATTTAGGGACGACCCTGGTGGTCCAATAGGTAAGACTCTATGCTTCCAGTGTAGGGGATCTGAGTTCAATCCCAGGTCAGGGAATTTATAATACAACTACAACACGGTGCACCAATAAATGAATAATTTTTTTTAAAGAAATAATTTGATTTAAAGTGGTCATGGATTGGAAATGCCTCAGATTGCTGGAAGGAACAAATGTAAATCATTACCAGAGGAAAAAAAAATTCTATAAATTCCCAATACTGAAACAAAAATTTTTCAATAAATAGGAGCATACGCTTACACAGTAGAAATAACAAATAGATTCAAGGAATTAGATTTGATAGACAGAGTGCCTGAAGAACTATGGACAGAGGTTTGTGACATTCTACAGGAGACAGGGATCAAGACCATGCCCAAGAAAAAGAAATGCACAAAGGCAAAATAGCTATCTGGGGAGGCTTTACAAAGGCCTTACAACTGAGAAGAGAAGAGAAGTGAAAGGAAAGATACATCCATCTGAACGCAGACTTCCAAAGAATAGCAAGGAGAGACAGAAAGTCTTCCTCAGTGATTGATGCAAAGAAAAAGAGGAAAACAATAAAATGGGAAAGAGATCTTGAGATCTCTTCAAGAAAATGAGACACACCAAGGGAACATTTCATGCAAAGATGGGCACAATAAAGGAGAGAAATACTATGGACTTAACAGAGGCAGCATATATTAAGAAGAGGTGGCTAGAATACACAGAAGAACTATACAAAAAAGATCTTCATGACCCAGATAACCACAATGGTGTGATCACTCACCTGGAGCCAGATATCCTGAAGTGCAAAGTCAAGTGGGCCTTAGGAAGCATCACTATGAACCAAGTTAGTGGAGGTGATGGAATTCCAGCTGAGCTATTTCAAATCCTAAAAGATGATGCTGTGAAAGTGCTGCACCCAATATGTCAGCAAATTTGGAAAACTCACCAGTGGCCACAGGACTGGAAAAGGTGAGTTTTCATTCCAATCCCAAAGAAACACAATGCCAAAAGATGTTCAAACTACTGCAGAATTGGGCTCATCTCACACACTAGCAAAGTAATGCTCAAAATTCTCTAAGCAAGGCTTCAACAGTATGTGAAACAAAAATTTCCAGGTGCTCAAGCTGGAATTAGAAAAGGCAGAGGAACCAAAGATCAAATTGACAGCATCTGTTGCATCATATAAAAGCAAGAGAGTTCCAGAAAAGCATCCACTTCTGCTTTACTGACTATGCCAAAACCTTTGACTGTGTGGACCATGACAAACTGTGGAAAACTCTTGAAGAGATAGGAATACCAAATCACCTTACCTGCCTCATGATAAATCTGTATGCATGTCAAGAAGCAAGAATTAGAACTAGACATGGAACCCCAGACTGGTTCCAAATTGGGAAAGAAGTACATCAAGGCTGTACATTGTCACCCTGTTTATTTAACTTATATGCAGAGTACCTCATGTGAAATGTTAGGCTGGATGAAGCAAAAGCTGGATTCAGGTTTGCCAGGAGAAATATTAATAGCCTCAGATATGCAGATGACACCACCCTCATGGAAGAAAAGTGAAGAGGAACTAAAGAGCCTCTTGATAAAAATGAAAGAGGAGAGTAATAAAGTTGGCTTAAAACTCAACATTCTAAAAACTAAAATCACGGCATCTAGTCCCATCACTTCATGGCAAATAGATGGGGAAATAATGGAAACAGTGACAGACTTTATTTCCTTGAATTCCAAAATCACTGCAGATGGTGACTGCAGCCATGATATTAAAAGACGCTTGCTCCTTGGAAGAAAAGCTATGACCAATGTAAACAGCATGTTAAAAAACAGAGACATTACTTTGGCAACAAAGATCTGTCTAGTCAAATCTATGGTTTTTCCAGTGGTCATATATGGATATGAGAGTTGGACCATAAAGAAAGCTGAGCACCGAAGAATTGATGTTTTTGAACTGTGGTGTTGGAGAAGACTCTTGAGAATCTCTTGGACTGCAAGGAGATCAAACCAGTCCATCCTCAATGAAATCAGTCCTGACTATTCAATGGAAGGACTGATGCTGGAGCTGGAGCTCCAATCCTTTGGCCACCTGATGCAAAGAACTGACTCATTAGAAAAGCTGCGAAAGATTGAGGGCAGGATGAGAAGGGGATGACAGAGGATGAGATGGTTGGATGGCATCAGCGGCTCAACGGACATGAGTTTGAGCAAGCCCTGGGAGTTGATGATGGACAGGGACGCCTGGCGTACTGCAGTCCATGAGGCTGCAAAGAGTCAGACATGACTGAGGGACTGAATTGAACTGAGGAGCATTCTGTCAAAAAAGCACAAGGAAACAAAACACCTTGAGGGACAGCAATTTCAGTGCTTCAAAAGTCATGAGGTGTTGGGATTGTCAGACATAGAATACCACATAACTGTGCTTTATAAAATTGAAAGAACTAATATCAAGTTTAAGGCAAAAATACAATAAAATGACAAAAAAGAAAAAAAAGGAAAAAGTAATTACCAAATATCTATGAAACATAAATACATACAGTTCTAGAAAATAAAATTAAAACAGACATTAAAAAGTCAATGAATGAGATTAAAGATTAGAATACTTGATGACAGAAATAGTAAATTCCAATTTGTATAAATTTTTCTAAAAAACAATCCAGAGGTCACCACGGAAATACAAATATGTGGATATAAACAACAGATTTTAAAATATAAAGACCAAGTCCAATTTATATTCCACTGCAGTTGCATAAAGTGAAAAAAGAAGAATAAAGCAGAAACAATTTTAAAAGTAATGATAGAAATTTCCATAGAAGTTGAAAATCACCACAGCAGATTCAAGAAGGTCAATGCTTTCCTAATAGGAATAAATTTTTAAAAAATTCATATCCAATCACACCATAGTGACAGTGAAAAACACAGACAAAAAGCGAAAATAATAAAACAGTCAAACAGAAAAACACAGGCAGCCTAAAAGTAAAGGTATTTAGACTGATAGCTAACTTACTGATAGCAACAGGAAGAATGAGGTGAAGTAACATCATCAATGTACTGAAAGAAAATATTCATCAACCTCAAACTAGATACCTTGCAAAAGAATTACAAAGGCTCTACCTCAGGAAAAAGGGAAGTGACCCAATATAAAATATTTGAGTCACAAAAAGGAATAAAAAGAAAAAATAGTAAACATGGTAAAACTAAATAAAAATTAACATTTTATAGCAATAATTATATCCTGATGATTTTTAAAATACATATATAAAATAATGTATGAGATTAAAAAATACTATATAAATCCAGAGGATTCATAACAAGGAACGAGCTTTTTTTTAAATTCTCATATCACTTGTGAGGCTAATGATATGGATTAGCTTTAGATTCTGATGAATATAAAAAGCAGCAAGAGTAAGAGAATACATTTTCTTACTATTCCATAAAGGTCTAAATCAGCCAAGGTGCCAGCATTTTAGAATAATCTGAAGGGAGTTACTAAAAATACTATTCAAAAGGGATGAGTATAACGCATGGGAACCTAAAGGGAGATTTCTGCATCCTGGGCTGTTACCACCTCCACTCCCAATGGGTTGAGACTCCCCAAGGAGAAAAGGCTACAGAAATGGCTTGAGAGGAACTGTAAAAGTGAACAAGGTGACAAAGTCAGCCAGAGACGACCACACAAAGTAATAAATACGTGGAATGCTTTTCCTCTTCATCATCATTGTGCTGCCAGGGTTTGTTGTTGGCTGAATCCTATCAGGTGGCCAAAAAATACACTGATGTAGTTCCTACATATCAGTCTCCTGATGCAGAGACTCTGATGGAGAAGGCAAGAAAATGGACGTGAAGAGTAAACAGATTTCTAGGATTCGTATATGAATAAGTTACACTGCTGCGTTGTTTGTGTGTTGAGACAATAGGAAGAATGGATAGTTAAAATGTGGCGGATGCACAGCATGAAATTCTAGGTAGTAATTAGAAGGCAGACAAAATGTACAGTGAATAAAAATGCAAATCTTAAAGTTTTCATGCTGAGTGAAAAAAATACAAAGAAAATGAAGATATCTAGCACAATAACATTTATCTAAGTTAAAAATACATGCATACAGAAACAATCTATAGTCAATAAGACCACATAAAATCAAAAAGATTCTTATGAGGTAAATCATGATGAAAAATAAGGAAAAAGGAATAAATATGAAAATATGTGCATGGTATAAGAGAAAATCTTTCATACAACCACCGGTAATAATGATAATGTGCCATGAACTGAGGATTATAATTAATTCAGTGAGAAAATATACCTGATTAATCCAAAAAGAACAAGAAGAGAGGAAAACTTTATCTTGGAAATAAGTATACCTTTGACTTGCCTCTTATACACATCTAGATGTGTATAAGAGACAGGGGCATAGGGCAGGGATCAGTAAACTACTGCCCCTTTTATAGGAGCACGGTCTTAGACATTCACATACCTATTGTCTATAGCTGGAGAAGGCAATGGCACCCCACTCCAGTACTCTTGCCTGGAAACTCCCACGGATGGAGGAGCCTGGTTATAAGATTACATAAAATATTATTAACTGTAAAAGAAGGATACTAAATAATGAGGAAAGTTTTAAAAGTTTTAATTCTCCAGAAAAATGTAAGGACTCTATCATAATATTGACTGAATAATATAACTTCTGAATATACATTAAACATTAATAAAACAAGAGAACCAAATTCATAATCACACTGATAGATTTTGACACATCTAATTATTGATTAAGCAGACATAATAAATCATTAGTAATAGGAAAGAGGTAAACACAAACATTTATAAATGATCTACACACACAAATATAACAATGCACCCTAATATTTCAGAATACATATTAGTCTCAAGTTTACAGAGGGTATTTCTCATTTTGGTAATAACCTCTCTTATTGTAGACCAACTCAGACAGAATATAAAAACTATTAGTCCAAATACATTTCAGACACACTAACACAGAAGATTTAATGGGCAAATATCTTGGAGCTTCACTTATTCCCACTTCTATTCTCAACATGTTTTCTGATTTGCTAAAAGCACAACTTTCTGCAATCTTAAGGGGCTATGGAGGCAACAGTTAGTGTAACTGGGCTCTCCATGGAGGAAAAATCCTCTAATAAACACTTCAGGCTTTCAGCTGGAACAAATGAGAGGCTACATGCTAGGAGGAGAATTGAACCAGAAATAGAGCAGATCTCATAAGACTGAGGCTCAGTCTAATTTGTTCCCTTCTAGGGGACAAGAAAGCATCCAGAAACTCATATTACCATGAAAACTTTTTATCCCTCATATTCAACATCACCAAAAAATCACCCAAAGCACCAGGACACAAGACCAAATGATCAAGTGCCAATATGAGAAGACAGAAAAACACTTTCAGGTCACCCAGATGTTAGAGTTATCACAAAAATAAATAATTATTTTGTCTATTAAAAAAATAATAATGTGGAAAGTGTTATCTGATAATTGAAAACTATAGAAGAATCAACTATGCATTCTTGAATGGATATATACAAAGTTGACATTAAGCAATACAGGAGGCAGGATGAAGATGTCAGGGTGGGAAGACTTTGAGCTCATCTCCCCCAGTGGAACACATCAAAACTGCAAACACATGTAGAGGAACTCAATGATCTGAAGACTAACACAACAGCTCTTCTACAAACAAGACTCTAAAGATAGAACAATCCACAGTCTCGTAAGAAAGGAGAAGAAATCTAGTCATGACCCATACCTCTAGCACATGACTCAGAAGAGGAGGAGGATATTATGGGTTCAAGGATCATCTCTAAGGAGCACAGGGTCGCAGGCCCATATGAGGCATGCCAGCCCTGGGGTCCAACACCAGGAAGAAAAGCTCCCTTAGCTGTTTGAAAACAGAGCGGGGCTTACCACAGGGCGGTAAGAAACTAACATGAGCTCTGGAATAGTGCATGGATGCCTGCTCCCTGTCCCAGTGCAGAGGCAGCAGACTGAAATCTGCCTGGTGCCCTGGCCAGCCTGCCAGGACTGCTGCTGCACACCACCCCGAGCCGGAACCATGCCCCTGCCTCTTGCAAACACATGTAGAGGAACTCAATGATCTGAAGACTAACACAACAGCTCTTCTACAAACAAGACTCTAAAGATAGAACAATCCACAGTCTCGTAAGAAAGGAGAAGAAATCTAGTCATGACCCATACCTCTAGCACATGACTCAGAAGAGAAGGAGGATATTATGTGTTCAAGGATCATCTCTAAGGAGCACAGGGTCGCAGGCCCATATGAGGCATGCCAGCCCTGGGGTCCAACACCAGGAAGAAAAGCTCCCTTAGCTGTTTGAAAACAGAGCGGGGCTTACCACAGGGCGGTAAGAAACTGACATGAGCTCTGGAATAGTGCATGGATGCCTGCTCCCTGTCCCAGTGCAGAGGCAGCAGACTGAAATCTGCCTGGTGCCCTGGCCAGCCTGCCAGGACTGCTGCTGCACACCACCCCGAGCCGGAACCATGCCCCTGCCTCTGGCCCTCCTCTCTGGCATCTTCGCCATCACACGCACATACACTGAGGGCAGAGGGGAACCAACTCAGAAGTGCAGCTGTAACCCACCAGGCCCCAAAGAAGCCTCAAACCAAGGCAGGCATATCCATCGCATTCACACATGCATATGCACCAGGAAAAGCAGAGCCAGCTCAAAAGTGCAGCCCAAGGCCCTCAGGCCCCTGCCTTGCCCACAGTCAAGATGAAGATGCCTACTGCTCTGAAGCAAAGCCCAGTTTCCTCAGGACTCCCCCTCCAGCCCCACCTCACCTCCCAGGAGCCTAGAGACTGTCATCGAGCCTGGGGACAGCCCAGGCCCTGGCTCTAGCCCCTTCTACTCCAGCCCTACCTCCCATCAAGGTGGTGGCGGCCAGAGCACCCAGGGAGATAATGTATGCCCTTCACTTCTGATACAGCTTCCAAACCAAAGCCAGTGGGCACACGCAGACAGCATTGGGACTCTCCTACACAAGGAGACACCTTCAAGACTAGGATAGGCAACTGCTTTGCCTAATTTCATAGGGGTTTCTTAGGTGGCACTACTGGTGAAGAACCCGTCTGCCAATGTAGGAGAAATAAGAGATGTGGGTTCAATCCCTGGGTCGGGAAAACAAAATAAGCAGACAGGGGACTATATTCAAAAAAAAAAAAAAAAAAAAAAAAAAAAAAAAAAAAAAAGCCAGAAAAAACAAAACCCAAAAAAAAAAAAAAAGAAAAAAAAATTACCTGAAAAAAAGAACAAAAACAAAGTAAGAAAAAAGATCACTG
>SJYX01012196.1:570166-582948 GCA_006410675.1 Oreotragus oreotragus | reverse complement strand
TTATTTTGGGGGGGATCCCAAATCACTGCAGATGGCGACTGCAGCCATGAAATTAAAAGACACTTACTCCTTGGAAGAAAAGTTATAACCAACCTAGACAGCATCTTGAAAAGCAGAGACATTACTTTGCCAACAAAGATCCATCAAGGCTATGGTTTTTCCAGTAGTCATGTATGGATGTGAGAATTAGACTATAAAGAAAGCTGAGGGCCAAAGAATTGAGGGTTTGAACTGTGGTGTTGGAGAAGACTCTTGAGAGTCCCTTGGACTGCAAGGAGATCCAACCAGTCCATCCTAAAGGAAATTGGTCCTGGATAATCATTGTAAGGCCAGATGCTTGAGCTGAAACTTCAATACTTTGGCTACCTGATACAAAGAACTGACTCATTAGAAAAGACCCTGATTCTGGGAAAGATTGAAGGCAGGAGGAGAAGGGGATGACAGAGGATGAGATGGTTGGATGGCATCACTGACTCAGTGGACTTGGGTTTGAGTAAACTCCAGGAGTTGGTGATGGACAGGGAGGCCTGGCATGCTGCAGTGCATGGGGTCACACAGAGTCGGACACAACTGAGTGACTGAACTGAACTGAAAGGAATCACTAAATGGGGTTCTCTAGGCAGAAGGAAAATTGTTCAAAGGAAGCAGAGAGATGCTAGAAGAAATTTAGAATAAAGAAAAGTGATGCTGAAGCTGAAACTCCAATACTTGGGAGAAACACTGGGCTAGAGGAAGCGCAAGCTGGAATCAAGATTGCTGGGAGAAATATCAATAACCTCAGATATGCAGATGACACCACCCTTACGGCAGAAAGTGAAGAAGAACTAAAGAGCCTCTTGATGAAAGTAAAAGAAGAGAGTGAAAAAGTTGGCTTAAAGCTCAACATTTAGAAAACGAAGATCATGGCACCCAGTCCCATCACTTCATGGCAAATAGATGGGGAAACAGTGGAAACAGTGTCAGACTTTATTTTGGGGGGGATCCCAAATCACTGCAGATGGTGACTGCAGCCATGAAATTAAAAGACGCTTGCTCCTTGGAAGAAAAGTTATGATGAGAAAAACTGACTCCTTGGAAAAGGCCCTGATGCTGGGAAAGAATGAAGGCAGAAAGAGAAGGGGATAACAGAGGATGAGATGGTTGGATGGTATCACTGACTCAATGGACATGAGTTTGGGCAAACTCTGGGAGTTGGTGATGGACAGGGTAGAAGGAAAATTGTTCAAAGGAAGCAGAGAGATGCTAGAAGAAATTTAGAATAAAGAAAAGTGATGCTGAAGCTGAAACTCCAATACTTGGGAGAAACACTGGGCTAGAGGAAGCGCAAGCTGGAATCAAGATTGCTGGGAGAAATATCAATAACCTCAGATATGCAGATGACACCACCCTTACGGCAGAAAGTGAAGAAGAACTAAAGAGCCTCTTGATGAAAGTAAAAGAAGAGAGTGAAAAAGTTGGCTTAAAGCTCAACATTTAGAAAACGAAGATCATGGCACCCAGTCCCATCACTTCATGGCAAATAGATGGGGAAACAGTGGAAACAGTGTCAGACTTTATTTTGGGGGGGATCCCAAATCACTGCAGATGGTGACTGCAGCCATGAAATTAAAAGACGCTTGCTCCTTGGAAGAAAAGTTATGATGAGAAAAACTGACTCCTTGGAAAAGGCCCTGATGCTGGGAAAGAATGAAGGCAGAAAGAGAAGGGGATAACAGAGGATGAGATGGTTGGATGGTATCACTGACTCAATGGACATGAGTTTGGGCAAACTCTGGGAGTTGGTGATGGACAGGGAAGCCTGGTATGCTGCATTCCATGGAGTCGCAAAGAGTTGGACACAACTGAGTGACTGAACTGAACTGAAATATGTTAGCAAATCTAAATGAATGTAAACAATAATATTGCCATTTGAAAATTTATTTATAATATATTCTTACTGGTACTTTAAAGCAAGAAGTGTGTTAGAAATAAAAAGGGCATTTTACAATATAAAAAGATATATGTGTTATCATATATATAACATTCATTCAGATGCAGATTTGAAATGATGAATATATATCATGTTCAATAGCATCAAAATATATGACACCCTCAGAAATATATCTATTAATAGGAATGCAAGGTACTTATAGAGAAACTTGAAAAGCATTACTATAAGGCATTAGAGAATTAAATAACCTAGAAAATGCACTATAATTGTGGATTGGATGACAATATTATAAATCTCACACTTTTCCCCAAATTAATCTATATTATAGTCAAAGATATTTCCAATAAAGACATTTTAAATCAAAATCATAACTTTGGAGGAAATAGGAGGGATGTGACAAACTAATTTTATACTGTATATCAAAGAACAAAAATCTATAAATAGCCACGACATTCTGAAAAATTAGAGAAAGGTAAGATTTGACTTACCAACATAACAAAAGTAAACCTTTAAATAACAGCATTTTTGTATTGGTGGAAAAATGGACACATTTGACCATGGAGATCCCAGAAATAAGACAGAATTTTTTTTTTTTTTTTTTTTTAATGGCAGACCAGGTATTGCAGATATCTGGGAAAAGGAAGAAACACTTTGATTAAAGATATCTACATGGAAGGAAAGTTATGACCAACCTAGATAGCATATTCAAAAACAGAGACATTATTTTGCCAACAAAGGTCCATCTAGTCAAGGCTATGTTTTTTTCCAGTGGTCATATATGGATGTGAGAGTTGGACTGTGAAGAAAGCTGAGTGCCGAAGAACTGATGCTTTTGAACTGTGGTGTTGGAAAAGACTCTTGACAGTCCATTGACTGCAAGGAGATCCAACCAGTCCATCCTAAAGGAGATCAGTCCTGGGTGTTCATTGGAAGGACTGATGCTAAAGCTGAAACTCCAATACTTTGGCCACCTCATGTGAAGAGCTGACTCATTGGAAAAGACTCTGATGCTCAGAGGCATTGGGGCAAGAGGAGAAGGGGACGACAGAGGATGAGATGGCTGGATGGCATCATGGACTCGATGGATGTGAGTCTGAGTGAATTCTGGGAGTTAGTTGGTGATGGACAGGGAGGCCTCGTGTGCTGCGATTCATGGGGTCGCAAAGAGTCGGACACGACTGAGCGACTGAACTGAACATATCTGGGTATCCTTGTGAGGAATAAATATGAAATTGAACCCCTACCTAACACCATCCACAAATACTGTTTTCAGGTAAATTAAAGCAAAGGTAAAAGTTAAAATTTTGAAAGACAGTAAAATCCAATCATCATCTCCAGAAAGGGAAGGGCTTCTTAATCAAGGCACTGATAAGAACAGCAAAAGGTAAATAATGAGAAATTTGATGACTAAAGAACTAATCAAAACATCATATAATAAAAATAAGAGACAGACTAGAAGTATTTGTGGCACATAAGCACTCAGATACATAAAGAACATCTACACATAAATAAGAAAAAATTAACATAATAAAAATAACACTTAATCCTCACCAACCCAAGTACTGTAAAAGATGAAAAACAACTAGAACCATTTATTACTGTCAGTAGGAGAACTTTTTCTTGACCAAAAAGTAAGCAAATTGCAAACAAACATAAAGTATAATTTCATTTATATGAAGTTTCAAAACTTAGAACTGAGGGCTTCCCTGGTGGCTCAGCTGGTAAACAATTGGCCTCCAATGTGGGAGACCTGGGTTCAATTCCTGGGTTGGGAAGATCCCCTAGAGAAGGGAAACCTTTAAATAACAATGGAGTTGCAAAGAGTTGGACACTACTGAGTGACTTTCACTTTTCAAAACTTAGAAAACTAAGCCATATGTCAATTAGGGAAATAAACATATGCAGTAAAACCATTTAAAAAAAAAAAAAAGCAAAGCATAAGGTCATGATTACAGCACAAGCCAGGTAGTGATTACCTCTGATGGATACACTAGGGAATCTGAAGATAATGGTTTATTCTTTTTTTTTTTTAATTTGGTTCAATACCTCTTAGTTCTTGCTATCTGACATCTGTTTTTAAAATACCCTTTGTAACTATTCAAATAGTAAGCACAATTTTCAAGAAGAGTTTAGATGTGCTCCTAGACTGACTCGAAGTAGCCATAATAGTTTGCCAATAATTTCCCAGAAATGGTACACTGGCTCCACAGCCTAGACAGAATATTTCATAATATTTGGGACTCAGCAATTTCTGGCAACCACAACCCCTTCATAAACTTACATGGTGTATTATTGGCAGAAGATTATAACTGCTAATCAAGAGGAAGTCCTTCTGATGGATCTTGGAATGGCCAATGATTAGTCATGAATTATTATGGATTTTTAAAAGAAATTTACTCACAAAGGACAAACCTCTCAGCACAGAGAAAATTCTAACAAAGCACCCTAGAAGCCAAACCAATGGGATATTAATGCACTGTCTAATGGAGACAGATGCATGAACTGAATTTTATGAACTAAAGGTGCCTTCCTTTTTACCTAGCTTCTTAACAATGATCATAAATTGATTGTGCAATATTAAATCTCAAATGAGAAAGAGAAGCAATCCCTTGGGTACTGAAGTTTCTGCACCAAAAATGGCTGAAGGCTTCCAGTGGCGGGGCAGGAAGGAGTTCCTGACAAACTGATTCTACTTCACACCTCTCCTGTCCCCAAATATTACTTAATAGCCTGCTTCTACCTGCAATTCTCAGGTTTAACATCTCTAGAAAGGAGACAATCCTTTAGAGAAAAAGTTTATAACGTCTCTTCCTGAGAGAGGCAAATCATAGAATGAGTCAAGTGAAGAGAACAAAGAGGAAAGATTCTTTAGTCAAAAATCATCTGACTTCGAGACTGAAGGCAGCAGGGAAACACGAGGCATTTAAGTGGGGAAGGAGTTACCACAAGAGGAAGAGACGAGGAAGGAAAAGTTTATTCCAGCTTGTGAGGCAAGTTTCATCTATTTTATCACATTCCAACATTTCGTGAACTTCCCAGATGGCTTAATGGGTAAAGAATCTGGAGACACAGGAGACATGGGTTAGATCCCTGGTTCAGGAAGATCCCCTGGGGAAGGGAATGGCAATCCACTTCAGTATTTGTCTGAAAAATCCCATGGACAGAGGAGCAGGGTGGGCTATAGTCCATGAGGTCACAAAGAGTCAGACACGACTGAGTCCACACACACACATTTTATATTATAATAATTCATTAAGACTCTTATAAACTCTGCATTCCCTGAGCTAAAAAGGTTGCAATAATTCACAGGGAGAGGCAAATTATGCTTGTCAGCAAAGATGTATGAACTGACTGCCAAAAGCCAGGATTTTGATTGAGGGGGTAAAGGTAATGAGTGGTATTTTCCTAAATATTCTTTATTTAGTTGACCTACAAAGGAATCTTTTTGCTTCTAGATCTACATATTTTCATGAAAACCTTAGTCTGTAAATTTATCTAGAAACCAAGAAAGAAAACCAATCCATCTAGATATCTGAATACTGACCTTTAACATGTTATCTATTTCTTGATAATTATTGCATGTGAAAGATGAAATAAACATTCAGTTCAGTCACTCAGTCGTGTCCGACTTTTTGTGACCCCATGGACTGCAGCATGCCAGGCTTCCCTGTCCATCACCAACTCCTGGAGCTTGCTCAAACTCATGTCCAACGAGTCAATGATGTCATCCAACATTCTCATCCTCTGTCATCCCCTTCTCCTCCTGCCTTCTCTCTTTCCCATCATCAGTGTCTTTTCCAAGGAGTCAGTTCTTCGCATCAGGTGGCCAAAGTATTGGAGTTTCAGCTTTACCATCAGTCCTTTCAATTCAGGATTGATTTCCTTTAGGACTAACTGGTTTGATCTCCTTGCAGTCCAAGGGACTCTCAAGAGTTTTCTCCAACACCACTTTGAAGCATGTAAACTCTACTATACACAATCATACACTCTAAGGCCTCAGTCTATATGGCAATCACACGTGGCTATGGAGCACTTCCCACACGGCTGGTATAAATGAAAAACTAAGCTTTAAATTTAAATTTGAAAACTAACACTGAATTTCATTGTTGGAAAAAAATTTAAGTATGCTTAGAATAATTCAAGTATATGAATCTGCATTTTCAACTTTTACATTTTATGTTATATACAAGTTAAGGATGTCTCATAAAAATTTAGCATCCAAACTGTGATGCAGTTTCAGTACACATTGGATTTCAAAACCTTGTTAAAAAAAAAAAAAAAACATAAAATGTCATTATCAATTTTTAAATTGATTACACATTGAAATGATGGTATTTTTTATATTGGGGATCAAATTAAATACATACATATTACTAAAATTTATTCCAATGATTACTTCTTACCTTTTGTGATATGGCTCCAGGAAAAATGTAAATGTCGTGTTCACCGCTCATTACATTTCTATATTTCTGTACAGCTGTGAAGGGGAAATTTGGTACTGTAGAATATGTACAAAATTTGACATTGAGTAAAATTTAAGCCTGAGATCCTTCAGTTTATATGTGTGTGAACAAACCTCTTAACCTCTCTGAACTTTATTATTTATGTAAATCAAAGTAATAATGTTGAACAAACAAGACTGTTGTAAGGCTGCAATAAAATACCTTATGTAATGGCTTTTAGAGAGTCCCAAAGTACTGGGCAAATGTCAGTTATTTTCAGGTATTTTATTTTTAATCAAGTGTACATTTGAATTGTAAGCTAAATGAAGATTTAGAGATAATCAACTTTGTTTAATCACTGTGAAAAGCAGGGTGGGCCCTAAACTGTAAAACTATGCCAAGAAGTTTCCAGAATGCTAACAGTCTGTTTTAAAACAGAAGTCCAAAGTGCCGATTTCTAAGGCAGAAAAAGTCTCGTTGTTCAATAGTTGAGCCACCCTAGCGGTTGCCTTTAACTCTCTAAAGCTATTGCCTCCAACCCACATTAGTAAATTTGTTTTATTAGTGAGGTGAGGAAAAAAACAGCCGAACAGAGTATAAGGCAATTGAGGACTTCGGTAGGTGCCAAAGTGAATCAAGTTCTGTTTTCTTCTCAGAACCAGCACAGGAGAGGAACTGTATGTACAATAAACAAAATTAAATAGTAGTTTCATTCATCTTATTTAACAGATTAATCACCACTGGAAGAGTGGACTGGTAAAATGTTTCTATGTACTGGAAAAATCTGAGAAAAATTTACAAGGCTCTTCTAAATATTAAGGCAGAGGTGACTGAAAATAACTGAGCAGCCAGCAAGTTATAGAAAGTCTCACTTTAAAAGTGATGTGGAAATAAACCAGCTCTCTTACATACTGTAATCAATTAATATATGTAAGTCATAATGTCTCTGTTCATCAATGATATGCCAGTTAATTGATTTATGTAGCCCTTTTTGCATTGAAAAACCTTAGTCAACAATGCCAACAACAACAGCGTGGGTAAAGGACTTTATTTACAGCAGCTTCCTAACCAAATGCATTCTACTGCCGATCTCTGAGCTTTGTGCAAAGTCTACAGTGTAGACTGAAATTATTTACTACAGAAAAGGAACTTGCCCTTCTTAGCTTACATTATATCTTATTATGTGTACTCCTTATTTCCTTATTTTCAAGAATGGTTAACTGTTTTCTTGTCAATTGTATAATTCACAGTTGAATTACCTCTAGAGCGATGATCTTGACTCTTTTTTATCATATTCTGAATGATTCTGAGCTATAAGTAGATTCAAATTACAAGGTTTCAGCAATAAACTCCCTTGTTCTTTTGGTAGTATTGGAAATATAATTCTTGACCATTCACTTCTAGTTTCCTAGAATACCATAAACCCCTTGGACAGCCAGAGGCTAAGCCACTATAATTCTTTTCTCTGCCCTTTCTGCTCCTGCTGCCGCTGCTAAGGCGCTTCATTCATGTCCAACTCTGTGTGACCCCATAGACGGCAGCCCACGAGGCTCCCCCATTCCTGGGATTCTCCAGGCAAGAATACTGGAGTGGGTTGCCATTTCCTTCTCCAATGCATGAAAGAGAAAAGTGAAAGTGAAGTCGCTCAGTCGTGTCTGACTCTTAGCGACCCCATGGATGCAGCCCACCAGGCTCCTCCGTCCATGGGATTTTCCAGGCAAGAGTACTGGAGTGGGGTGCCGTTGCCTTCTCCAGCCCTTTCAGCTAGTCACCCCTAAATGAACTATCTAAGCACTGATGTTGGTACCTTAGCTAGTTTCCAGTCTAATGAGATCATTCTATGTTAAACATAGATGGAAACTCTGTGACTTCTGAATTCTCTTTCTTTGGAAGCAAGTAACTATGGTGTCGCACAGAGTCGGACATGTCTGAAGTGACTTAGCAGCAGCAGCAACAATGTGAGAAAAAGGAGAAATATTACAAAATTAGTATGGCAAATAAAATGGTTCACTTTTTTGAATTTGCTAGTTTCCGGTCTAATGAGATCATTCTATGTTAAACATAGATGGAAACTCTGTGACTTCTGAATTCTCTTTCTTTGGAAGCAAGTAACTATGGTGTCGCACAGAGTCGGACATGTCTGAAGTGACTTAGCAGCAGCAGCAACAATGTGAGAAAAAGGAGAAATATTACAAAATTAGTATGGCAAATAAAATGGTTCACTTTTTTGAATTACCATGTAGGAAGAAAAATACAAGACTTCCTGAGAATGCTTAAAGCATTTTATATTCGTTTTCATTTTTAACAGTAGTGCAATAGCGAACATTTACTGGACATCATGCCAAGTGCCAAAGATGAGTTATCTTTGATTCTCATAACCGTCCTAGAATATAAGTACTATTATTATTATATCAACTTCATGGCTTCTTGGCAATCTAAAGAGATTAAAACCTCACATGATTACTGTGTGGGGGAATCCATTCGTCACTCAGGCTCCCAGGATACAGAGGTTGCACACATGCATGTGTGTGTGTGCAGGCATGCTCAGTCGATCCAGTTCTGTACAGATCATGGCGACCCATGGACCACAGCCCACCAGGCTCCTCTGTCCATGAGCATCTCCAGGCAAGAATACAGGAGCGGGTTGTCACGCCCTCTTCCCGGGGATCTTCCCAACCCAGAAATCGAACCTACATCTCTTACATCCCCTGCATTGGCAGGCAGGTTCTTTACCACTAATGCCATCTGGGAAGCCCTCCATTTTTATATGTGCTTCTAAAATGTTAGTCTTGGAGAAGGTAACATAGTGATCCTGCACTGGTTTCTTTAAGCTTCCACCTTGAAATGACACATATTTCTACTCAGATTTCATCAGCTAACACAAATTACTTAACCACACCCAACTTCCAAATGAAAGACAAAATGAAATTCCCCCCTGTGCCCAGAATAAAAACTGAAACCATGTAAACAGCCCTAACGAACACCACAAACAACAAAAGATATGCTACCTAAGTGATTTTGTTCTGGCCTAGGAGTTATGTGAACAAAATTTAATATTAAACACTTTATGTTTAACCTGTAACTGCATCCCAGTTCCTGTAATTTACTGTCTGTCATATTCTATACTTTCAATGTACAGATAAATTCCCTAAGAAATTGAAGTCTACAACTTGGAATCCACAAATAGACACTGATCTTGAAAATCCCTCTTTATTTTTCTCATTGGATAACTGAACCAGAGACTTGGAGATGCTCGTAATCATCCACATCATTTCAATTTTCTCCTTAAATATTCTTTCCAAATAGATTACTGTTTTTGTTTAGTCACTGAGTTGTGTCTGACTCTTCGTGACGCCATAGACTGTAGCCCACCAGGCTCCTCTGTCCATGGGAGTCTCCAGGCACAAACACTTCCTTCTCCATTTCCTTCTCCCCTCGTCCAAACCCAGGGAGCAAACCCATGTCTCCTTGCATCAGCAGGCAGATTCTTTACCACTGAGCCACCAGGGAAGCCAAAACTAGATAATACTCCTTCACAAATGGCCTTCAAATTGGCGTTCTTAGGCTTTACCTAAATTATAATTTTAAAAGTTAATCATCTCAGTCCCTCTCCTTAGTTTCTTTACTTCCTTTTTCGTACAAGTGTTAAAAAAGTAAATTTTTTCTTTCTTTTCTCATCTTTTCTTTCTTTTGAATTATGTGCCACCTATTGGTTTTAGAAAATGCAGAGGAACCAGAGATAAAATTGTCAACATCTGCTGGATCATGGAAAAAGCAAGAGAGTTCCAGAAAAACATCTATTTCTGCTTTATTGACTATGCCAAAGCCTTTGACTGTGTCACAATAAACTGTGGAAAATTCTGAAAGAGATGGGAATACCAGACCACCTGACCTGCCTCTTGAGAAACCTATATGCAGGTCAGGAAGCAACAGTTAGAACTGGGAATGGACCAACAGACTGGTTCCAAATAGGAAAAGGAGTACGTCAAGGCTGTATATTGTCGCCCTGCTTACTTAACTTATATGCAGAGTACATCATGAGAAGCGCTGGACTGGAAGGACAAGCTGGAATCAAGATTGCCGGGAGAAACATCAATAACCTCAGATATGCAGATGACACCACCCTTATGGCAGAAAGCGAATAGGAACTGAAAAGCCTCTTGATGAAAGTGAAAGTGGAGAGTGAAAAAGTTGGCTTAAAGCTCAACATTCAAAAAACGAAGATCGTGGCATCCGGTCCCATCACTTCATGGGAAATAGATGGGGAAACAGTGAAAACAGTGTCAGACTGTATTTTGGGGGGCTCCAAAATCACTGCAGACGGTGACTGCAGCCATGAAATTAAAAGACACTTACTCCTTGGAAGAGAAGTTATGACCAACCTAGATAGCATATTGAAAAGCAGAGACATTACTTTGCCGACTAAGGTCCGCCTAGTCAAGGCTATGGTTTTTCCTGTGGTCATGTATGGATGTGAAAGTTGGACTGTGAAGAAAGTTGAGCGCCGAAGAATTGATGCTTTCGAATTTTGGTGTTGGAGAAGACTCTTGAGAGTCCCTTGGACTGCAAGGAGATCCAACCAGTCCATTCTGAAGGAGATCAACCCTGGGATTTCTTTGGAAGGAATGATGCTAAAGGTGAAACTCCAGTACTTTGGCCACCTCATGCGAAGAGTTGACTCATTGGAAAAGACTCTGATGCTGGGAGGGATTGCGGGCAGGAGGAGAAGGGGACGACCGAGGATGAGATGGCTGGATGGCATCACGGACTCGATGGACGTGAGTCTGAGTGAACTCCGGGAGTTGGTTATGGACAGCGAGGCCTGGCATGCTGCGATTCACGGGGTCGCAAAGAGTCGGACACAACTGAGCCACTGAACTGAACTAGGAATTGTTGCATTTGGGATGTAGAAATTTCTGTGAGTGATATTCAGGGGTGATCCTGACTTGACCTTCACATATTAATTTACATTAATAGCTTTAATCCTTTCTATTTTCTACTAACTTTTTATATACTTGTTTAATAATTTCCTGGAGAAGGAAATGGCAACCCACTCCAGTATTCTTTGCCTGGAAAAAAATCCCATGGACAGAGGAACCTGGTAGACTACAGTTCATGGGGTATCAAAGAGTTGGACATGACTGAGTGAATTTACTTTCTTTAATATTTCCTGTCCTATACACTTTAAAAATATTTCACATCTTACAGTGTTTTGTTGGCATTGTGGAATCCTTCTCTCCACATTCTTCCCATGATAAAACCATAAAATATTTTAAATGTCCTCCGTGATATTTGTTTACTTATTGAAACCTGAGTATATGAACTTAACATTTGGGCAATGACTAGAATGGTTATAGAATTAATAATTCAGAAAATAAATATTAAAATCCTGTGGGACTAAACTTTTGTTGTTCTGTGTGATAAAAACTCAAAATAGGTTATTTTGTATGGTGTCTGATGAAAAAAAAAAAAAGCTCAAAAGGAAAAAGGAAGTGAAATATCAAATAAAAAAACAACCAGAATTATTTTCAATTCTGTTTCTCTCAACCAGTTTCCTTAGCATTTTATTCTGACTACATCTTAATCACCTTGTTTTTTTAAACAATGTGATTTAACAATTTTTGACTGCCTATTGTAGCCTACATACAGATTTTTTTTCCTACTAGAAATTATTTAAAAGTTAATGTGGCCATCACTGCATTTTAAGGATAAAGTTCTTTATTCAATTACATTTTTAAGTGCAACAAATGATATCATCACTAGTCTCAGTTCAGTTCACTCACTCAGTTGTGTCCTACACTTTGCAAACCCATGAACTGCCACATGTCAGTCCATTGCCAACTCCCTAACTCATGTCCGTCAAAATCATGTCCATCACATTGGTGATGTCACCCAACCATCTCATCCTCTGTCGTCCCCTTCTCCTCCTGCCTTCAATCTTTCCCAGCATCAGGGTCTTTTCCAGTGAGTCGGTTCTTTGCATCAGGTACGCACAAGTATTGGAGTTTCAGCTTCAGCATCAGTCCTTCCAGTCAATATTCAGGACTGGTTTCCTTTAGGATGGACTGGTTGGATCTCCTTGCAGTCCAAGGGACTCTCAAGAGTCTTCTCCAACACCACATCAATTTTTCACTGCTCAGCTTTCTTTATAGACCAACTCTCACATCCATACATGACTACCGGAAAAACCATAGCTATGACTAGATGGACCTTTGTTGGTAAAGTAATGTCTCTGCTTTTTAATATGTTGTCCAGGTTGGTCATAGCTTTTCTTCTAGTTTTAGACTAGTCTAAAAATGTGATAAAAACAACTTATGAAAATTATGTTCTATATCTTAACAGGAAAGCCATTCCAGAATATAATAGTGATTTTTCTTTTATTAAACTTTGTCATCAGAAATAATGTCAAT
>SJYX01012196.1:537938-562435 GCA_006410675.1 Oreotragus oreotragus | reverse complement strand
GAGGATCCTGCTGTGATTTATGTCGGAGAGTGTTTTGCCTATGTTCTCCTCTAGGAGTTTTATAGTTTCTGGTCTTACGTTTAGATCTTTAATCCATTTTGAGTTTATTTTTGTGTGTGGTGTTAGAAAGTGATCTAGTTTCATTCTTTTACAAGTGGTTGACCAGTTTTCCCAGCACCACTTGTTAAAGAGATTGTCTTTACTCCATTGTATATTCTTGCCTCCTCTGTCAAAGATAAGGTGTCCGTATGTGTGTGGATTTATCTCTGGGCTTTCTATTTTGTTCCGTTGATCTATATTTCTGTCTTTGTGCCAGTACCATACTGTCATTATAGATCATTTTATGACAGCTAACATAAAGCACTCTTATCTTCTTTACATTGTGTGTCTAGTTCTATTTACTTAATTTTTTAAAGAAAATCATTTTGAAAACAAAAACATTTTTGCCTTCTTATACCTCCACCCAGTATATTATTATATAACTTCAGTCATAATTAAAGTTCAAAAAACTGCAAGACACCAGCCCCCAAAATCCAGAAGTGCATAAAAAAGCACCTTTCTCTACACTGCTCCTTTTATCATAAAAATAGGGCAATATTAATTGCTAATGGAGGTTTAATTAGCAGATAAATTCTTTCAGTGATCTGACTCAGACATATGGTTTCGTATTGTCTCTTTCACTGAAGTTGGATGATGGCTGAAGGAAAAAAAACTTTCTGTTACTCTCCATGAAGTTGAATGGGCTATTCAATCTGGGTTTTTTTTTTTTTTTTTTTTTTAATTCAAAACACTTATCTCCAGTTTGGTATCATATGGTTTTATTTCTTGTTTTAAACTCATATTAGTTTCAGCTGCAATACAAATTTAGGCAAGGGCTGATGGATCTGCACATAACGTATTCTCTCTCAGATTTCAGTAGTATGTACCCCTAACAGAAATAAACAGGAAATGTTTTACCAGTAGCATTGCAATCAGACCCAGGAGGATCAGAGTATATAATAGTTATTATATTGTTAGTATAAGTTATTATATAGTTAATAGTTATAAGTGCCTATCTGATAGGCATTTATACTTTACAGAAAAAATAAGAGTCACAATAAATGGTAAACGATCTTTGTCATCGTTTCTGAGCACTTGTTTTTATTACCCCCTTCCTGGGAGCTCAGATGATAAAGAATCTGCCTGCCAGTGCAGGAGAGTCAAGAAACGTGGGTTCAATTCCTGGGTTGGGAAGATCTCCTGGAGACAGGAATGGCTACTCACTCTAATATTCTTGACAGGAAAATTCCATGAACAGAGGAGTCTGGTGGGCTACTGTCCATGGGGTCACAAAAGGTCAGACATGACTAAGCTACTAACACTTTCACTTTAGACTACAGTTACTTCATCACTCTGGAGTGATGAAGTAATCTTTTCTTATAGCTCCTCCATACACTACTGCTTATACTACACATCACAACTATGGTCAATCTAATTTACTCAAGAAGCACATGGAAACAGAGAGGAAAGACCCCTTTATGGTATCAGATAAGGCAAATGCATCCTCTTGCCTCCCTGTACCATGTCCCCAGTTCCAGCTCTGATTTCAGCCTCAGCTGGGATGGACAGCACCATGTAAGTTCCCACTGACGGCCACCCTTCTCAAGTAGGCTTCATATATTTCTACATTCTGCCCAGAACATTCGTCAACACTATGGGGTCCACTTTCCCCACAAGTAAACACAACTTAGAACTGGGTTCATCTCCAGTGACAACCCCTAACTTTGATGGACAGGAGCCTGTGGGTAAAGGCTCCTGCCTCGACGGTAAATCCAACCGTTAAATCCTTTGAGCCCACCTGTAAGACATATGAAGAGTCCTGTTGGACCACCTTAGTTAGTTGATAGCGTGTGCGATGTCGTCGATGAGGTCAGTGTGTGGACGTACGATTGAACTAATGTAGGGACACGTCAGAGTGGACGAGGATAAGGCGACGGAGGACCTAGTGGAAAACGTATTTGACGAGCGTAGGTCCCGGAACAGAGTCCAAGGTGAAAATTCCTTTGTGTGTGTTGATTCTGTCCATCGAAACAAATGATGAACAAGAACGAAGTTAACAAGGACCCATAAAATTTTTATCTAAAGGTACAGATTGTAAAATGATTGTAGTTAATATGGTCTTTGTTGCTGCTACACAATTCTGTCATTTTAGAGTGAAAATAGCCATTGACAATACACAATGAATGGGCCTGACTGCATTTCAATAAAACTTTATTTATAAAAACTGGTGGTGGGCCTGATTTGGCCTATGACCCATGGATTACTGATCCCTAGGAATCTCTTAAATTCTTCTTGTAATGCATTAGAATATGCTTAGATTTCCCTGGGCTTAAACATCCTGTGCGTGAAAGTGTGAGTTAAAGTGCAAAAGTTGCTCAGTCGTGCTCATCTCTTTGTGACCCCATTGAGTGTAGCCTGCCAGGCTCCTCTGTCCATGAGATTCTCCAGGCAAGAATACAGGAGTGGGTGGCCATTGCCTTCCCCAGGGGATCTTCCTAACCCAGGGATTGAACTCAGGTTTCCTGCACTGCAGGCATATTCTTTATGGTCTGAGACACCAGGGAAGCCCTAAGTATTTTTATGATAATAATTGATGAAATTCTTAATTGCCTTTTGTTAAAATTATTATGTACAAGGCACTATTCCTAACAGTTGTTTTACATACATCATCATGTTTTATTCCCAACATCTCTATTTCATAAGTGAAAAAAACTGAATCTCAGGAAAGCTGAGTTAGTCATTCATGCTGTTCCATGTTGCAATTCTCTGCATTCTAAATACATAATTAGGTGCAATTGCTGTTTCTCTTTCTAGTAAAGTATGGCCATCTAACTATTTCCAGGCAATGCATTATGAGATTTAATTGATGTCAAATGATCCTCTTGAGCTCTTTCTCCCTTTGTGATGATTATTGAGAAGTTCCAGATACTGAGTCTCAGCTTGAGGATGCCATGATGCAACAAAGACCCAGGGACCATGTAAGAGGGAATATACAGCTGAAATTTTGGAAGATATGTGTTACCATTTCTTATCTTAGCCATCTTGACTAATAAAGAAACTAAGGAACCTGACAGTGACCACAGCTAGTAAGTGGCATAACAAAAGGCTTTCAGACTACAAGGCCTGATTTCTTTCTGCTATACCTCCCGTACTATGTGTAAGTCTTTCCCTGCACATTAAAAAAAAAAAAAAAATCTCTTTAAACCTGTTTAGACAACTCCTTCCTGCAATGGATGCCACTGTGATGAGTAAATACTTTTCTTAACTGAGTTCAAAACACAAGAAATGAGGAATATCTGGGAAAAGATGAGCAAAAACACTGATTCCAAGGGAAAAAAGTCAAATCATACACAAAAATTATATGCAGTGTCCTGCCATCTTTTTCCTACTTGGACCCACAGTTCTCACAGAAGAAACATTCTGAGGCATCTCTCCAGTCATGGATACTGACTCTTCGCTGGTAACTATTCCTCATTTCTCTCCAGTTGGTTTGGGGACTCCCCCACTCCAAACTATTTCTAAACTAAACTATTTCTAATTGACCATAGATAGACCCCTGATTCAAGGCAGGACAATCAGTCCCAGGGAAACTTGAGTTGGGGCTGATCCACTGAAGCCAATCTTTCCACTGCATTGAGCACATGACTTTAAAATTCTGAGACTATGGGGAGTAGCAGCCTTCATCCTGTCATTGGAACTAAGGTCTTCAGAGAGAAAAGCAAAAGCAGAAATGCAGAAAGGAGTCGAGAAAAAACTACAGAGAGCCTTTACAGTGTCTGAGGCCTTGGCTCCAGGTCTAGCTGCACTCCTGATAAAAGAATTAAGGAAATATTCTTAAAGTCTGATGAATTCTTTACAGTTTACTTAAACTAACTTTTTTTCTATTATTTGCAGTCAGGACCCTAAAAATACAACTCCCAATCTACAAGCAGTTTTTCACAACTTCTAAAAATGTAATCTTAATGAATGGATTACATCTTCTAGTAAGAATAAACAGTCTCAATGGCTTCCTCAAAACAACAGATAAAATAATTCAGTTTTAAGTATTTTATAGGAGAACCATTCAAAATAAATATCTGATTGCAGAATCTGAGTATAAGTTGAGATATTTTAATCAATTACCTTTACAATGCTCTTCAAATTATCCTCACGCCCTTCCTCATCAGACTAGTCCTAACACAGTATATGTTTCCCAAGTCAAGGATCAAAAAATACATACTTCTTAATGCAAACAGAAAACCTGAAAAGTATAAATTTTACTATTGTAATTTATCTTTTTAATTAGAAAAACAGGAAGAGACAGTGTTTTGGTCTTCAAAATATGGTCAGTCTCTTTGGATTAATCGTTCCAAAACTATGTTTTAAATCACAAAATATTCTTGTTAAAATAAAATTTTCAAATTAAATAATCTCATTTTTTACCATGGAAGGAAGTATATTAAAGTACACAGTAATGTCAGTAGTTAGTAACATGTTTCTATAAATGTATAGACTAGCTCACTTTTCACTATTTGCTATGCAAATAGAAAAAAAAGTTTAGTTTTAAAAAGGAAAGAGATAAACAGTTATTTCAGAAATAAATCATTTAATCCTTTGGCTAAAAACCATAAACATAGGATAAATATGTGGTCTGAATCAAAATTTCCTGAAATTCAGGAGGCTAAACTGAATTAATATTATATTTTGCCTCAGGAGTTGTAGGTGGGTGCCATGGGAAATATATAGATGTGTAGCTATATATCTTCTGGACTGTGATATAAAATTTGAGAAAATAAGACATTGTTTACTGCCTCAGCATTTACAGAGTGGGAAATTTTATCATCAACTTTTTCAGAAATGCTGATGCCTATCTGGGTTTAGTTTATTCTAAAATAACTGAAATTAAAGGCTAATTATACTTTTAAACTATCTCATATTAAATCAAATGATGTTTTTATTCTTATTCTTTTATGCCTTTTTATCATATTTTTAAATTGAGTGCATATAACATTAGAAAAATATTTTAAATAGAACTTTTTCTACAGAAATTTTACTCAAATAATAAAGATTTTCATTATAAGAATATAAGAATTTTTTTGCATATTCTAAAAATCTGTGAGTGATCTGTTTTCATTCAGATATTGGAATATTTACAGTAAGGCAGATCTTGATTATCTAGTGTTTAATTTTCAGTAGAAATTAATTCCTTATTATTATACAGAAGTTTTAAAATGACATCCCACTGTAAAAGTAGAATTTCTAATTTATAAGCTCATTTTTATAATCACACTTTGGAGGAATTTGTGGACACATTAAACTGCTTACATAAGCTTTTTAAAGAAGTAACTACAAAATGAAAAGTAAAATTTGCAGTGCCATTTGGCTGGCTAATTTATTTAAAATACGATAACTGTAAAACCAGGTAGAAGGTCATAATTATAATTTTTCTCAGTGGAATCTGCAATAGATCTCTCTGCATTTAGAGAATTCAGCATTTTTGCCCATTCTTATAAAGTTTAAAAAAAAAAAAAAAACCAAACAGGACAAACTGCGATTGCTATTCCTTAATAAGACAGTGTGTAAGACACAAGTATAGTGATAAGTCTTATCATTTCAAAGAGGAGAGGGAATAATTCCTTTTTTACACTAAACATCCAGAAGAGTGGTCCTATTAATTCAAGTTCTCTTACCCTTCCAAAGGAAATCATCTAAAATTTTATGTGGCCGTTTAAATGATTGCTGGGAAATTTATATGGTAGTCATGGGAACAAGTAAAGAAGTCAAGGCAACGTTGATCATTTTAATAGTGTGCAAGTGATCCATCCAATTTGTAAATACCTTGGACCACTCTTCTAGGTCATGAGTGATCTGAAAAGGCATTTATGTGAAATGAATGAAATAAAATACAAGCTTGTTAATAGCCAGAATGCCCTAAAATTTTTTAATTAGTTGGGTTTATTGTAAATACTTTGAGCTTTTGAAACAGCAAAAAACACCTCCTCTGTGGCATTATGCAGACCTTTTAAAAAGGCATGCTTTATCTTTCATGATTGAAAATGAATTCATTTGTTCTTTTAACTTTCTGAGTATTTTCCCTGAGTAGCACTTTCTTACAAAATACACTTCTCTGGTTTCATCAATGTTTCTCTGCATACAACTAGTAAAGATATAAATGTGATGATCCTATGTATCTTGACAGCAGGTCATTCATTGCAGGAACAGATGTTTGGGGCCAACCCCTGAACCAGACCCTCAGACCCCCAATCCTGGCATGAAAATGAGGCAGGAGATAGGAGAACTGACCGAGCTTTGAATGGTGGAAAGAGACCCAGCCTCTAGACAAAGCACATTGATGGTAACTAGTAATAAATACTATTAAACAGTGAGAGTTCTGGAAACCAACTTGAGTAAAGGGTAATCCTACATGAGGTGGCAGCTAGTGGTAAATAACCCGTCTGCCACTGCAGAAGATGTAAGAGACACGGGTTTGATCCCTGGGTCCAGAAGATCCCCTGGAGCGGAGCACGGCAGCCCAGTCCAGTATTCTTGCTGGAGAATCCCCATGGACAGAGAAGCCTGGTGGGCTCTAGTCCATAGGGTCACACAAAAGTCACGCATGACTGAGGTGACTTAGCATGCACACAATCCTACATGCAAAATGTTCTGGGATTCCTGAAAAGAGTAAAGGAGAAAAGGAGCTAGGCATCTCCAGATTATGGTAGTCATGGGAACAAGTAAAGAAGTCAAGGCAACGTTGATCATTTTAATAGTGTGCAAGTGATCCATCCAATTTGTAAATACCTTGGACCACTCTTCTAGGTCATGAGTGATCTGAAAAGGCATTTATGTGAAATGAATGAAATAAAATACAAGCTTGTTAATAGCCAGAATGCCCTAAAATTTTTTAATTAGTTGGGTTTATTGTAAATACTTTGAGCTTTTGAAACAGCAAAAAACACCTCCTCTGTGGCATTATGCAGACCTTTTAAAAAGGCATGCTTTATCTTTCATGATTGAAAATGAATTCATTTGTTCTTTTAACTTTCTGAGTATTTTCCCTGAGTAGCACTTTCTTACAAAATACACTTCTCTGGTTTCATCAATGTTTCTCTGCATATAACTAGTAAAGATATAAATGTGATGATCCTATGTATCTTGACAGCAGGTCATTCATTGCAGGAACAGATGTTTGGGGCCAACCCCTGAACCAGACCCTCAGACCCCCAATCCTGGCATGAAAATGAGGCAGGAGATAGGAGAACTGACCGAATGGTGGAAAGAGACCCAGCCTCTAGACAAAGCACATTGATGGTAACTAGTAATAAATACTATTAAACAGTGAGAGTTCTGGAAACCAACTTGAGTAAAGGGTAATCCTACATGAGGTGGCAGCTAGTGGTAAATAACCCGTCTGCCACTGCAGAAGATGTAAGAGACACGGGTTTGATCCCTGGGTCCAGAAGATCCCCTGGAGCGGAGCACGGCAGCCCAGTCCAGTATTCTTGCTGGAGAATCCCCATGGACAGAGAAGCCTGGTGGGCTCTAGTCCATAGGGTCACACAAAAGTCACGCATGACTGAGGTGACTTAGCATGCACACAATCCTACATGCAAAATGTTCTGGGATTCCTGAAAAGAGTAAAGGAGAAAAGGAGCTAGGCATCTCCAGAATTCGAAACAAAGAAAGCAGAAAGAATGAAGTCTAAGAGCAAAAAACTGGATGTTAGCTTCCACTCCAGGGTTCAGGAAGTAACCTCTGAGGGGAGATGAAGGCCCCAGTCACAGACGGATGGGAGGGTGAGATGTATTATACAAGAGCACTAAGAGTCGTGGGAACAAAGCAGAAGCCTAGGTACAAGAATGAGAAACTGGGTTATTGTACAGAAAAGTTGATCTGCTATTTATGATTAATTTATGAAAACTACAGTAAAAATCTAGGAAGAACATCAGATGAAGTGATTCTCCTTTGGCACTAAAACATTCTGAGCCTGAGGCTGCAGGTGTAATAGCCACACCTGGGAAAGAAGGCTACAGGTGGACGAGAGGGCCGCACTGGATACTAACATGCAAAGGTCCCCTTTGTCTTTATCTTTTAACCCTTTTAAAACCTGAGCCTAATGCTTTACAGATACCACTCTGGTTTATAGGGAAGATTAAAGAGGTATGTGTAATTAAGGCCCCTCACCCAAAGTAATGGAGAAGGCAATGGCACCCCATTCCAGTACTCTTGCCTGGAAAATCCCATGGATGGAGGAGCCTGGAAGGCTGCAGTCCATGGGGTCGCTCAGGGTCGGACATGACTGAGCAACTTCACTTTCACTTTTCACTTTCATGCATTGGAGAAGGCAATGGCAACCCACTCCAGTGTTCTTGCCTGGAGAATCCCAGGGACGGGGGAGCCTGGTGGGCCGCCGTCTGTGGGGTGGCACAGAGTCGGACACGACTGAAGCGACTTAGCACCCAAAGTAAGGCCATAGTAATGCTAATTCCACTCTCCTCTTATGGTTGTAATCCAGAACTTCCGGACTTCTCCCGTACCTGCAGCCCTAAACTCTGATTTCTGTTTATACCCTGGGCTGCCCAGGTGGCTCAGAATNTGAGCCGCCGTCTGTGGGGTGGCACAGAGTCGGACACGACTGAAGCGACTTAGCACCCAAAGTAAGGCCATAGTAATGCTAATTCCACTCTCCTCTTATGGTTGTAATCCAGAACTTCCGGACTTCTCCCGTACCTGCAGCCCTAAACTCTGATTTCTGTTTATACCCTGGGCTGCCCAGGTGGCTCAGAATCCACCTGCCAATGCAGGAGACATGAGTTTGATCCCTGGATCAGGAAGATCCCCTGGAGGAGGAAATGGCAACCCACTCCAGTATTCTTGCCTGGGAAGTCCCATGGACAGAAGAGCCTGGTGGGCTACTGCCACAAGAGTCTGGCACAAAAACACAACAACATTTATACCTTATTCTACGCAACCTGCACCCAGGCCAAGCCAGGATCACTTCCGGTGGGAAGAAGAGTAACTATATCTACTTCTGTTGAAAATATATAAGCATGCTTACAGGACAAACATTTCTACCTTTTGGAGATGTATCAAGGCACAAAGACCTGGAACCCAGTATGCTTTCCTTCTCTACAGCTCTCATCAGTCTGGCCAGGGGAAGCCTGAGTAATGCAGAGGCCGCATGATGTAGAATGCTCACTGTCCACACTGCAGCCCTTCCTTATCCCCTTCCTAGAAAGAGCTGACCATGGAGGAAGCATCCCAACCACCTCTGATCTGTGTGGCCAAGCTAGGTAGTAGCTACGGATTCAGCATCTCTGAGCCATCTAGAAAGAACGGCTAGCCACACGGTAAAGATCAGTAGACCTTTCGGAGTTTGCAGCAAGGCTTCTGGGAATCTACCAGAGGTCCAGCTTGATGTTGGCTGCCAAGGACAACTCTATGTCTTGAAAACATTGTTTCCATGAGGTGGTATTGAGTGGGACAGAGATATCATTTCTTAATGGCTAATGGCAGCATCTTCAAGCTCTGTTTTAGGAGCAGACTCCCCGATCTAACCTAGATTTCAGATTCCCAGCAATCTGTTTATAGCTGCAGCTCAGAGAATGCCCCCATCCTTCCACTCCAACCCAAAGGACATGTCAACTCCAATTCAAAAAAAAAGCCTACGTGTTTAAGGAAAAGAAAAATGGAGGCAAGGCGTCTCTGTTTCTCTCTCAACAATTCTCTGTGGAAGATACAACAAAAACCCGGCCATAATATTTCCCACTAATTCCAATCAAGCGATGGAGTCTATTTCGCCACCATCTGACTTGCTCATGAGACTTGTGAGGATCCTGTGAGGCCAGAACAGACAGGATTCAAGCGGAGGAATGAACAGGGCTTGCTTACATTGTGGGGCTGGCTCTTTCTTTGCAGCTGGGAACTCCTTTGTTGCCACGTCAACTGGCCCAAGCTGACTTCCTCCAGGATGATATACCAAGCGAGGAAAGGCTCTGCTGTACCAGCTAAGGGAACAGATATGAGTGTGGCTTTCTAGACGGTCCAGCTTCAACCAAGCTGGCCCGATCAAAGCCACTCTGCTGACTCAGAGAACTGCCAGCCAACAAATGCTGCTGTTTAAGCCACTTGTGTTTGAGGTGGTTTGTTATCTAACAAAAGCAAGCCGAAATATTCTTTAGCTCCCAGAGCATAGAACTGCAAAATGAAATAATGTTGAATGAGTTAATTAAGTGGATAAGGTCCTTCAGAGCAGCATGGCTTGATAGTTTATCATTTTCTCAGGGAAAAAACATAGGACAAATTCACTTTGTCCTAATGATAAGGTCCTTAAGAGCAGCACCGTTTAGTATTTTATCATTTCTCAGGGAAAAAAATATAGGATAAATTCATTTTGTTCTAATAAGTAAAACAGATCAAGGATTACATAGTACATAACTACCTGCCAATATAGGATTTCCATATGTACATTTCACAGTAACTCTCTTTGATGTTCATTAGTATTGTTCAGTTACACAGTGATGAATTGGGGGAGGGGCTAGTTGTTTTTTCAAATTACTTCTCTTGGGAAATATTACCCAGAAGAATTATTATATTTTCCTTGAAACAGGAAAAGGCATTTACTTACTGGATTTTGCTCCTATTTCCTCAGACACAATCATGTAAGTTATGTTGTGGGCAACTCTAAATTTGTGCTGGTACAGGTTTTATTGTGTTTTTCATTAATAACATGGAGCAATGGCTCAGAAAAGACACATGGTTCTCTCCTTCTGAGAAGGAAGAAGAATCAGAGTGGCCTGGACAGTGTGTCTGGCAGTCAGTTATGCAGTTGGATTTTATTATTCAAAACTAGAACATAGGGCCAGTGTTCACAGGATGCGAGCTGTATTCATTATGGTTCATTTTACCCATATCAGGGTTTCTGACCACACCCCCTGACTTTACTGTCATGAAATTGTGTGAGCTTGGCACACCCAGCTGCCTGACTCTCTAAGATGCTATAAAAACTTACCAGCCACATGGCAGTAGGCTTACTTCCCTTTATATTATTCAACAGAAATGGACCAAAATTAGAAAATTGAGACATTTGTGGGGTTTTTTTCCCCCCTAGAACAGTGATTTATTTAGAACTGTAATCTGAAGACATTCACTTTCAAAATGCTGAGGAAACTGCACAAAAAAAAAAAAAAAATTATCACACAGAAATTTCTGGAAGCATCCACATCAGTAAAAGTGTCCCTTTCTAGTTATTGACCTAAAGTCAAGTAATGATCAACAGTGTATCAATTTCTTCCAACACAACCTTCTTTTGAATTATTAATTCATTAAAGAAATCCTTTAAACTGATAAGGTCCACAAAATTCACGATCTTGAATTTTCAAGGAGAAAATATGCATGACAGTTTTAAGAAAGTTTTAATGTGGTGACAAACAGACATCACTTTAAGCAAAAATATTACTTAAAAGCAAGTCAATAAGAATCAGTTTAAATGAATGGGACACATGTTTTAAGTTGAATATATTTTTATATATGATAGGCATACATACAATAACAATTTCTAGTATCTTTTGGCAACACTACTCATTTTCAAAATGAGGAACTTCTTTTGGTGGGGGAGGGAAGAATCGCTTTGTTTGTTTTTCAAGCTATTTCTCTTGAAAAATACTACCTAAGACAAGCCCTCTCTTCTCCTGGAAATAGGGGAAAACAGCTAACAATGTTGCTTCTATTTCCAAAGACCCCAAAATCAAACGACTTCTGAGGTGAAGACAAAGACTTTTCACAAGTCCACACAAATATTCACTATGAACTGTAAATGTTCTTTCCCACAATTTAGAAAAATAAATTTGTACTTTTGAATTCATTTTCTTCTCGTCTTGCCCTAATTTATCTTTTAATTGATGTATAGTTGACTATTAATAGTTAGTCTTAGTCATAAAACATAATGATCCAACAATCAAAAATGGTACAAACTAATCCTCACAAGTCGAGTAAACATCTGCCAACATACAAAATTATTACACTATTATTGACTGTATTCTTTATGCTATATGTCTTCTTTATACTTATTTTATAACTGGAAGTTTGTATCTCTTAATCCCCTTCACCTATGTCCCCCAACACTTCACACTCCTGCCCTCTGGCAACCACCAGGTTTCTCTCTGTATATATGTCTACCACTGATTTATTTTATTTTTTTACTTTATTTTACTTTACAATACTGTATTGGTTTTGCATACTTATTTGTTTTAAAGGATTGCATATTATGATACTACTACTGAATTATTTTTAATTTTATCTAATACAATTACAGTATTGTTGTTACATGGAAGAATATACCATTTCTAGAACATACACACCATAGTATCTGGGGGTGAAATGTTATGATAGTTGCAATTTATTTTCAAACAGTTTGGCAAAATTAACATTGTGTGTATGAGAGAGAGACAGACAGATATAGAAAATGAGAAAACAAATGTAGGATTGCATATTATGATACTACTACTGAATTATTTTTAATTTTATCTAATACAATTACAGTATTGTTGTTACATGGAAGAATATACCATTTCTAGAACATACACACCATAGTATTTAGGGGTGAAATGTTATGATAGTTGCAATTTATTTTCAAACAGTTTGGCAAAATTAACATTGTGTGTATGAGAGAGAGACAGACAGATATAGAAAATGAGAAAACAAATGTAGAAAAATCTTAACAACTGGTGATTCTAAGTGATGGCTAGATGCAAATGTACATTAGTTATTGTACTAACTGTACAGTTTTCATATAGAATTGAAGTTTTTCAAAATAAGCTGCTGGAAAAAAAGAGAGTAGAGAAGTTCAATCAGGAAACAAGTGTAAACAAATGTATTTGTGGAATTTTGCTATGGGATAGGAGAGAATTAGGACAGTAAACAGAAGGGATGGGAATCACTAAACCTTTCTACTTGAAATTTAAAGAAAATTATTCAGGATATTTATACATCAATCTTGAATCTAGATGTAGAAATTGTGTAAGAATTTCTACCTTTGTTGTAACCTTTATTTTACCATGGTCCCATAATTTTTTTCCTTTTATTTAAAAATGTCCTATTACAATAATCAAGACAGTGTGGTACTGGCAACAGAATAGAAAAATAGATCAATACACACAATAAAGATCCCAGAAATAGACCCATATAAAGATAATCAACTGACGTTTGACAACCGAGCAAGGGTGATATAGTGAAAAAATTATAATCTTTTCCACACACGGTACTGGAACAACTAGACATTCACATTCCAAAAACAAAAAATAGACATAGACCCTACAGCCGTCACAAAAATTAACCCAAACTGGTTCATAGACCTAAATGAAAACACAGAACTAAAAAATTCAAAGATAACAAGAGAAAATGTAGATGATCTTCAACGTGGTGATGACTTTTCAGATACAACATCCAAAGTATACTTCATGGAAGAAATAACCGATAAACTGGACATTAAAAGTTTCTGCTCTGTGAAAGATAATGCCAAGAGAACGAAAAGACAGACCATAGACTGGCAGAACATATTTGCAAAAGACATACCTGACAAAGGACTATTACCCAAAATACACAAAAATCTGAATAGACACCTTACCAAAAATAATATACGGAAGGCCAGTAAGCTGAGGAAAGCATGCTCCACATCAGATGTCACCAGGGAAATAGAAATTAAAATCTATGACACACAACTGAAAGAGTAGGCAAAATCCAGAACAGTGACAACACCGAATGCCGGCAAGAAGGTGGAGCAAGAGAAACTCTCATCCTTTGCTGATGGGAAAGCAAATGTAGAGCCAGTTGGAAAGATAATTTGGCAGTTTCTCCCGAAACAGAATTACTCTTACCGTATGATACAGCAATCACATTCCTTTGGTATTTACCGAAAGGAGTTGAAAACTTTGGTCCATAACAAAACCTGCACACAGATGTTTACAGCAGCTTTATCATGATTGCCAAAACTTGGACGCAACCAAGATGTCATTCAGTAGGCAAATGGATAACTGAACTGTGGTATATCCAAACAATGGAATATTCAGCTCAGTTCAGTCACTCAATCGTGTCCGACTCTTTGCAACCCCATGTACCGCAGCACGCCAGGCCTCCCTGTCCATCACCAACTCCCAGAGTTCACCCAAATCTATGTCCATTGCGTCACTGATGCCATCCAACCATCTCATCCTCGGTCGTCCCCTTCTCCTCCTGCCCCCAATCCCTCCCAGTGGGGGGGGGGGGGGGGGATGGCAGGTGAGGTGCATGCTTGTCGGTGGGTGGGCGCATCTGCGGGTCAGAGTGTGTGTGTGAGTGCTGGCTGTCAGTGGCTACGAGTTGGCTTTGGAGCTTTCCCCCGAGAACGCGTGCCCACTGAGGCACGTGGGTGCGGGGTGAGTCGAGTGTGTGCAAGATCTGGTGTGGAGGGGGTGCACCTCCCTGGTTCTGGCCCTCTCGGGGGTCTCGAGCGGGGCCGGCAGGAGTGGGCCCACCCGCCTGGTTGGGCGCCCTTCTGAAGATGAGCAGGGGCTTCTTGGTGGGGTGGGACAGCTGGGCGGGGGGAGGGGTGTCATCTCCTCTGCGCTGACCCTACCCTGCCCACCCTGGGTCCTGGGTTCCTTGTCTGCTCTGCTGACGCGTCCCATCTGCTTCCAGAATCCCCGGAGGGCAGAGGCAGCGGCGCCCCTTCTCGGGTGGCCGCCAGGAACAGCCCGCTGGACAGGCTCGAGCCAGGCTTCCTGGGAGACCCCGAGTCTGGCCCCCAGGAGGAGCCCCCGGACGGGCCCCTGGAGCCTTGGGGCTCGGATGGGAGCTGCCCCAGCCCGGTCCTGCGGGACGAGGTGGACAACATCTTCCCCGACTTCTTCGCCTGCTGAGACCAGGGGAACGGGACCTTTTCGGCAGCACGTGCCACACACTCCGGCGGGGTTTTATTCTGGGTTTGGGCTGCAGCTGTGGTCTAATTCCAGCGGAGGCTGGTGGGGCCGTGGGGAGCGGAGGCTGAGTATTAAAGAGGAGAGCAATTTTCCTGGAGGAAGCAAAACTTGTGTGGCTTTTGTGCAATTAACGCGATTCACTGGGCAGATGGCACCGGTTCCGTTCATAGTGCAGGCGCCTGCCTGGGTTTTGTTTCTGTGAGGTTCCCAGCCTGTGCGATCTCTAAATAATGGGCTGGGGCTGGCCGGGGCAGGGGCTTCCTGGGTTGAGACTCCTGCGTCCTGGGCCTGCTCCCCGAGAGGTGGGTGTGGGACTCCCTGCCCCTGTGATGCTGGGCCCAGGAGGTCCGGAGGTGTCCATCGGGGAGGCTTTCTCTGGGCCAGGAGGTGCCAGGGCAGGACGGACCTCTGTCTAAGTGGGGGGGCCTCGGCGCTCCCCTCACAGGGCCTGTTGGGGGCCCGGGGCAGAGGTTGCCTGGCTTTAACGTCTGGACTCCTAGCTGTTCCCGTCCACCTGGGGATCTGGGAAGCACTGGGTTCTGGGAGGAGTGGCCCCCCACCCCGGTATGGCAGGGTGACCCTATCCGCGTCCCGCTACCTTTCGGCCACCGTGAAGGTGGTGCCAGTCTCTGAGCTAGGCTGGTCGGGCTCACTCCTCCCTGGCCCCTGCATGTCCCTTTCCGGAGACGCTGGGTTCTGGGCCCACCTGGAGGAACCCCATCTGAGCCCTGGGCAGCCTTAACTTGGCACCCCAGGAGGGAGGGGGGATGGGGCGGGGCTCAGCTCTTTCAGAAGCCTGACTGAGGCCCCAGGGGGACAGGTTGACCCACCCTGACCCTTAGAGGTCCTACTTGGACACTTAGAAGGTGAGGAATAGGACAGCGTCCCAGGTGGTAGGCAGGGCTCGCCTGTGCTGCCTCGATCCCACGGCTGGGGGCGGGGGGCTGGATCCGGTGTTGGGAATGGTCTTGGGTCAGGGTTGACAGCGGTGCCTGGGCTGTCATGGGAGGAGCGTAGCAGGAAGGGCAGCCGTCAGACCTGCGCCCGCCCTGGGGCCCGTCCTGTTGGCCCTGGGGCCGCACACACAAAGTGCTGAGTTGAACGCTTTAGACGACCCACCCCACCCCACCAGGCTGGTGGCTGGGACCTGGCCTCCCTTGCTGCAGCTGCCTGGGGGGAGTGAAGAGAAAGCCCCCCTGACCCACAGGGGGGAGAACCCAGGCCATTGGCTGGCCTGGTCAAGACTGCTGGAGCCGAGGAGCTGGGGTCCACAAAAAGGCTTGCTTTCTGCTCCCTCTGCTCCTCTGGCCCTCGCTGAACCAAATCAGCGAGGCTGATAGTGTGTTTTGTTGGCTGCAATTGCGTGTCTGGGGGTGAGTTTAGAAAACCAGCAAGCCGATGATTGCTGGCCAGTTCCGCGAGTTGGGGAGGCCTCAGCACAGCCCTCCACCTCTCAAGGTGATCCACTCTCCTTCCCCCCACCCCAGGGGGTCGTGCTTGCCTGGCCCCAGGACACAGCAGGCTCTGCCAGGCCCAGCGGGACCCCGGCACCCTGGGGCTGCACCGTCTCCCAGGCCCACCCATCCCTCAGCTCGGGCCAGTACGGCCAGGCCTCGGTGGCAGGCAGCTGGCTGTCCTTGGAGCTGACCAGCCTTCGGCCAGCACCCTTGGTCCACCCTCCCCTGAGCCCGGCTTGCCTCCCCTGCCCCTCTGTGCTGCCCATCCTGCTCCTTGAACTTGGCGGCCACCACGGGTCAGTACTCGCTGGTGTCGTGGTCGAGGTGCCCAGTGCCACCCGGGACTCTCAACGCCATCTCTGGTCACAGGTCCTGCCCTGGAGCATGGCCTGCTTGGGGCCTCCCCGCAGAGCCAGGAAGGGCGGGTTCTGCTGCCCTCCAGGGGCTGGAAGGCTCCGCTTATTAGGGACGGGGCTGTGGTCCCAGGGTTCCTTGCCCACCACTAGGCTGTGACCTCCTCTTGGCAAGGACACATCGATCTGTGAGGAGGGATCCCTCAAACTCACACTCCAGCGAACACGGGGAGCCCAGCAGCTCTCCTGTTGGGGCCCTCTCAGGTTGAATGACAAAGTCCGGTGGGGACCAGTGTGCGTGAGTGAGGCTGAGAGGTCGCCGATGGGGGAAGCTGGGAGTGGTCGATGACTCCCGGGAGCCCGGGTCACGGCCCACGTGGGGGCATCGGGGCTGAGCCTGCTCGGGCCTGCAGAGCGCGGTGCCGTGAGGGGGGCCCGAGCCAGCACACTGGCACCGGACGGGCCGCGGAGGGGCCGGAGTGCCACGTGCTGGGCTCACTGCATCCCTGCCTTTTTTCCCAGATGTGGGGTGAGGCTTGGCGGGTCACGCGAGGTCGCGCCCGAAGTGCTGGTGGTGGGTCGGGTCCCGGTCGCGGTCCCCTCCTCCAGCGCTGCCCTCCCTGTCCTCCCCAGGCCCCCGGGTGCTCTCCGCAGATGGCCAGGGCTCAGCTGGCCGCCTCTGTATTTCCAGGTCAGGCAGGTCTCCTGACGAGGCCACCGTGCTTCCAGACGTCAGCTCCTGACCGCTCTGCGTCACGTCATCAAACTTGGGGCTCAGCTGACTTCGGGACCTGGGGCTTTACACCCGATCGCCCAGGTCTGTGCTCAGCTGCCTCCTCCACGGGGGGCCCCATGGTGAGAGCACCCCCACCCCCAGAAGGGGTCCCTCCTTAGCCAGGGGCTCCACAACAGTCAAGCCGCCCAGGGCCCCGGGCAGGCCCCTTGGCACGGTCACAGCAGCTTCCCGAGAGGCGAAGTTTGCGCAGGAACAAAAGCTCTTGTGGAGGCCGCCTCCTGAAACACCTGTGTGAGGCTCCTGCACCCGTGTCCTTGCCCACGTGGTAGACAGCTTCCTCTTTGTCCCAGGGCCTAGGTGACCTCAGCCATGTGCGGGCATTCATGTCAAGAGTGCCCAACTTGCTCAGCCACCACAGAGACCACGGAAGCCAGGGCAGCCCTGAAGATGCCGCCTGTGGGTAGCTGTTGAATACTACAGCCAGCTCCGCAGCAGCACGGGAGCCGCACCTGGGCAGGTGGTCAGGAGGAGACCAGCCGGGCTGTGGGCCTTCCACGGGGGTTCATCCAAGTGACCCTGCAGGCCCCCCAGCTTGGCGGCCCTGAGGTCCAAACCTGGGGCTCCCTCAGCCCTCCACCGTGCAGGTTGGCAGGATGGAGACTCAGCTGTCCCGCATGGGTCTCATCCAGCCCTGCGTGCTGGCCCCAGGCTGCCCGCTCGCCCCGGCCCGTGCATGAGGCTGGTCTTGTGTCTGCAGGCAGCTCCCCTCTAGTGGGTTTTTTCCGGAGGGGCTGGTCCACCTGCGTTGCTCACGTCCTCCCAGAAAGAAGCCTTTGGTTGCCTCGGACCTTGCTGTGTTCTCCAGTGGTGTATGTGAGTATGGCAAGCGTGCAGGTGGCCGAGCCACTGACCCAGTGGACCTTAGACCAGGAAGTGAAGGCCTGGCTTTTGCATAGAGACGCCTGCCACCAAGGTGCGTGTGGCTGCCCGGGGCCCCCAGCGCGGCTGTTGGAATGGCTCTCACACTTCCATTTTCATTTTAGATGTATTTGAAATTCACAAAAGCAGTATCACAGGGCATATCTTTTTGTGTCTAGTTATTCTGTGTGGAATATGTGAGATTCATCCGCATTACTTTTAAATTAATTTTCATTATGATACGACATACCTAACAAGAGTTTACGGTCCCAACCACTTTTTAAATATGTATATGTATTTTTAAATTGGAGGATAATTGCTTTACAATGAAGGTTTCAGTTCTAGGGTATTAGGCACACTCACATCATTGTGTAACCATCACCACATCCATCTCCAGAACTTTCTTATCTCCTCAGACTGACCCTCTGTCCCCACAAAAAACTGTCTCTTCTCTCTTCCCCCAGCCACAGGGCCCCGCCATCTGCACTCTTGTCTCTATGGATTTGACCCCTCTAGGGACCTCTTGGACTGCAAGGAATTCCAACCAGTCAATCCGAAAGGAAATCAGTCCTGAATGTTCATTGGAAGCACTGATGCTGAAGCTGAAACTCCGATACTTCGGCCACCTGATGTTCATTTGAAATGACCCTGATGCTGGGAGAGATTAAAGGCAGGAGGAGAAGAGAATGACAGAGGATGAGATGGTGGGATATCATTACCAGTTCGATGGACATGAGTTTGGGTAAACTCTGGGAGTTGGTGATGGACAGGGAAGCCTGGCATGCTGTAGTCCATGGGGCTGCAAAGAGTCAGACATGACTAAGCAACTGAACTGAACTGAGGGACCTCTTACAGGCCCTAGTGGCTCAGATGCTAAAGGAGCCTGTGTCAGAATTTCTCACTTTCTGCGTCTGATTGATATTCCATTGTGACTATTTTATGCACAAATGGTGTTCTATGCGACATTGGTTCACCTGTTTGTCTGTGGACGTCTGGGTTGTTTCAGCCTTTTGGTTGGCGTGACTAGTGCTGCTATGAACCTGGGTGTGGAAATACCTTTTTGGGTTCCTGCTTTCCATTATTTTGGGTGTGCACTCAGATATGTAATAGCCGGATCAAATAAGAACTCTCATGTTTCTTCATGAAACTGCCTACTGCGTCCTGCAGTGACTGCTCCCACTGACGAATGAGGGTTCTCGTTTTCTCCACGTCGTCGTCAACACTTGTTTCGTTTGTTTTTATAACAGCCGCCCTAAGGGGTAGGAAGTGATAGCACGTTGTAGTTTTGATTTCAATTTCCATAACAATTATTGATCTTGACTCTTTTTTTTTTAAGTACTTATTGGCCATTTGTATGGCTTCTTGGGGAAAATGTCTATTCAAGTCCTTTGCCCATTTTTAAATGTTGCTGTTACTGTTATTGAGTTGTACCTTCCCTGGTGGCTCAGACGGTAAAGTGTCTGCCTGCAACGCAGGAGACCTAGGTTCCATTCCTGGGTCGGGAAGATCCCCTGGAGAAGGAAATGGCAATCCACTCCAGCACTCTTGCCTGGAAAATCCCATGGATAGGCTACAGTCCATGGGTCGCAAAGAGTCGGACACGACTGAGCAACTTCACTTCATGTATTCTGGATATTAGTCTCTTATCAGATACAGAATTTGCGAAAATTGTCTCCCATTCTGTGTTGCCTTTTTAACATAGTTCAGTTTTTTTTTCTATTATCTGTGCTTTTGGTTTCATATTCAAGAAATCTTGGCGTGATCCAAAGCTAGGAAGCTCTCCCGTACGTTTAGCCCACAGTGTGCAGCAGCGTGAAAGCACTTAATGCCACGGGGCCATCCAGTTAAAAGTGGCTGAGATGGTAAGAGCTTTACAGTTTAGCTCTAACATTTGAGCCATTTCGAGGTACCTTTTGTATGTATGTAAGGTAAGGGTCCACCTTTATCCTTTTGCGTGTGGAGATCCAGTTCTCCCAACACTGTTTGTTGAAATGACTGTTCTTTCCCTATTGAGTGGTCTTGGCGCCCTGGTCAAGAATCTTTTGACCATAAAAGTGAGGGTTTAGTTCTGACCCCTGTGTCTACTGCATTGCTCTGTAATCCGTCTTTATTCCAGTGCCACACTGTTTTGATAACTGTAACTTTGTAGCAGGTTTTGAAATCAGAAAGTGTGAGTCTTTCACTTTGCTCTGCTTTCCAAGGTTGTTTTGGCTACTTGGCATCCCTGGAGTTCCCATAAGAATTTTTAAGTGGGCTTTTCTATTTCTTGGGATCCATATGAGTTTTAAAATGGGATTTTCTATTTCTGAAAAAAAGAAAAAGAAACTTGAGGATTTTGATAGAGGTTGCAGGGAACTGTTGATGGCTTGGGTGATACTGACATCTTCACAATGTTAAGTCTTCCAATCCACAAACCTAGAATGTATTTCCATTTATTTGCATCTTTAATTTCTTTCAGCAGTGGTTTTCAGTGCCCTAGTCTTTGTCTCCTTGGTTAAGTTTATTTCTAAGTATTTCATTCTTCTTGATGCTATTGGAAATGGAATTGTCTTCACAATTTCCTTTGCAAATTTTGTTTACTGTCAGTATACAGAAACACAGCGGATTTTTATCTGCGGACTTTGTGTCCTGCAAGTTTGCTGAATTCTTTTCTTAGTACTCCCGTTTTTTTTGGTAGGATCTTTAAGGCTTTTCTCCATATAGGATTATGTTATCTGCAGGCAGGTAGTTTTATGTCTTCCTTTCCAGTGTGGATGGCGTCCGTGGGTGCAGCCACGTTACTCTTCATCACGCAGAGCTGCGGTCGGCGCATCCTCGCTGCTGAGCAGCACTCCTGTGCAGTCCTTGGATCATCCTGCTGTCGGGGAACGTTTGGGTTCCTTACGGCTTTTGACTCTTGCCCGTGGAAATCCTCTGTTGCCGTTCAGTTGCGCAGTCATGTCAGCTCTTTGCAGCCCATGGACCGCAGCACGCCAGGCTTCCCTGTCTTTCACCATCTTCCCGAGTTTGCTCAAATTCATGTCCACTGAGTCAGTGATGCCATCCAGCCGTCTCATCCTCTGTCACTGCCTTCTCCTCCTGCCTTCAATCTGGAAGTCCTTTAGTGACTTACAATTCCATTTATTTGGGGGCCAAATCCTGAATATTTAGTATTGCATACTAAACAAACATTCAGTACTAAAGGAATGACTGGAAAGTTAATGAAATATTTAAAGAGTAGACTCGCTGGATCCTGAGCAGGTGTGCTTCTATTAAAAACTACGAAAACTTTTCCCAGAGTGGATACCAGTTGGTATCCCCAAGACAGCACTCCAGAATGCTCATTTTGCATCCTTGCGGAGACTGGGTGAGTCAGCCCTTAGTTTTAGCTGTTCCAGTGGGTGTGACGTTGGAGGACACCTTGGCTTGGGTTAACCCCTCTGGTGACTAATGACGGCAGGCACCTGCTCACGGGCTCGTTGGCCATTCGTCTGCCTCCTGGTGTGAAGTGTCTGTTTCCACTTGCTGCCCGATTTTAAACTGGGCTGTTTGTTTCTCGCTGTTGGCTTTGTACCAAGGCCTTCAGAGAGGCCTCTGGAGCCTCACTCCCGGATCCCGGCTTGCAGTGCTGGGTGACGGCGAGCGCTGGCGGCCTCCGTCGCGGGGCTCTGTTCCTGGAGGGCGCTTCCTGGGTCAGAGCTCTGCCTTGAGGTCTGCTTACCCTGCTGGCGCTTCCCAGGGCCGGTTTCTCACCCTCTGTCCTCCGTCATTTCGGAGGGAAAGCAAAGCCAGAGCTTCCCGCCTGATGCTACCTTTGAGTTTCAGCGGGCCTGACAGTGGTTTGCATTGCTTGGAGTTTGTCGAGTGTCTAGAACCCAAACATTGTCTTTTATCAAGTTTGGGTTTTTGCTTTTCCATTATTTCTTAAAATGTTCTGGTTGTTTCTTTAGGATGTGTATGTGTTGGCCTGTGCCACTCCCTTCTCTCCACAAAGCTCCAGTTCAGTGCACATCAGGCCTTTAGATCCTGCTTGTGGCTGCTGACATGCTCCTCATTTTTTGAAAAAGCAATTTCTCTGTTTGGCTTTGCTGGATCTTAGTTGCAGCACGCGGAATCTTTAGTTCTGAGCATGTGGACTCTTTGTTATGGCATAGGACATCTGGATTCCTGACCAGGGATCGAACCTAAGCCTTTCCAATCAGCCCTCTTTCTAGAAGCTGTGTCTGCAGGGTGGTGTCCGGAGCTCAGGTGTGGCCCGGGGCTGCTGGCCTCTGTTTCCTGGCCTCTCTCCCCTGCCTCGGGGCTTTGCGGCGCCTTTCGTACCCACAGACCTGCCCACGCGGGGTCCCGCCCTCCGCACCCTGCTCCTGCTCAGCCAGAGGCCCTGTCGGCCGGCTCCGAGTCTGGGCAAAGCCCACTGGAGGGTCCTTCCTCCTCCCTCTGCCACGCAAGGCCAAGAGAGGAGGCCGCTCCCTTCCGGAGAGGAAAGGCGTGGGGGATCGGGGATGAAAGAGCTGCATGCCTGGGTGCCCCTTGCCAGGCTGGGCGGGAGAGCTCAGCCGTCCTTCCTTCCTGTCCTCCCCCGGCTGGCTCTGCGGTCTGACCCGCCGCGTTCCACCGGCCCCGGGGGCTGCCTCCGCCCTGGAGTCTGCCCACACCTGCACTGGACTGGCAGAGTCCCGTCCAGGAGTGATTCATGAGGCTCAGTGGGCGTGGGTCCTGGGGACCCCTGCTCACAAGTCCAGGAAGCTCAGGACGTCAGTGCCCCCTGCCCCTGCTGGACCCGGCCTCTGAGACTGCCTCTGGCGCCCCCTCCAACGCTCCGGGTGCTTGCCTCTGGCCCAGCTGCCTTGGCAATGGGCACCTTCAGGTGGGGCCACGTAGGGCAGGAGGGGGGGGTGGTTGTCAGGGCTGCCGTTGTCCTTCTGTCCTGAAAACAAAAGCTTTCACATCGTAACAGGTAGAACGAACGTAGATGCTGGGAAGAACATTCCTGTTTAAGACCCCACTGGCGCTCTGGGGCAACCGGGCGTCTTTTCTGCCTACTGTCCTCAGGCCTCTTCATACCATTCAAGGGGACGACAGAGGCTGAGACGGCTGGATGGCAGCACCGACTCAATGGACGTGAGTTTGAGCAGGCTCCGGGAGATGGTGATGGACAGGGAGGCCTGGCGTGGTGCTGTCCATGGGGTCATAAAGAGTCGGACACGACTGAGCGAATGAACTGAACCATCTTCAATTAACTTACTTCATTTTTTAAAAATTGCAGTATAGTGTATTGATAGTGTTTCAGGTGGGCAGCAGCATGATTCAGTTATATATATTTTTTTCAGTTTTTTTATTATAGGTTTTTATAAGGTATTGAATATAGTTTCCTCTGCTATACTGTAGGTCCTAGTTATTATCTGTCTTATACATGCAGCCTATATAAGTCAGTCGTGTCTGACTCTTTGTGACCACAAGGACCGTAGCCCACCAGACTCTTCTGTCCATAGGATTCTCCAGCCAAGAATGCTGGAGTGGGTTGCCACGCCCTCCTCCAGGGGATCTTCCCAACCCAGGGATTGAACCCATATCTCTTATATATAGTTGTTGGAGAAGGAAATGGCAGCACAATCCAGGGTTCTTGCCCAGAATTCCCCATGGACAGAGGAGCCTGGTGGACTACAGACCATGGAAGAATCGGACACAACTTAGCCACTGAACAGCAACATGTATAGCTGTGTGTATATTTTAATCCCGGACTGCTAAATTACGTACCCCACTCTTCCCTTAGGTAAAGCTCAACATTCAGAAAACGGAGATCATGGCATCCGGTCCCATCACTTCATGGGAAATAGATGGGGAAACAGTGGAAACAGTGTCAGACTTTATTTTGGGGGGCTCCAAAATCACTGCAGATGGTGACTGCAGCCATGAAATTAAAAGATGCTTACTCCTTGGAAGAAAAGTTATGACCAACCTAGATAGTATATTCTAAAGCAGAGACATTACTTTGCCGACTAAGGTCCGTCTAGTCAAGGCTATGGTTTTTCCAGTGGTTATGTATGGATGTGAGAGTTGGACTGTGAAGAAGGCTGAG
>SJYX01012196.1:513798-535134 GCA_006410675.1 Oreotragus oreotragus | reverse complement strand
GAGATTCACAGGCAGGTGTGAGAAGGAATGCAGAGACCTCCCAGCCCCCCTCATCCACTCTCCTGATGCTGACCTTCTGCAGGGCCCCCCTTGCAGATGCTCTGTCCTTCCTGCCCGGCACCCGTGTCTGCAGCTGCCCAGAGCCTCCGGCCCCGTGAGAGCCCTGCTCTCCCCCAGGCCCCCCCCCTCCACCGCCGCTACCCCCTGAGATGGCTGCGGTTTTGTCACTGGGAGACCAAGCCTTGGAGGTGGGCTGTTTTCACTCGACCTGACTCTCTGGAGGCCCATCGTCTGCGTGGTCTCTGGTGTGAGGCTGCTGGCCTGCAGGGAGCCCCGGGCTGTCACAGTTGGGGAACGCTGGGCAGGGCTGCCCAGAGGTCGTGGTGTGGACATGATCTCGGGTGGATGCCCAGTGGACAGTCAACTTTTAACCCACAAAGCAACTGTGGGCTGCTCCAGGACCTCCCAGTGAACTCACCAAGAGGTGGGGTGAGGGCAGGGGTTGTGAGGCTGCTGGCCTGCAGGGAGCCCCGGGCTGTCACAGTTGGGGAACGCTGGGCAGGGCTGCCCAGAGGTCGTGGTGTGGACATGATCTCGGGTGGATGCCCAGTGGACAGTCAACTTTTAACCCACAAAGCAACTGTGGGCTGCTCCAGGACCTCCCAGTGAACTCACCAAGAGGTGGGGTGAGGGCAGGGGTCACTGGTATCAGAGGGAAGGGAGTAGAGAGGCGCATGGCCTGGTTGATGACCTTGGGGACCCCTCCCCCCCAAACCTCACAGACCCTCATCAGAGGAGCCTGCAGGCCCCTGCTTCTCAGAAGAGACGCTCTGGCAGGCCAGTCCCTGCAGGAGGAGGGGGCGAGCTTACAGGGGCCAGGCCGGATCCTGAGAGGGGAGGTCAGCTGGAGAAGGAGGACAGTCCCCCCCAACCCCAACAATACATCTGCCCTCAGATCTCAGTGTCCGGAACCTGGGAATGGGATCTTGTTTAGGGAAGAGCTCTCTGCAGAGGGGATGAGTGAGGGTGAGGATCTTGAGATGAGGTTGTCCTGGCGAAGGCCGGTGGTCCTTGCTCCAACAACGTGTCCTCAAAAGAGACCGAAGGAGAGAGACATGGACCCAGAGGAGGAGCAGCGCGACCAGGAGCTGAGACTGCGTGATGTGGCCATGGGCCCAGGCAGCTGGGAGAGGCAGGAGGGACCCTCCCTTGGAGCCTCCAGAGGGAGCTGAGCCTTGCTCACGCCTGGATTTCAGCCTTTGGGCTTCAGAACTTCAAGAAGATGAACTGCTGCTCTTTGGGGCCCGGTTTGCAGTCCAGCATTACAGCCGCCCCAGACCTGGGGGCAGGCGTGTTTGCCAAGCCCCCACCACCCCAGGAGGCTCCCCGTCTTGGGGGCAGGATGAACCCCGCATGCAGGGTGAGGGATGGGCTTGGAGAGGGGACCCCCACAGTCCCTCCAGCCTCTTCTGCCACCCGGCCAGCCCCCAGCTGAGCTCACGCACCAGAAGGCCTGCATGGGCGCCTCTACCTCGTGTAACAGGGATCTGAGAAGACAGTGAGGTTCTCAGACAGGGACTGCCTGAGGTCCCTGCCCCACCCCAGNTCACCTTCCCACCAAGATGCGGCCATGGATGTTTGGCTCCAGGAACGATGACAGACATGGACACGCAAGTACGTACACGCAGACATGCACATGTGTCAAAGCACACCCATGCACACTCACGTATGTGTGCACACACGACGCCATCCCACACCCCTGTCTCTTATACACATCTGCCTGAGGTCCCTGCCCCACCCCAGGCCCTGGGCTCCCATCCCCACCCCCCATCCCCTTGAGTGCCTCGCTGGCCCAGGCTGCTGGCATGGAAGGCAGTGATGCCTACCCTGATTGCTGAAGGGGATGATCTTTTCTGGGCCAAGTCCGTGTGATTTGCAGGCTTTGTTGAATCTGTCCAGGAAGCTGGATTTCAGCTCTGGGAACCGTCCTGTGGACAGAAGTTTGGGGCCATGTGGGGAGGGGAGGGCAGGGGAAGGAGTGGCAGATGTGGGGCACCTGGACGAGGTGGGCCCCCGCCCCACGATGCCAGGGGCTGTGGGCACCTCAAGGGGTGGCCAGTCCCGCACCTCCCCGGGTACGGGCCGCGGGCGGCGAGGAGGGGCCCCGGGCCGCGGTACCATAGAGCGCCATCACTTGCGAGGCCGTCCCGTTCCTGGAGCTCTGCATGTGCAAGATGACGTAACGCTGGTAGTCGGCCTCCAGGATCCTCAGGCTGTTCTCCCCCAGGTCTGCGCAGAAGCTCTGCTCAGAGCCTGCAGCCCCTGGGGCCCACGCCACAGACTCGAGGGTGCCGGGGCCGGTGGGGGCCCCCGATGCTCTAGAGCTCCCCATGCGCGTGCCCCCACTGGCCCTCCCGCCACCCTTTACAGGCCAGGCCCACCCCTCTCACTTTGGGGTCGGCTGTCAGGGGGTCCCATAAACCCCTAAATCAGGGCTCACCTAGAGTGGGGCTGTCAGACAAGGGTCCACTTACAGTTGATGGTGTATTCCCCGCTCTTGGCTGTCTTGCCGCAGACCACGGCCACGTCCGTGCACTCTGCATGCAACCTGGAGCACAGTGGGTGATGCTCACAGCGCAACCCTCCCCAACTGCGTGTGACCAGCGCCCCTCACCCCTCCCCGCCCTGTCACCACGTCCCCTGAACCCCTGCCCCAGCCTCAGCACTCTGCTGCCCCTCACCCGGTGCCCCCTTCCCCACATACAGCGCCCCATCACCCCCAGCTTGGTCAGACACCGATCCACATGGGTGGGGGCAGGGGTGAGGCTGCAGGGGGCAGGGTGGACGGGGGCCTCCATGCTCCCCAAATCCGGAGGATGGGGACAACACTCACCTGAAGTGGAAACTCAGCTTGAGACCACCGTCCTCTATGACTTGAACGCCCTCTATGAAGATCCTCAGGTCTCCGTCTTCCTCTATCCGCTTCCTGTTGTCTGCGGCCATGGAGATGGAATACCAGGTCCCAGAGACCTGGAAAGCAGAGGCCGCAGTGGGTGCGGGCGTCCTCACTTCTTGGTGCCTGCTCCCTCCTGGGGCCAGGCCCTGGGCATGAGGCTTCCACCCAGCATCCAGACCCCCAGGGAGGGCCCGAACCGCAGCCCCACCTTGGAAATATCATAGTTCCTCTGCACGACGTGCCGGGGATTGAAATCCTGGGCGCAGACCAGGCCCAGCCCCAGGCTCAGCAGAAGCAGCGCCATGCCCTCTGGTGGGTGGGCACCCGGCCTGCCTGCTGCCTGCAGCCTTTATTCCCCTCCCTGTTCCGTGGTTTCCGGCCTCAGCTCTTCTGCATCCTCTGCACAGGCCTCTGCTTACTGGGAACTCGGCCAAAAGCCGCTGCGGCCACCCCCATCCTCCGCAGGCGATGGCTGGCTCTGGCTGCCGCCCAGATGGGGGCCTGGCTGGGTCTGAAGTCGCAAAGGGAAGTGGGGACAGGCTGGTGTCTTGGCCGGAAGCCCCACCGGCCACAGAGGTGGGTGGCACTGGGGCCTACCTGAGCCTTTGGATGCAAGTGGCAGAGAACGGCGCCCCTTCCAGCCCAGCCTGGCCTGGGTGCCCTGATTTCAGAGCACTGAGTGGTCCTGGCAGCCACACGTGCAGGTCAGGGACCTAAGCTTCGATGGACAGGTCCTCACTCCCCTGGTGCATCCGGGCACAAGGCGGGCTGGTGGTCAGGGTGCAGGCTGAGCTGGACCAACTGGGGCATCAGATGCTAAGTCCTAGTTTAGAGAGCAGACACAGTTTATGTGTTGATAGAATTTTTTTTTTTTAATTGAGCACCTACTATGTCCAGGCTCTAGGGTTAGAGTGAAGCACCCAGTCTCAGGAGGTGCCTCTAGTCCACGAGCCAGATTCCTGGAGGCCGGGCCGGGAGGCGCTTTTTCGCAGAAGCGCTCTCTGCACACTGACAGCCCCCGGAATCTGCTTGGAAGGTCACAGGCTCAGTCACGGAGGACGGCTGTGACCACAGCACAGCTCTGACATGCCTCCCGGGGTCAGGGCGTCTACTACCCCACGGGACAAGCAGGGGGCTCGGTGCTTTGGCCCTCTCCCCAGGGCTGACTCTGTCTAGGGTGACGCCTGCTTGAAGGGCCCTCCAGGGCTGCTGGAAGGGGCTGGATTCTTGCGCCCGGGAGAGGAGCGTCCACAGCCTATCCCCACCACCCTCACCCCCGTGCCTGCCGGGGGGTCACCTTCCCACCAAGATGCGGCCATGGATGTTTGGCTCCAGGAACGATGACAGACATGGACACGCAAGTACGTACACGCAGACATGCACATGTGTCAAAGCACACCCATGCACACTCACGTATGTGTGCACACACGGCCCCATCCCACACCCCAGATGCTTTAACGCATCTGACAGATCTTATAACTTGAAACATGTTATTTCTATAATCAGAAAGATGTACTTAAAAAATATGCTAAAAAGCAGAAGAAGGGTTTTGCTCTCCTCAGGGAGTCCACGGCCTGGAGATGGCGGAGGAGAGGGCCACCCTTCTCTGTCACAGCCGTGCACAAATTACTTAAAACTCCTCCTCGTAAGGTCAGCCTCTAGGGAGCAGGGAGGGATAGCAGAGGAAGTGAGATGCAAAAGAGAATTTAGAATAAGAAACTCCCCTGATGGTCCCACGGTCAGAACCTGCCTTGAGGGGCAGGGGACGTGGGTTTGATCCCTGGCTGGGGAGCTAAGCTTCACCTGCCCTGGAGCAGCTAAGCTGATGCACTGCAACCGTGGAGCCCGTGGGCCACAGCTAAGGAGTCCATGCACCGCAGAGAAAGACCCCGCACGGTGCAACGAAGATCTAGCGTGCCACAAGACCCGATGCAGCTAAATAAATAAACATTAAAAAAAATACCCTTCAGGTTTTCAAGCAGGACAAAGTCCTGTCGTCCGGCAACCATGAGGAGCCCCGGGCGGCACAGGCGTCATTGTGACCCCGACTTTCTGGGGCTTACATCATCAAAGGGGGTGCTGACATCACCACCCACAGAAGGCTCAACGCCACACGAGCCCACCTGGGTGTCTGGTGTGGGACTCTACAAAGAGAGGCCCAGAGAGAGACGCTTGAGAAGCGTCCAAGCCGGTGAGCTGCCTTGGCACCTCCCTCGGGAGTGTTGCTGAGACACTCTGCTGGAGACTCTCCTGCCGTGGTACCTGCCCCGTGGCATTGCTAATACACTTGGGTTCCCGGGGGCAGGGGTGGGGGGCGCAGTGCCCCCTGTAGGGCGGTGGGAGCCTGGCCGGTGTCCAGCTGGAGTACGACGTGACCAGCCTTCGCTGGCTTTCAAAGTAGGAGATGAAAAGAAACAGGTAGGGCATATTTCGTCAGACATNGCAGAGGCCGCAGTGGGTGCGGGCGTCCTCACTTCTTGGTGCCTGCTCCCTCCTGGGGCCAGGCCCTGGGCATGAGGCTTCCACCCAGCATCCAGACCCCCAGGGAGGGCCCGAACCGCAGCCCCACCTTGGAAATATCATAGTTCCTCTGCACGACGTGCCGGGGATTGAAATCCTGGGCGCAGACCAGGCCCAGCCCCAGGCTCAGCAGAAGCAGCGCCATGCCCTCTGGTGGGTGGGCACCCGGCCTGCCTGCTGCCTGCAGCCTTTATTCCCCTCCCTGTTCCGTGGTTTCCGGCCTCAGCTCTTCTGCATCCTCTGCACAGGCCTCTGCTTACTGGGAACTCGGCCAAAAGCCGCTGCGGCCACCCCCATCCTCCGCAGGCGATGGCTGGCTCTGGCTGCCGCCCAGATGGGGGCCTGGCTGGGTCTGAAGTCGCAAAGGGAAGTGGGGACAGGCTGGTGTCTTGGCCGGAAGCCCCACCGGCCACAGAGGTGGGTGGCACTGGGGCCTACCTGAGCCTTTGGATGCAAGTGGCAGAGAACGGCGCCCCTTCCAGCCCAGCCTGGCCTGTGTGCCCTGATTTCAGAGCACTGAGTGGTCCTGGCAGCCACACGTGCAGGTCAGGGACCTAAGCTTCGATGGACAGGTCCTCACTCCCCTGGTGCATCCGGGCACAAGGCAGGCTGGTGGTCAGGGTGCAGGCTGAGCTGGACCAACTGGGGCATCAGATGCTAAGTCCTAGTTTAGAGAGCAGACACAGTTTATGTGTTGATAGAATTTTTTTTTTTTAATTGAGCACCTACTATGTCCAGGCTCTAGGGTTAGAGTGAAGCACCCAGTCTCAGGAGGTGCCTCTAGTCCACGAGCCAGATTCCTGGAGGCCGGGCCGGGAGGCGCTTTTTCGCAGAAGCGCTCTCTGCACACTGACAGCCCCCGGAATCTGCTTGGAAGGTCACAGGCTCAGTCACGGAGGACGGCTGTGACCACAGCACAGCTCTGACATGCCTCCCGGGGTCAGGGCGTCTACTACCCCACGGGACAAGCAGGGGGCTCGGTGCTTTGGCCCTCTCCCCAGGGCTGACTCTGTCTAGGGTGACGCCTGCTTGAAGGGCCCTCCAGGGCTTCTGGAAGGGGCTGGATTCTTGCGCCCGGGAGAGGAGCGTCCACAGCCTATCCCCACCACCCTCACCCCCGTGCCTGCCGGGGGGTCACCTTCCCACCAAGATGCGGCCATGGATGTTTGGCTCCAGGAACGATGACAGACATGGACACGCAAGTACGTACACGCAGACATGCACATGTGTCAAAGCACACCCATGCACACTCACGTATGTGTGCACACACGGCCCCATCCCACACCCCAGATGCTTTAACGCATCTGACAGATCTTATAACTTGAAACGTGTTATTTCTATAATCAGAAAGATGTACTTAAAAAATATGCTAAAAAGCAGAAGAAGGGTTTTGCTCTCCTCAGGGAGTCCACGGCCTGGAGATGGCGGAGGAGAGGGCCACCCTTCTCTGTCACAGCCGTGCACAAATTACTTAAAACTCCTCCTCGTAAGGTCAGCCTCTAGGGAGCAGGGAGGGATGGCAGAGGAAGTGAGATGCAAAAGAGAATTTAGAATAAGAAACTCCCCTGATGGTCCCACGGTCAGAACCTGCCTTGAGGGGCAGGGGACGTGGGTTTGATCCCTGGCTGGGGAGCTAAGCTTCACCTGCCCTGGAGCAGCTAAGCTGATGCACTGCAACCGTGGAGCCCGTGGGACACAGCTAAGGAGTCCGTGCACCGCAGAGAAAAATCCCGCACGGTGCAACAAAGATCTAGCGTGCCACAAGACCCGATGCAACTAAATAAATAAACATTAAAAAAAAATACCCTTCAGTTTTTCAAGCAGGACAAAGTCCTGTCGTCCGGCAACCATGAGGAGCCCCGGGCGGCACAGGCGTCATTGTGACCCCGACTTTCTGGGGCTTACATCATCAAAGGGGGTGCTGACATCACCACCCACAGAAGGCTCAACGCCACACGAGCCCACCTGGGTGTCTGGTGTGGGACTCTACAAAGAGAGGCCCAGAGAGAGACGCTTGAGAAGCGTCCAAGCCGGTGAGCTGCCTTGGCACCTCCCTCGGGAGTGTTGCTGAGACACTCTGCTGGAGACTCTCCTGCCGTGGTACCTGCCCCGTGGCATTGCTAATACACTTGGGTTCCCGGGGGCAGGGGTGGGGGGCGCAGTGCCCCCTGTAGGGCAGTGGGAGCCTGGCCGGTGTCCAGCTGGAGTACGACGTGACCAGCCTTCGCTGGCTTTCAAAGTAGGAGATGAAAAGAAATAGGTAGGGCATATTTCGTCAGACATTTGCGCTTAGCTCAGCGAATCCGTGTAATCGCTATAAGTCTGCTGATGAGACATAGTTCTTTCCTTTGTCTTTAAGGCCTAATCTGTTTCGGGCACTTGCAGCACTCCCAGCTCAGACCAGCCACATTTCACGTGCTTGACGGCTACAAGTGGCTACTCTCCTGGTCCGTGCAAGATCAGGCCGCGTGCTGGCCAGCCGGGTGCTGGCAGTGAAGTATCAGCGTCTCCACTCTGCTCAGTGCACAGCCCATAGCCCTGCAGACATGCGCACAGCGACCCCGCGCAGAGCACGGGACATAAGCCCCGACGTTGGCCAGAGCCAAAGTCTCCATGTTAGCACCTGACGCCTTTGTTCAGGTTGTAATCCCCATCCCAGCATCTGCCTGGAGAAGGCTCACATGTTCTTAGCCTGCTGTAGTCTTGGGGCAAATGGTGCATCTTACTGTCGCTGGGGGCGAAAGAGGAAAAGGTCGACTTTGGGGGCGGACTACATCCTCGTCACAGCCCCGTTTTGCTGTCCTTGCTCTCGAGTGAAGAGTCTGTCACATGTCTTCTACGAAGCCAAGGTGGACATTGATAAGGCCCAGGGGTATCCAAGACGGCACTCAGTCCCCAAAGGAATGGCCAGCGCTCCCAGGAGACCCTAGTGGAGCAGAGGTGTCCCCGTCTCCCTGCCCTCTCCCCAGGGCTGAGCATCCTGGCACCAGATGCCTGGGTTGGCACCCCAGTGTGTCTGAATGAGTCCACGAGTCCCTCATTGGAAGGCGTCAGGAGTTTTCAACTGTTTAAAACTGACTTCTCTCTCCTTTGCCTCTAGGAGATAATGAACTGTAAAAGGAATATGCTGCTGTTGATTCTGGGTTTTTCACTGCTCCTGTTGTTTGATCATTATTCCAGGTAAATAGAAAATCTTGGTGAATCGACGCCTGCAGTGCTTGGCAGAGCTGCTCGAAACCTCCTGAGTTTTGTCCAAATGAAATGAATCAGATGTTACCTCCCCTCTCTGTGGGACCAAGCAAAGTATACTTTCATTCTTTCATTTTTAAACATCCAAACATCCAAGCCCTGTCTGGGCTCCAGGCTCTGTCCTAGGTGCTCAAGGAGCCACAGTAATAGGGGGAGAAGGTCCCAGGGAGAGAAGGCAGAGCAAACAGAACAGAGTGTCGGGGATAACTTTAGAAACTCTTTATTTGGTCACGCTGGGTCTTAGTTGCAGCGCTCAGGGTCTTCGATCTTCACTGTGGCATGCGGGATCTTTAGTTGCAACATGCAAACCCTTAGTTGTGGCAAGTGGGATCCAGTTCCCTGACCTGAGATCAAACCCAGGCCCCCTGAACTGGAACCACAGAGTCTTAGCCACTGGACCACAAGGGACCTCCCTGGGATAGCCTATTTTACATAATTAAGGTCACCAAGGAAAACTAAAATGAAGTCATAACACCGAGTTGCTATTTCAGACAAACTACAAATGGTCCCAGAGTTCCATCTTGTTCTGACATAAGCAAGACAGCAGTGACCTGCCCTGGCAGCCCGTGTGAGCCAGGGACGCACCTGTGCCCAGCTCAGCTTCTCATGGAGAAAAACGCAGACTCCTCCTTCATTTGTGCCCATGTCTCGTGGGCTCCTTCATGAGCAGTGCAAACTCCCCAGATGCCATTTGGAAAGCAGTCTTAGCATGAGAGACAGTGTCTTAAAAAACAAAACCTTCGCAAAACACAGATCTGACAAAAAGGCTTGTATCCAAAGTATGCAACGGACTCTTAAAAGTCAACAAGGAAAAGAAAAACTTTATTAAATGGGCAAAATCTGGACAGACATCTCACCCAAGAAGACATAAAGATAGCAAGTAGGCATCTAAAAGGATGCTGGACCTCATCTGTCGTTAGACAATTCAGCTTCCCTGGTGGCTCAGCTGGTAAAGAATCTGCCTGCCATGTGGGAGACCTGAGTTCGATCCCAGGGTTGGGAAGATCCCCTGGAGAAGGGAATGGCTCCCCCTCCAGTATTCTGGCCTGGAGAATTCCATGGACTGTCTAGTCCACGGGGTCACACAGAGTCGGACACAACTGAACAACTTTCACTTTCGATTGCAAATGAAGACAACAACCAGGCACCACAAATCTATTAGCACAGCCGTATGGTGTAGCTACTTTGAAGACAGCGTGATGGTTTCTTACAAAGCTAAATATGGTCTTTCCGGTGATCCAGCTTTGGTGTTCTTAAGTATCATTAATCCAAGTAATCTGAAAGCGTATGTTCACAAACAGCCCACATAAGGTTTTATAGCAGCTTTATTCACAATGTTTAAAATCTGGAAGCGACCAAGATGTCCTGCAGTAGATGAATGGGTAAATAAACTGCCGTGAATCCAGGTAAAGGAATACGATTCAACGATAAAAAGAAACAAGCTATCCAGCCAGGAAAAGATACAGAGGAAATGTCAGTACACCTTGGCAAGGGAAAGAAGCCAGAAGCCAGTCTGAAAAGACGACCTACTGCGGGATTCCAACCACGTGAAACGCTGGAAAAGGCGAAACTGCAGAGACAGCAAAGGGATCGGGGATTGGGGGTTTGGGGAGGAGTGGCTGGACAAGCACTGAAGATCTGGGGGGCAGTGGAACTGCTTATGGTGGACCTGTGGCACTACATCTTTTCCAAAGCCAGTAGAATTTTCCAGCACAAAGAGTGAATTTCAACCTAGACAAATTCAGCTCTCATTTAGGAAGTCGAGGGAATCCCAGGAAGGATTGCAGTATGTGACCTAAGTCATCAAACTGTATCAAACATGCCAGAAGCAAGCTCCCTGAGGGCTGAGGAAGGTGCTGACAGGAGTCACCTTGGAAACCAGTGGAGCCTGGGATTTGTGGTTGCTCAGTTGCTCGGGGGTGTCTGAATCTTTGTGACCCCATGGACTGCAGCACGCCAGGCTTCGCTGCCCTTTACCAACTCCTGGAATCTGCTTAAATTCCTGTCCATTGAGTTGGTGATGCCATCCAAGCATCTTATCCTTGTTTGCCCCCTTATCTTCCTGCCATCAATCTTTCCCAGCATCAGGATCTTTTCCAATGAGTCGGCTCAGCTCTTTGGAGTCTGTGAACATAAGAAGAAGATAGCCATGCAGGAGACTGTCTCTAGTGGATAACATCATTTCCTCACAGGAGGGCAGGACGGCAGCTCTGATGCCAGCGTGCATGCGTCTGGGGACGGAACAGTTGAGTGAGTGGATGGTGAGTGACAGTGCGTGGGTAATCGGGGGACAGTTAGGTGATCCCTGCAGTGATGCATTAAAGCTGGAGACACCAGTCTGCACTCGCGTGTAGCTTTGTGGAGCAGGGGAGAGTTACCTGGGGAAGTATTTCCAGATACATGCCTCTGTGCCAGCTGGTACAGCTACACACATGCCTTCCCTGCTTGCCCAGCTGAGAGGACCTAGAAACGAGCACCCCACAGGAGCAGTGAGCACTCCCAGCCCCAGACCTTGGTTTCTTATATTATTCTACAAAACAAAGCAAAACCCCAAGCCAGGCTTCCTTGGAGACATGGCTGTTCCTAGGACCAGGGACAGAACATATACAGGATGAGCCTGGAGCAGAGGGACACAGGAGCCAGGGAAAGAGCTTCCAGCAGATAAAGTGGGAAGAATCTGAGCAAGACAAGAAAGCTGTATTGGGTTATATCCCAAAGCATAAGCAGATCTTCCCGAGTGCACAGTGATATAAATAAAGGACTGAATCAACAAGTACATAGATGACAGAAAAGAGACAACACGCCGTTCATAAGAATCCCACGTAATTGGTGGAGACATTGCCCTCCAGGAGGCGGAATGCGTGGGCTGCCAGAGCGATTCCCTATAAAGATTACAGGGTGGATTTTAAGTGAGGTCGCTCAGTTGTGTCCGACTCTTTGCAACCCCATGGACCAGGCTCCTCCGTCCATGGAATTTTCCAGGCAGGAGTAGTGGAGTGGGTTGCCGTTTCCTTTTCCAGAGGATCTTCCCAACCCAGGGATCNCCAGAGCGATTCCCTATAAAGATTACAGGGTGGATTTTAAGTGAGGTCGCTCAGTTGTGTCCGACTCTTTGCAACCCCATGGACCAGGCTCCTCCGTCCATGGAATTTTCCAGGCAGGAGTAGTGGAGTGGGTTGCCGTTTCCTTTTCCAGAGGATCTTCCCAACCCAGGGATCGAACCTGGGTCTCCCACCTTGTGGGCAGACGCTTTACCATCTGAGCCACCAGGGAAGCCACTTGGCAGGGAAGCGAAAGAGTCACTTGACAGCGGAGGAGCCTGGAAACACGGCCTCAGCTGGGTGGCCAAGGTCCGTTAGGTGGGACAGGGCGTGACACGGTCTGCGAAACGCAGCCGAGAGGACCCCAAGCAGACGTGCGTCAGGTGGGTCCTGGACAGGATCCTGGCGACAGAAGAGGGGATGAGGACAAGCTGAGGCAATCTGACGGAGGAGAGGAATTGAGTCCATAATGGGGTCCCCCTGGACGCCAGCTACAAATCTAAGCTGGCGGTGATGCGGGGGCCGGGTGCAGGGGTGTCCAGGGACCATCTTCACAACGTTTGCCGTGAAATTGCTCTGAAAATAAAGGTCATTTTAAAAGGAGGGGACTCAATGTCCATCAACAGATGAATGGATAAAGAAGGTACGGGGCATGTATACCAAGGAAGACTACGTGCGTGCTGGCTTGTTCAGTCTTGGCTGACTCTTTGTGACACTTTGGACTGCAGCCCGCCAGGCTCCTCTGTCCATGGGATTTTTCAGGCAGGAAAGTGGAGTGGGTTGCCATCTCCTGCTCCAAAGGAATATTACTCACCTGTGAAAAAGAAAAGAAAATAATGCCATTGGCAGCAACGTGGATGGAACTGGGGATTATCATGCTGAACGAAGAAAGTCAGATATAGAATGGCAAATATCATGTGATGTCGCTTATGTGGTGAATCTAAAAAAAAAATACAAATGAACTTACTTACAAAATGGAAATAGGTTCACAGGCTTAGAAAACAAATTTATGGTTACCAGGGAGGAAGGGACAGATTGGGAGACTGGAACTGACATGTACACATAAAAATAGGCAACCAACAAAGGTCTCCTGTAGAGCACAGGGAACTCTGCTCAATATTCTGTAATAATCCACAAAGGGAAAGAATTTGAAAAAGAATAGATACAAGTATGTGTCTAGCTGAATCACTCTGCTGTGTGCCTGAAACTAACAGAACATTGTTAATCAACTCTATTCCAACATAAAAATGAATAAAAGGAAGGGAAATAAAGAAAAAGAAATTAATAATGCAAAATCAAGGCAGAAAAAATTAACCCCAGCTTTGGTATCATGCCTTGTAGGTCTCTCGGTAGCATTTGCCCTCCAGGAGAGGACTGGGTGTTGAGACCACATCTTTGGAGCCAGAGTGATGGGCCCTCCTCTGCAGAAAGGAACGCACACCTGTCCACAGTGTGGATTTTGTCACGTTGCCACAACTGTAAAATGATGCCTGACGTGTAGTGTTCGGTCATCATATGGCTAAAATGAAAGCACATAAATGGATCTGAATTCTGAAATAATTTTGTCATTTAAATTTTGCAACAGGTCTGTGTTCAAATTCAAAACATAAATGATTTTTCCCATTGATCTGAAGGATCAATCATTTACTGGGAGGGCTGACAAACTGAGCAAATAAAAATACAGAATGCTCAGTTGCATTCAAATTTCTAATAGTGAGCCATTTTAGCCGTGATTCCCCACATGACACGTGGGACACAGTTACACAAAAACACGTACTGCTTCTCTTAAGCTCACAGTGAATGGGGGTCCTGCAGTTGCCAGGCAGACCCCCTCGGGAAGAGGCTTCTCTGCCAGCAAGAATCTTCATTGTGTGAAGATTCTACAGACTGGAGGGCAGAGTGGGCAGGAGCCAGGAGGTTCCTATGACGGAAGAACCAGGAGGAAGAGGAAGCCAAACATGGACCTTCTTGGAGGCAACTGCCATCAACTGCTATTGATTTCTTTGCTTATTGGCTCCGAAATGTTTTGAAAGCATGCACATCTATGTGTCAACTAGCTTGTGTGTGCCGTGTGTGTACAGATGTGAGAGTTGGACCATAAAGATGGCTTGTGCATGTTGCTGCTGCTGCTGCTGCTAAGTCACTTCAGTCGTGTCCGACTCTGTGCGACCCCATAGATGGCAGCCCACCAGGCTCCCCCATCCCTGGGATTCTCCAGGCAAGAACGCTGGAGTGGGTTGCCATTTCCTTCTCCAATCCATGAAAGTGAAAAGTGAAAGTGAAGTTGCTTAGTCGTGCCCAACTCTTCGCGACCCCATGGCTTGCAGCCTACCAGGCTCCTCCGTCCATGGGATTTTCCGGGCAAGAGTACTGGAGTGGGGTGCCATTGCCTTCTCTGCTTGTGCATGCTAAGTCACTTCAATCATGTCCAAATCTTTGTGACCCCAGTGGACAGTAGCCCGCCAGGCTCCTCTGCCCATGGGATTCTCCAGGCAAGAATACTGGAGTGGGTTGCCGCGCTCTTCAGGGGATCTTCCAAATCCAGGGATCAAATCTGCATCTCCTGCATCTCTTCTGTCTCTTGCGTTGGCAGGTGGGTTGTTTACCACTAGTGCTAACTGGGAAGCCAAAGAAGGCTTCGTGAACATGGACATGACGTTGCTCAGTCGTGTCTGACTCTTTGTGACCCCATGGACTGTAGCCTCTCAGGCTCCTCCGCCCATGGGATTTTCCAGGCTAGAATACTAGAGTGGGTTCCCATTTCCTTCCCCAGGAGATCTTCCTGACCCAGGGATTGAACCCGGGTCTCCTGCATCGTAGGCAGATGCTTTACCGTCTGAGCCACCAGGGAAGTCCTCAAAGAGGGCTTAGTGCTGAAGACTTGATATCTTCTAACCGTGGTGTGGAGGAGACTCTTGAGAGCCCCTTGGACGGCAAGGAGATCCACCCAGTCCATCCTAAAGGAGATCAGTCCTGAATAGTCACTGGAAGGACTGATGCTGAAGCTGAAGCTCCAATATTTTGGCCACCTGATGCGAAGAGCTGACTCATTGGAAAAGACCCTGATGCTGGGAAAGAGTAAAGACAGGGGGAGAAGGGGACGACAGAGGATGAGATGACTGGATGGCATCACCGATTCGATGATCATGAGTTTGAGCAAGCTCCGGGTGTTGGTGATGGACAGGGGAGCCTGCCTGCTATAGTCCATGGGCTTGCAAGAGCTGGACACGACTGAGCGACTTTTTCTCTTCTGCCCTCTGTCAGTGCACTAGCTTCTGTGTGCCATGGGTATAGGTGCAAGGGCTCTGGTGCTGATCCAGGAAGAGGCAGGATGCCGGAGGCTGGTCCCGCACCACTTGCTTCACCGGGCAGCAGACCTGGAGAAGGTGGACGGGGGGCCTCCAGTAGACAGCGGCGGGGGCGGCGGGGGCGCTGCCTTTTGTCTGGACACAGCTTTAAGCTGCTGCTGGTTTTCCTCAGTCCTTTCCCCAACCACACGCTCCTCCCTGCCTTCCTCCCTGGCCGCCCTCCCCTGCACATCTCTCCCTTCCAAACCCAGGAAGATGTCTCCTCCCCAGGTGGCTGTCTCTGGTCCCGAATCGGGGCTGGACGTGCCGCGTTCAGCACTACACTCCAAGCTCCATGGTTCCCCTTGGCACTGACCCCTGGGGCTTCTTTAGAGCCATCCCTCTGCCCCAGGTGCCCCGGTGGGGGGTGGGGGCAAGGGCTGGTCCACTGCTGTTGGAGCAGCGCCTAACAGCATCTGCCACACTTCAAGGGCTCCACAGATACTTGTTGAATGAATGCTTGACTCATAATAACCTGGTTTTCCCTTCACATCCAGGAAAAATCAAGAAGAACTTCAGCTCTCAGACTGGTTCAACCCCAGGTAAAGATGAAAATGTCTGCATGTGAACACACACACACACACACCCATGCACACATGCACAGCACAGGCACACACACTTGAACACGTGCACACAAAGACACACAGGAATTCAGTCTGCAGTAATTAGGTTTTTTCTTTTTCCCCAGTCACCAAATTACAGCCATCCTGGGAGGTTCCCAGTCGCTGGAGTTCACGCTGACCTGCTCCGCTTGTTGGAAGCTTCCTGATTTACTGAAAATTCTATGAACGGCTCCTCCTGATTTTGGCCTCAGCTCTCAGGGAAGAGTCCTGTCCCCTGTTGTGATTCTGGGGTATCTTGCTTCCTGATTACCTGTCATCATCCATTAGCCAATTCCCTCCTGGTTTTAGATTGTTTAATTTGAGGCTCTTGCCAGGAATGCTCCAGTGACTAACTTTGTATATATTAATATACATTCTGACATTGTCTTATGAGTTCATCTGTGGGGTAAATTCCCAAAAGAGTCATTAAGTCAAACAAGGCAGATATTTAAATTTTTGTTTACATTATGTCTCTTTAAAAATTGAAAAAAACTTTTTCCACCACGTGCTCACGGCCCAGACCACAGGAGCCACGGTGTCCGGCACGCAGAAAGGGACTCGATAAGCCTTGCCCGTTATCACCGGTGCAGTCTCTGCTGCTGTCATTGTGAAGGTACCCGTTCCACCAGTTTCTCTTTTGTTCAACAGAAAACACCCCGATGTGATCACGACCACGAGCTGGCTTGCTCCTGTTGTCTGGGAAGGCACTTTCAGCAGAAAAGCGCTGGAAAAACACTACAGAAAGCAGAATCTCACAACAGGCTTGGCTGTCTTCGTTCCTGGCAGGTAGGGGTCACCAAGCCTGTGCCACACTTTATTTCGGAAAAACGCACACTGTTTGTGGGCGGCCTGTGCAAAACAGGACGTTGTTTTTCTCTCCTTCCTTGTTGTTATTCTTGTTCAGTTGCCAAGTCCCCCCTGAGTCTGCAACCCCGTGGACTGTAGCCTGCCCGGCTCCTCTGTCCATAGGATTTCCCAGGCAAGAATCCTGGAGTGGGTTGCCATTTCCTTCTCCGAGGAATCTTCCCGACTAGGGATCGGACCTGAGTCTCCAGCATTGCAGGCAGATTCTTTACTGCGGGAGCCCCCTGTGAAGTCCTTCTCCTCCCTTAGCTGGGTCATTAATACCACTTGGCTGTCTTTCCACTAATATCCAGTTAGCTCTCACACTCTTTTTTTCCAACAGTCGTTCCAAAACTTCAGAGGCTTTTCTCAGACTCCCCAGCCCACTACCTCCCTCTTTCGTAACCACTGCAGCTGAAATGCAGACCCGACCTCCTGCCCTCCTCCCTGGGAATTCTGCAGCGTCGACTTGACGCCTCCCACGTGGATAGTGTTTGATGATGCCCTTCCGAAAACGTTTAGGGAGGCGAACGTCCTCCTCTGCGCTGTGTGTTTCACAGGCTTGCAGATCTGCGCTGTGTGTTTCACAGGCTTGCAGATCAGTACCTGGAGCTGTTCTTGCACTCGGTGAATAAGTATTTCCTGAACGGCTACAGAGTGATCTTCTACATTACAGTGGACACCTTTGTCAAGCTGCCCCAGATCAAGTGGGGGCCCCTCCGACAGTTCAAAGTGTTCATCGGCACCGAGGACAGCTGGCAGGACAACGTTGACCTCGTGCGCATGAAGAGCTTGGCCAAGCACATCATCTGGGACATCCAGGATGAGGTCGACTTCCTTTTCAGCATGACCGTCACCCAGATCTTCCAGAACAACGTGGGCGTGGAGGTCCTGGGCGAGTTGGTGGCTCAGCTCCATGCCTGGTGGTACTTCAAGGACCGTGCGAGTTTCCCCTACGAGAGGAGGCCCAAGTCGGCAGCTTGCATCCCGTTTGGCCAGGGCGATTTCTACTATGATGGTGCATTCGTGGGCGGCACGCCCTTGGAGGTCCTGAACCTCATGGAGGAGTACCTGAACGGTGTCATCCACAACCTCAGATTCAGGTTGAACAGCACCTACGAAAAACACCTCAACAAATACTTTTTCCTCCGGAAGCCCGCCAAGCTCTTATCCCCAGAGTACAACTGGGACGCCGACTTCTACCCGCCGCCCCAGGTGCAGTACATCAAGGTGGCCCAGCAGTCCAAAAGGAGACACTGACTCCCGGGGACCACAGGCCCTGCCAGCAACAGTTCTCCCTGGAAGGTGGGATCTCCTCATACGTCCCGGGTTTGAGAGAAACAGATGTTTATACTCACCCACAAGGCATTTTTCTCCCTGCAATTTTGAGCCATCCAATTTGGCCACTGCAGGATAAAGAATAAAAGGTTGGTTATTGAATGTTTAACACATGGTGACGTTAATATCTATACGTTGTAGATGACCTGCACATAACTGGAGGCATAAAATGAATTCTTCCTAATGGAGAAAAGCTCTAGTTTAGAAAAAAAAAAAAATATATATATATATATATACGCATGGACACAGAAGGGCGAAGGATGACGTGTGCAGGAGAAAATGAAACATTCATGGCTCACGAGTCCATCAGGGGGGTTGCTTCTCAGGCTGGGGAGGCACATTGCTGTGTTTAAACACCTGGAACCATCTCACCCTATCTAGCTTGTGACTGGACATGTGTGAACTAGAGACTTCCCACCAAATACATGTCTTTCTTTTATTGTTTACACAGAGAAGTGTCAAGTTCACTTCTAAAATCTCTCGGCATTTTACTTATTTTTGAGAAGCCAGGGGCTGAGCGCAGGGGTGGAGGCAGATGTCTGCCAGGTGCAGGGAGGGTACCACTGGCCCAAGGCCTCGGGCAGCTGCAGGGCAGCGGGGAGATGCGACTCTGTGGAGCTCCCTTTGCACATTCGAAAGGGCTCAACGTGGGTAGCTCGGAGCGCCATGAGGCTCAGGATGGGAAACCAGCCCCCGTGGGTGGCGGAGACGGGGGCTGACGTGGCTAGCAGAGATTTGTTCTTGGCAGTGAGTGTGAGGGCCGGAGAATCCCATATCATAAGGAGACAGCTGTCTTCCTCCTCCTTCTCTTGGCTGCACTGTGAGGCATGTGGGATTTTAGGCTCCCAACCAGGGATTAAACCTGCACCTTCTTCATGGGAAGTGCGGCGTCTTGACCTCCAGACGGCCAGGGGCGTCCCCACAGGCATTCTTCTTGATGAACCGTCTTTCCTGGGAGAGGACGCAGGCTGCCTAAGTGTGAAGGCCAGCACTGTCCTCCCCCAAATTCCTCCCCCCAAGGTCCTAGTCCCCAGGACCTCAGGCCATAACCGATACGGAGGAAAGGCCTTTACAGAGGTGACTGAGGCGAAATGAGGTTCCCAGGGAGGGTCCTCGTCCAGTAGGACCAGTGACCCTACTGGAAGGGGACTGGCGTGCCCAGGACAGAGGGAAGGTGAAGTGAGGACACGCCCGGGAGAGAGGCCTCCTCCACCTCGGACGTCCAGCCCTCAGAGCTGGGAGAAGGGCTCTTCTGTTCTTTAAGCCCCCGGTCTGCAGCAAAGTGATACAGCGCGCGATCCGAAAGTTGTCACGATAGAAACGCTAAAACCGTCAAGAGACTGGCTCTCACTTCGTGGAGAGGAAGCCAGAGGCCATGGAAAGGTAGGCGGCGTGAGGAGCACACTCGCTGGTGTTCAGCCCCGGAGTGAGAAGCCCTGTCCCCGCTCGTGTGATGTCTATCTCTCCCTCCGGGACGCCACTCATCAGGAAGGTTTCCCTAAGGAACACTCTCGTCAAGGTGTAGCTCATCCTACGGGCCTCCCTGGTGGTGGAGAGGTTAAAGTGTCTGCCTGGAACGCAGAAGACCTGGGTCTGATCCCTGGGTCTGGAGGACCCTGTAGGGCTTCCCTGGTGGTGCAGTGGTAAAGAGTCTGCCTGCCGGTGCAGGAGACGCAAGTTCGATCCCTGGGTGGGGAAGATCCCCTGAAGGAGAACATGGTAACCCACTCCAGCATTCTTGCCTGGAGAATCCCATGGACAGAGGGGCCTGGCGGGCTACCGTCCATGGTTCAAAAAGATGGGACACAACTTAGCAGCTCAACAACGATGATGACAAGCTCCTTCCACTTCTCTCTCTCAGTTTTCGCCTTTGGCTAAATCACGGTGCTGTTTTCAGTGATTCATCCTTTCTTATTTCACAGAGAAGCTCTTCATTTAAAAAAAAAATCTATAAAATTATTTCAAAACAGAGTATGATATTCCATTAGCCATAAGCCCTACCTCACAAAGATCACTATTAGCTCTCCTAGGTCATACCTAGAGAGGGGAGGGTGCGATTTAGCTACTGGGCTGAAACCAACGAACAGACAAAAACTAACTTTTTTTCCCCCCCTAACAATTTATGGAGAAGGCTAAGGGGTTTACTGCTGCTGCTGCTGCTAAATCGCTTCAGTCGTGTCCGACTCTGTGCGACCCCATAGATGGCAGCCCAGCAGGCTCCCCCATCCCTGGGATTCTCCAGGCAAGAACACTGGAGGGGGTTGCCATTTCCTTCTCCAATGCATGAACGTGAAAAGTGAAAGTGAAGTTGCTCAGTCATGTCCGACTCTTCATGACCCCATGGATTGCAGCCTCCCAGGCTCCTCCTTCCATGGGATTTTCCAGGCAAGAGTACTGGAGTGGGTGCCATTGCCTTCACCAAAGGGGATTTAATGAGAAGGGTTCTAAACTTCTACCTTGAAAGATATTGTGGGATCAATATGAAAGCACTGTAAATTCCTTGGTAATGAAAGATTTTTAATGCCTAGAATTTCCAGGTTCAAGAACAAACTTGTTTAAAGGACTCATGTAAACAGGTCACCCTTGAATGACATTTTCCATTTCCATCCCCCTAGCAAAAGTATGCTTCCCCACATGGTGGGTGCTGAGTTAAATTTTAAAAACATTTTGCTAATTTGATAAGCAAACATAGAATCTTTTTCTTGGATTGCTTGGGACATCAAAGTCTTTTTCTTTTTTTTTTAGTTTTTAAGCTATGGTTGCTTTATTTTAAAAATTAAAAAAAATTTCTTTTTGGTCACACCACAAGGCATGTTGGGGTCTCATTTCCCCAACCAAGGATCGAACCCAAGCCCTCTGCAAGAAGCTTGGTGCCTTAGCCACTGGACCACTAGGGACCACTGTCAAACCTCATTTTAAACTATAGTTATGAGCCATTTGACCTGGAGGAGGAAATGGAAACCCACTCCAGTATTCTTACCTGGAGAATCCTGTGGACAGAGGAGCCTGGTGGGCTGGAATCCATGGGGTCTCAAAGAGCTGGACACGACCGAGGCAACTTAGCACACATCAGTCATTTGATTTATGTGTGTACAGTTCAGTTCAGTCGCTCAGTCGTGTCCGACTCTTTGCAACCCCATGAATCACATTACGCCAGGCCTCCCTGTTCATCACCATCTCCCGGAGTTCACTCAGACTCACGTCCATCGAGGCCATGATGCCATCCAGCCATCTCATCCTCAGTCGTCCCCATCTCCTCCTGCCCCCAATCCCTCCCAGCATCAGAGTCTTTTCCAATGAGTCAACTCTTCGCATGAGGTGGCCAAAGTACTGGAGTTTCAGCTTTAGCATCAGTCCTTCCAAAGAAATCCCAGGGTTGATCTCCTTCAGAATGGACTGGTTGGATCTCCTTGCAGTCCAAGGGACTCTCAAGAGTCTTC